>JBDODC010000002.1:847299-1390792 GCA_039880875.1 Aspergillus pseudoglaucus | reverse complement strand
GGGGGGGGGGGGGGGGGGGGGGGGGGGGGGGTTGATGCGGTCATGGCTTCTCTCATCCTGCCGTGGTGCCCATGGGACTGTCACCACCCTGTTGCTTCTTTTGCTCCCTTGTTCGCCCTTTCATTCCCTTAAACACCACTGTGTGAGGGTATCCACTGGAAGCAGACTGTTAGCTTGCTTGAGCGTGCTTTATCCATGGCCGCTAAGGTGCCGGACGATGCCCAGAAAGCACCTTGAAATGCCAACACGTAGGCTTTATAACGCAGATAAGTCTCCTTCAAAGCAAGATTTCAGACGGCTGTCACGGGCTCGGAATAGATAATAATGAATCAATGTTCCTATCTAAGCTATTGTAGCCATCGACGAGAATATCGAATCTGGAGGGAAAGAAGAAGAGGGATCTATCTACAGGACGGAAAGGGGTTTTACCTGTAGGTTGTGTGGCTGCGCTTGATGCTTTCTTTGTTTGCCTGCATGGTAGCGTTTGTTGATATCGGCCACCAGGGCGATGTTGAGGTCCCGAGCCGTCATAGCGTGAATGAATGTAGAGTTTTGCTAAAGGAGAGAGCTCTGGGCTGTTCTTTTTGTTTCATGAATGAGATTTTCTTGTCCAGAAGAGTTAGAATCTCTAGTATATCATCATCCTCTTCCTTCTCTCTTGCAGCCCGGGCTTGCAGGATAGTGCTAATATGTCCTGTCAGCTCATGGTCCAGCTGCCCATCTGGGTTCTGGGGTTCTGGGAGAGCTGATTGTGGTTGCTCTAACAATTCCGTGTCTGCGTCCATGTCCATGTCCGGAGGCAGAGAGGCTAGTGCATTTGTATCCAGATCCTCCAGGAAGCTCTCTACTGGGGCTGTCTTCTGTTTATCTGGCTTATCTGACTTCAGTCGTTTGCGAATTCCCGCCGGTTTGGCGAAACTGTGGGTCAGGCTGGCTGTTGTCCCGTTGTTGAGGCGTGCCTGGGGCGCGGTCTCTGGCTGAACAGCGAGTGACAGGCGCCATCGATGTCCTATGCTCCGGTAAACGGGCGAATAATATTTTGCAATGTTGGCTGATATTACATGATGTACCCCATCGATAAGACTTCTCAATCTGCCTTCCCGATGCGGTCTAGCGCATCTGATATCCGGATGGACAAAGATTTGGTCAATGCACCACTTCTAATAATCCTATTCGACTTTGTTGAGAATGAGAAGCAATGCCCGTGAACCAGTTGTTGGACAAAACCGCACCAAAAGGTAGGCCCATGTGGTGAGAATATCAGCGGTAGCACTCTGCTAATGATGATGATGCATGGAGTAGATTGTAAAAAATGCCAGCTTCGTCGCATCGATTGTGACCGCAGTCTCCCGGCATGCAGGAAATGTGAAAAGCGTAGCCTGGAATGTCCAGGCTACGGGGTAATTATTAGGTGGGCGGAAGGGATTGCAAGTCGAGGGAAGCTGCAGGGGAAATCCATTCCCTTGCGAGATGCACCTGCCGCAACATCGTCACTACCACATGGGCTGAACAGTGTTTTATCGAGCATTAAGGACGTGCAGCATCAGGTTTCTGTTCCATCGTCGCCATCAAATCCGTGTCTGCTCGACCCTCGAACCACACATGCGCCTCAACTACTTCAATACTTCATGGAACGTGTTGCCCGTAGGTTAGCGTGGATAGATGGTCCCGAGAATCCATGGCGGCACGTGATCCTGCCTTTACTTGAGGGGTCGGAAACAGTGCTCTCGTCCATCCTCGCCTTGACGGCGCATGATATGGCTTCCCAATACCCTTCCGGTGATATTTGGTGCGACAGGTTTCAAAGGATATCGAAGTCCCACCAAAACAAAGCCCTTGAACTACTTGCTGGCGAACTTAGCATCTTGCGCAGGCCGCTGGATTCACGGTCTACTAATACCATATCCACCCCGATTTTAGCATCAGCAATTATCCTCTGCAATGCTGAGTTACTGACGGCCCAGGAAGCCGGTTGGCGGGTCCATCTACAAGCTGCGCGAGAGGTCATCAGAGCAGAAACAGGCCGCTCACTTCTGCAACAACAGACAGATCGCATAAAGGAGTTTTTCTTACAGGAGTTCTATGCAACCTCGGTATGGGCACACTTGACGACCTTTCACGATATAGACGAAATTGTGCAGACTCCGCTGGCTGGCAGTCGCGATGCCGTCTTCACTGACCTCATCCGAATAATCCATCAAATCACCCAAGCGGAGCGTATCAAAACTCGTGCTGAAATCTTACAACTACCTCCACCAGACCTTATCCCCTGCGTCGATATACATATTCAACTCGAACTAGCTAGACGAAGTGCTGTATGCCTAGGCCAATCTATTCAATTCTGGTCTGACAGCGATAGATGCGCGTTTGAGCATCTAGTGTGGATGTATTTCCACGCCAGTCTCATATACAGTTACCAAGCACTGGCAGACCCCCGTACATGCCAAACACTGATTAGGCAATCCCGCGATGCTATTCTTATAAACTTGCATTCTCTGTCTGAAACCGGGAATGAGATGTTTGCGCAGAATCTTGTATGGCCGCTCTTCATCGCTGGGACAGAGTTCCAGGGGAATCGCGCCAGTCAGAAGCTCATTGAGCGCCATCTTACAAATGTGATGCGGATTAGCCGTACGTTGGATAGAGATCGGGTTTTGTCGTTTCTGAAAAATTGGTGGAAATTGCCTGATGGCGAATGCATATCGTGGATTGAGCTAGCGAGAAAACGGGCTTGGGCGTGTGGGTTTTTCTTAGCATGATAGGTCTGAATGTAAATATAGCTTTGGCAAGATGTCAGCAAGGATACCGGGTATATAATAATGCAACTACTGCCTTTCTCTTCCATCATACTCCGTGGTAGTATAATTATGCGGTTCCGAAGGCCATGAAAGGGTCATCATCTGTGGGCCCCTAGCTCAAAAAGGTAATTTTCTCATATGAGCTGCCTTTTTCGGACTAGTCGGATATACATCACAGCCGATGCTATGTTCCAGAGATGATGCACACATCAGGAAGTCATAAATATAAGAAACCATTCCTGTCACCAGACACGGAAAAATTCTCTTCTTTATTCGTGAGCTCTCAGCTTTCGCTGCAAAATACACCAAGATGCAGTTGGTCTGCCCGTCGACGCATACTATATTTCTAGATACCCATGGCGAATCCTTTGGTGATTCTTTCTCGGGAACTATTCAAGTGGATGAACCCGCAGGGCTATCCTCGCTGAATTTATCCCTCATGCAAACGATTATACTCGATACTGAACGACGCCATACTGGCAATCATGATCACGAACAACGACATGCAAAGAAGCGATTCCAACGCCACAAACAAAAGAGACAATGCAATCTTAGCTTGGAAAAGACCTCTTTCACCGTGAAAGTCTTTCATTGCAACCTTCCAACCTCGCCAACTTCAAATCAAGCCCGCGAATATGAATTCAGCCTATCGATTCCATGCAATGTACCCGCGTCAATCGAAGGGCCCTCATTCAGCATTACATATGAGCTAGTAGCTTCAGCGACTACTTTAAATGGACAGATACTGACTACTTGTCAAACCTTGCACATCACCCGGTTCAAAGTCTTTGGTCCCCAGAAAGTCTATCGCTATATTCAAACATTTCCGGAGACCAGAATACGCACTGAATTCATCCTCTGTCCGCAATCATCATCATTATCACCACATGGACAAGGATGCGATAAGCATATATCCACTCAACTCCTACTACGAAACATCTCCACGCCAGGGCCTCGACACGGTGAGATGACTATGGTGGTAGTAAAAGAAGTGACATGGTGCGTGGACGAAATCGAGACTTGGAATGCGCAGCAAACACAAGACAGACCGGTAACAAGGCAAGAACGAACAATAGCAACGGGTGGCCGTAAGGGTCGATGGACGGGGACGAGAACCAGCATTGGAGATATTTGGAGCGTAGATATGACGATCGCCATTCCGTTTGATATTACTATCGACAGCAGTGCAGAGTCATTAAATGACTTCACGTCCGAGCACTCGCGATCACTGTTATTGCTGGCTATTAAACATAATTTGACGGTAAATATTGTGATGGGAACCGAAACGATAAACTGGGAGACTGGATCTTTGGTGGATAGAAAAGACGCTGTGCTTGTTTTGGGTGCAATTGTGCCGATACCTGTGCATGATTATGCTGAGAACTCGGTAATATCTGAACAATTCAAAGATATGGACACAATGCTGCCGCAATATGACGGATGTTCTGGGTCACCTCCGAGTTATTCGGAGTTACTTCGATAGTGTATATAATAGGATCCCATAGGTTATTCTTCATCTGACTACTTCAAATTCGGTCAAGGAAGCTGATCATGTAGAAAATTGCAATTATCGAAAATTACATCCCATGCTGTTTCTGGTCAGTATGGCTAATTGCGGTATGGCTTCGTAAGGTTTCGTATAGCACAGCCTGTTTCCGGAGGTGTGGTGGCTACTTACCTAGCAGTACCACAGGCTCATCAGTGTGTCCATTTCCAACACGACCTCTAAGCAATCTCACGTTGTTAGCTCCCTTCGCAGTCTTCGCTAAGATGGAGAACTCCTGCTTTGGTATCTCTGGCAACAACACTGCGTTTGAGGCGCAGAAAATCAGTGATAAAACCCAGATTCCTAGCATCTTTTATGTTGCAATGCTGTTTGTGGTTTCATATCTTGATTGATTCCACCTATTCCAAGGTAGCTTCCCCGTGGACCACGAAATAGACGTTTTTGGTTACTTGAGTCTCGCATAGGTTGAGAATAAATAAGGTCCATGTTATTCCAGTATCCTGTTTGAGATCTAAATTACCCTTGGAAGCAAACGGATAAGGGAGAGATCATATTTTCGGAGAGGTATATCATCCCATAGTCACCTGATGTCCATTCCATAGGTATGTGCGTCTCTTCTCTGAAGCTCTCTGCCAACATAGATCGGATAGCATCGGCGCCCTCTGACTGAGCCTTGGCCTTCTGGGACAGGATAGCTCTCGCTTTCTCACCCCAGGTTTTTCCTTCCAGAATAAGAGACCCGGGGACTGTATGGGTTCTAATGCAGCAAATCTATGAGCCTTTTTATCTGTGAGCATGTATGGAACATTTGGCTTTGCCCATCCACCAGTAACAATCACCTCCCAAGAAATATAATGACTCTGCTGCCAATTTACATAGATCGTGCCACTTGGTGGTAAACCCTTGTCTCGACATTTCAGCAATCTGATTATCACAATCCGGTGAAAACTGGAAAGCAAGAAGCTCAAGAAAACGACCGTTCAATAGGCAGCTAGTTTTAGGTAGTGCCAGTCGAAGTTCTCTGTCGAAGCAATATGAGTAATGGACCCATCAAATTAAAACCAATTGGCTGGTGAAAGTGCTTCCAAGCCGACGTGCTTTCCCACTGGATAAGCATGATGATGTGCTCTGTCTGGCCTTTGACGGGCGCCCAGTACAGATCGGTCGAGTTTGGGATAGAGCAAATATAGTCCCAGGAAGCTTGCCAAAGTGGTGCGGTCGATCAATCGCGATCGAATATATCTGTCCCATGCTGAGAATAGGGGTCTCCGGTAAAGCATCGTCCTTCACGACCTTGGACCAAGTAAGTCCGCCAACAGCTGGTACTAGTTGCTCATGTTCCTGGATATTGTGAGTCCTATTTGCTCGAGTTATTCTATGGTCTGACCTTAATGTGCTCATTTGTTCATCTACTCGTAACAACGGTTGTCGTTGAGCTTCAAGGACATTGATTTTATATTCAATTTGGATCAGATCACATAACTATTAATATGAAAAAAAAAAAAAAAACTAAGTTATTTATTTCAAAATATTAAGGCTAATTACTCCCTCACCCACTTAACAATCCGTTCTAGCAACAATCTACCATCCATCGGCTTATCCAGCTTCTCAATTTCCTTCGCAACCTGCTCCTTTGACGAATTGCCGGTATACATATCATCCTCATCAGTAAGCATTTTCTTCGCAAGAGCATTATGGATTTTCGGGTGAGCCTGGAAAGTGAGGATTGTGTTCGCTTCATTCACGAAGCATTCGTGGTCCTCTGCAAGGTGGACAAAGTTGGGGGCTGGTTTGGCTACTTCGCGGACGTGGAATTCGGGCGCTCGCTTATGCGCTGTTAGTCGGATACACTCAGACAAAAATAAATGAGATATTTACATAGGATTCGGTTCCTGAAGTGAAGCGGAAAAAGTCCTTGCCTTCTACGGTCAACTTGGTATCCTGAATTGCGGCCTATGATGAAATTGTAGTCAATCTCTTGAACATCCATAAAGCATCGGGTTTGAGATAATACAATTGGGCCAGTCGGGATAGCATGAACAACGCCCCCCAGCGCCCGTTGAATGGCTTGGTGCCCCCAGCAGATACCCATCATCTTGACCTTGGGAAAGTCCCGCACCGTGTTCCGGACGAAATACAGCACTGCCAGCACCCATGGCTCCAATGAAGAGGAATCGGCTTTCCCTCCGCTCAGGACAATAAAGTCATAATTTCCGGGATCGGGGAAGTTAGCATCGAATACAGGGTCGTAGAAATCGATCTGGGCATCCGATGCGACGGAGTGAAAGGCATCGTCGTATGCTTTTCTCACAACATTCCAGAATTCATTGCCGGGTGGGCTATTTATGAGGACGGCAATTTTAAGTGGTGTTATTGAACCCATGATAGACAATTTGTTATGTTCGAAGATTCGAGGTGGATGTGGAAAATATGTTCAAGAGACCGAGAAGGGCTGATATATATAGTCCGCATTCGAGTTCGGGTATTTACTTGAAAATTATCGCTACTTCAGACTATTATGGGCAAGTTCAAGCCAGAGAGTACTGGCTAGTCCATGATAAAGCATTGTTTTCTCGTCCAATTATGCATTTTGCAAAATATCGAACGTCAGATATCCCCATAGTATGTCTTTGCGCTATTTCCCCACTTTTTCGATTAGCTGAGATATCAGAGTATCGGTCCTCTTGTACAAAAGAATTTTCTTGAATGCTCCACTACCTCTTATAATCACTTGTTCGATGTCCGGACCCTATCTAAAATGAGCAATATATATCGTCCACTCCACGGTGCAGAGCAGAATGTACAAGCCTACTCCTCCGAGGCCCAAGCAAACGGACATTGTCCGGTCACGCACGGGATGTAGAAGTTGCCGTGAAAGGAAAACGAAGGTTATTTGGTGCTTCCTGCACATACAAGATCATTAACTAACTTCTATCGTGAGTGCGATGAGCAAAAACCAGTGTGTGGGACTTGCATCAGACTGGGAAAGGCCTGCGAAAAGACTAAACCTAATTTCAAATTTCACACGGTGGACAGGCCGGGTTCTTTAAAAGTTGCCACCTCCAAGAAGACATCAGTTCTAGAGTCAAAGAGACAGACTTATCTGGAAAAGTATATATCTGATGAGGCTGATTCCAATGGGTTAAGGCTAGCAGGACTTGATCTTATCAGATCCCTACAGCACACGAAGAGAGATGTCTTCTATTCTACATATTGGGAAGACACATGTCTCCCGGCATTACACCTAATCTTCCACTCAGCCTCCTGCCTAGCCAGCAACAATCGAATGCTAAACGATGCCATTCTGGCTCTGTCAGCATGTAACCTGAGCCGCTTACATTCCGAAAAGAGAAATGCCTCTGAAAGTAATGTCGCGGCACACAGTCCAAGTCTAATCCACCAGACCAAAAGCTATTGGTACTATTCATCAGCTATACAAGCATTTAAATCACTACAAGAAGTCGATCATCGATATAACACGACAATATTCTTGACGGTTCTCGCTTCATTTGCACACATTGAGTCCTCGATGGGGAACTTCGAGGAATTTTACTGTCATATCAAGGGTTTATCCGTGTTTCTTATGGATATTGAAGATATAGCAGAAGACCCGGTTGTGAAAGATCTGCTCACGTCGTGGATGCAGATACGGTGTGTGGTCTGGTGGGCTCGTGCGTACTTTTGCTCGTTGGATGTACTGCAGCGGTTGCCGCCGGTTCGATTACCACAACTGCTTGAGGGAGGCTTTATGGGATCCCTTTACGAGAGACGTGTTGTGGTATTGAGTATTATGTGCGAATCGCATAGGCTGAATTGCAATGCAGTGCTGAAGCATTGGTCTCTTGCAGCATTTACAAACTTCAATAACCCCCGGGAACGATACATAATTGATGATTATAATGACGAGGTGGACTACTTTATGCCTCTGGGTGACGAAATAAGGAAATTGGACGAGTGGCTCTTGCATCTCTCAGCGTTAGAATAGTCACTTAATGATGATAGCTTACCGCTTCGCTATGACATGGATAATTTGAGCAACGAACCACTATATTTTCAATCACACGATGCTGCCCTCAACTCTGCATACTACACACTTGCGCGAATTATGCAATCCGCTGCTCCTATACACCACCTCGCAAACCAGAAACTGCCCTACCCCACTTCAAATGATTCCGAAGAAAAAAATTGGACCCGATTCCTTCTTCGAATAATCAGAGGAACTAACCTTCACACGTCCGCCTCCAGAAACAGCTGCACAATCGGCTTCTCAGGCATACTACTTGCTGCGATCCTTCGCTGCCAGGACCTGAGTCTCAGTCTTGAATTCCAGGACTGGCTGCAGAATCTTGAGACCGTGCAACCCACAGAGGAAGGCGCCTTTCCAGTTTACCAAGCTGTGGGCGTGGCTAAAGCTATTAATCGACAAAGGATGATGGGGAGGGATATATATGGTGTTACGCAACCGGTTGACGATGGTGGGGTGCCAAAAGTGACTGCGTATAACAGCCAGTCGATTGATAGCATGTTGCTTCATGGGAGGTGCCAGCTATCGGGAGAGTTTTTTACGGACTGCGTTTCAATTGAGTTGTATGGCTAGAAGGCAGTTATTATCCTTGTACTCTATTAATAGAAACGAGTGCGATATTTGAACTTGTGAGCTGAATAACATAACTATCAGGGTACCACCTCCTCCCCCCTCCAATCCCAACACCTCCCCCTCCCGTCCATCTTCATTCCCACCAAAACCCTCAACAACCGCTCCGCCGCCTCATCCGCTTCCAACATCCCTCTCCTATCCCAATACTCCTTCGTAAAATGCGTTCTCACAGTCCCAGGATGCAAAGCCACCGCGCACGCCCTCTCCTGACTGCGCGTCCGCAGATGCAAATCCAACGTCTTCGCCAACTGCAACACAGCGGCTTTACTAGCCCGGTATGAATACCAGCCTCCGGAGGAGTTATCAGAGATAGATCCCACACGCGCAGCCATCATCGCGTAGATGGCGTAGGAGGGGAAGTTTAATGCGTCTGCGTAGTTGTTTGTTGGGGAGAAGGGAGGGGATGATTTGGTCGGGAGGAAGGGGGTTAGGTGTTTCATTAAGAGGAGGGGGCCGAGGACATTGACTTGGAAGCTTTGGAGGGCGTTTGATGCGGAGATTTGGGATGGGGATTTTTCGACGTGGAGGATGCCGGGGAGGGTTAGTGCTATGCGGAGGGGGGTGTTGGGGTAGGTTTCGCGGAGATGGGATGCCATGGAGGAGATAGAGGATTCGTCTGCGGTGTTAGTTGTGCAAGTGAAACACTTGAAAATGAGAAGTACCAGTCACGTCAACAGGGAGAACCCGTAGTCTCTCTTTGTCTTTGATACCCGAGAGCAGTTTGTCGTGTACTTCATCGCAATTCCGTCGCGCGGTTGCCACAACAGGCAGGTTTGAATTCGCTAAGAGATACCGCGTAAAGGCAAACCCCAGTCCTCGGGAGGCTGGAGTCACAAGACAGAACCCAGAAGGTGCCATATTCATGCAATTGGTGTCTACATGATCAATTGAAACGACATCCGGAGGTTATATATTGGTATGCATGACGTCATATATATATATGTCCCGCAGCATTCCAGTAGTGAGGCTTAACAAGGAACAGGTAAAGCGCCGACCTCACTAGGCGCATTGAACAAGTCCACCTCAGCCTTTCTCCTGCGCACAAGCCCAGTGACCACCTTGCCATTAGCCTTATTCCACAACGGCAATTCATAATTCGCAACCGCGATAACTTCCTCCCCTGCATTCATGAGCCGGACCAAATCAGAGGACTTCATGTTGCCAATTCCAACATTGAAGGCCCAGGAAACTAATGCGCCGTACTGGTTGTCGTTTAGGGTGACCAGGTCTGCGAGCGCGTTTGTGACAGCGTCCTGGGTGCTCTGGATAGCATTAGCATTCGGCATAATGTCTCGCAAGGGACTAGGGAGATAACTAACAGTTAAGTCACCCTGGAGCAGCCTGGTCGCTGAACCTTCCGACAGGGGCTTGGGGAAAGCCACGTCAGAGCAGGACTTATCTGTACAGAGGTGACCGTAGCCGATGGTCGGGTTTCCAAAGCCGTCATCGTAGGCGTCTGGCTGCATGGTTTCGAAGCCCTTGAGAATGTTAAGAGTGGGGATGTTAACCGGAGGACCGGTACAGGCGGCCACAGTCATGACTAAGGCTGGGATAAAGGCGAGGACTGCCTTGAAGGGAGACATAGTAGTGTTGTGAAGTCGATTTGTATTGATGACTGAAAACAAGAAAAGCGGATGCTGATGATGCTGAGTGTGGTTGGGGACTTGTCGTCCTTATATGTTATCGACTAGTGATCGTCACAGCACTTATAACTATAGCTAGGCCATTCCTTCTGTCCTGAATACTCTATTCTCAGCTACTGCAATGATCAACAGGTAAATGTTGAGAATAGGAAAAATGGTCAAGATACCAAGAAAAACTGGGATTTAACTGGCTGCAACACTTCTAACAAGCCACTCTAGCCGGGAGATCTTTCTAAAACCATCCACACAACAGAAGCTGCCAAGGAGATAACTTCGTATTGTGCCGTCGACTATCATTCTGCAGGGTCCTGAGTGTCAAAACTTGCATCTGAACGGCATTTGTAAATACGAGGCATCGCCTCACGGGTATGCGAGAATAGATAGGCCCAGTAGATATGTGACTGAGTCAAATTAAATTGCAAACTGGGCTCATGCAGTTACGAAACTATCTGCAAGTATGTCGCCTATGGAAATTACACACTTGATTGCCATCCAACTTAATCCTAGAAAATCATGCCGTACATTGTACCCAAAATATAGCTCCATGCAACTAGGACTTCCATATACACTGAGATGCATTGAAATGATGGGCTTGTCCTCGTTTTTGAGACTCCAATGCCAAACCGAACAGAAAAACAAAGACCGTCAAGATCCCGACGACAACCATAGCCTAGCATATGTGAAAGATCTCAACCCCCGCGCGTCCGGAGTGGCATTTCAGCGGAACCCTGGAAATCAGATGGACACAAAATGCTACCAACCACAATCTTGCCGACGTGTGTCTTGTCGATTTCCTGGCATTCCTTTCGTACCTGCGACATAAAGCCCTCCACGAACTTGAGCGGACTCTGACTGAACGTAGTCTTCCCATTACCTCCCAGAATAAAACCGTCATCTGCGACAGCCAGACCATCGGGCGTCTTGATGTAGGCCACTCCAAGGAAATCGCAAAGTTCTTGATACTCACGGTAGGATGCGAGGTACAGCTGCCCGGCGAATAGGTTTAGCTGGATCTTGATAATGTCGGGGATCTCAACCGGAGCGGGAGTTGCGGGTACATTGTACAAAGCCAGTTTGTCCAGGGGTGAGAACGCTAGATTCTGGCGTGGCGCATACACGTGTAGGGTAACAGCTTCTGACATTCGAATATACGGCAAAAGATGATTGGCCTCGTATGGTCCAATAATGACCACAGCCTGCGCGACCCTCCTGCTGGAAGAGCCTTGGACACGACAACTCGTGAGAATCCACTGCACTGGTCGCTGATAGGAATCCGAAATAAATGATGATCTCTTCTGCTCCTTGACAGTAGTCGCAAAGTCATTTGTGACAAGAAGGTCCGACGGGAATTGGGTCATATCCATATATGATGCTGCAGATGTGTTCTCCAGCGATTTGAAAGCCAGCCTATAAGCACCAGAATGCCTGTTAAGTATTCCAGTGGAAATAAACGAGCGCAAATCTGGGTGAATCTTATGCCTTTTTGGTTCAGCTTCGGGTGGCTTCTGGACCTGTCTCTCTTGTTCAATTTCCGGAGAAAGTTCCCGCTCTTGTTCCTCTTGAAGTTGGGTGGATGTGAAGTTGAGATTATCGAACTCATGACATCGTTGTGCTATCAGGCGAAGATTCTCTGTTTTATCCGACAGTGTACTCAGGATTGGAGCATTGTCCTGCCGAGGTCGGTATCGGTCCTCTAAAGACTGTGATTCAGGCTCGAGGAGTTTTGTGGCCTGGGTTGTGGACATGTCAAGTTGATCATCGTGGCGGATCTCATCCCATATAGTACATTGCCTCTCGAATCGCACACCCTGGGTGGCCCATAAGGGCATACTGCGCCACGTATCCATCCAGGTCCCTGCTATTGCCCAATTAAGAACATCCGAGACGTCAATCTCCGACTTATTGCTTTTTCTGGACAGCTCAAGGATGCTGAATTTGACTTCTTCTGGAATGCAGAATACAACCGACTGTCCTTTGCCGAGTCTCCTCATTCTCATGCATGCTGTACCTTTATTAGCATGTGTCTTCTGGCATACCATTTCAAGATATTACCTTGCACCAACTTATCTTTCGTGATACCAGGCCCTAAAGTCACTGCTGCCCGATAATTGAGTGGCAGCTTCAAGTCAATACCTCTCGTGTGCGCCTCATCGAGAAATACATAGCATGCTTCCAACTGTCTGGCAAAAGGCGAGGTCTGTAATACTTCCACACGCCCATTTCGGTCGAGGACGCAAATCTCATCACTATCGTTGACAAACACAACTGCATGAATATGTCCATTATTTGGTACCATTTTTAGCCAATTCTTCGCAACTTCCAGATTGCTAAGCTCTATGATCTGCGCACCCACGTCGAGGATGACTTGCGTTGCTGGATCCAAGCTCGTGACCATCTTGAGTAGTAGTTGAGCTCCTGAAACGGAGGGGTCGTCACGGGATGGGATAAACGCAACCGCATTTTCAGGCCTGAGGAGATATTCCAGAACAAGAGCATTTGTATGGTTCTGCTCCGGGAGATCCAACTGCTTGACACTTAGGGGAAGGGTGTTTCGAGAATCATTAGTTCCACTGAAACCAACAGTGGGGTGTGTTTTTATTTCCCCAATGTCCCAGCCAGATGCAGATAATTTGTCTGGGAATTCTTTCAATTCTTTCGCGAAGACAATGTGCGAGAGGAAATAGTCAGTCGCACCTTTGGAGAAACGGAGGTTCGGGAAAATATGTTCAACGCAGTGATGACAGTCTTCAAGATTTATACCACTAAGGCTATGATACGTGGGTGGGAGGTCTGGTGCATCATGTACCCATGTTTGGTACTCAATGTCGGCTTGGTCGGATTTGACCAGGTGTTGAAGCGCGAGAAAGAGGTCCTCGTCAGAAAGCCCTGCGTAGTAGTAACTTAGAGATGTCAGGACAATAACCACATCCGGATGGCTGAACTCGGAGCGCGGAGCAGGACTGTCCTTTGCACGATATGGTACAGACAGCTTGGTAGGCGGAGACCTGGTAGTGTGAGGACCATAGCTAACCCTCCACCGCTTCTGCCCGAAGCAAAAGTCCAAGACTCCCCCAGCTAGAAGGCCTCGTACCAACAAAAGTGGACCTTGCGTAGTCTTGGTAAAGAACCCTCCCGGACTTTCGTCTTCGACTGTAGCAATTTGGTCCATACTCAAGTCTGGTTCGAGACAGTATGACAATACGGTATCTCTGACTCTCTTAGGTTGTCTCGATATTGGGAGACAATCAATTCCAATGTTGCAAACATGCTTCGCGATCCGTTCCGAAAGGGCTTGTCCCGCGTCGCTGTGAAGTAACCGTATCCTGGAGAAGCTCCCAGGCCGCTGCTCATCCACTTCTATTGACCGGGGAAAATCCCGCTTGACGCCTGGAGCATATGACCTCACTAGATTCAACAATTGTTGAATAACAATCCATCTCTGCGGACTCAGCTCTAACGGATATTGGGTGCCCATGGTGTATACCAGCTCGAACTTCACGCTGAAGTTTTCGTCACTCTCATCCACGATGTCACGGGAGGCTGTTCTAAAGAGCTCCAGGGTTCGCAGCAGAGAGCGACCCACCGATTCCTTTCCAGCAACAAAACATTCCAGACACATGAGCTTCAGCGATAGAATATGTTCAGGCTGGACGAGGAGAACACCACCCTCTGACATGCATTCACGACACATGTTTTCGATCTCCGCTGCTTCCGACGTCTCAAATTTTAGAGACCGGGAAACTGGCATAAGATATACTCGACGATTCAATAACCCTCCGAGCTTTGAGACGAGCATGTAGAACATCTGTCGGGATTGCGGCTTTGCGACGAGCACACGAATCAAGTGCGATGAATTCGCAAGCGCGGCAGCTACGATTGGAACGATGACGGATGACTTCCCCTCGCCCATGTTCAGTTGCATCACGGCATTCTCTCCCGGACTGAGGTTCCTCATCTGTTGAGCGATATCTTCCTGCACACCTCGGATAAGAATCCCGTTTTCAATTTCCAAAAGCAGAGACTCTGGAAATTGGTGCGGGTTCCAATTGACGTGTCCTGGGTTTTGGAGCTCACGAATTAAGTCGTCGTGGCGGTTGGTCAAACTAGCTAGCCTTTTCGCCCGCTGAAGGGCAGTAATGGATTGTCCATAGGCGATCAAACAGGCTTTCCACTCCTTGGAGAGTTGCTTCCACCGGTTCCGGGCGAGCTGAGTAAGGAGCAAGGTGGGTGAGAGCCTTGGCCAATGACCTGTTCCTTCGAGCAGTTCTAGAACCTTATGGTGTATGGCCGTGTCTTTACCCTCTCTCTCGGATGCTCCACCGGAAGCCATCATCTTTTTGATTATTGTCGCATACAGATATCCAGAGTACGTCTCGCGATGTGCTTTGTAGTTGGAAAAAGCTTTCCTGAGCTTACTGGCGTCGATATTGACGCATGCCGTCTTGTTTGTCTGTTGTAATGATGTGATACTGCTCCGCAACTGCTCGACATAACCTTTCTCGTACTTCGACTTGGATTGCAATTCGAGTGCCTTGACCAAGTCTAACGTTCGAGGTTCAGGCTCTTGATTGAGAGATTGAGTCTCCAATATCTTGCACAGCTGCGGAGGACTCATGTCAAACATAGGCGGAGCACCTAGCAAATCATCGACACAAATGAACCTTCGTCCCCTAGTGAGAGGCTCTTGGCGGCATGAGAAAGATATCGATGGCATGTTCACCGGCTGAGTCTCCTGGGCGCTCAATAGAGACGCAAGTTGCATAAGGTAACACCGGAATTCCTTGTTGTCGTGCCAGGTCGCAAATCTCTCACGGACATGGTCCATAACTTTGTGGATGTCAAAGTAATCTGGCAACCTTGGAAGATCCCAGGAGTACGGTTGCCAGGGCTCGCGAACTGGCCATATCTGATACAAGTAATCCATAAATATATCAACTGCCTGACTTCTGTTTTCTTGCTTAACAGCGCTTTTGCGGGTTTGAAATGCCGCATACGTTTCGTATTCTCCGGGAGAAAGGTCTGATTCCGGAGTGTGGTCGAGGGCGGCTGAGTAGATCAGAGACCGTATCTCGTCTTTCTTTATCATGGTCCCTTCACACAACGCAAAAGACTCCCTGGTTGGCGAGTAAATGGAAGCTATTTCTGGCACAATGTACAGCGAAGCTAGAGTCTCGAGAACAACCATGCTAACATTTTCTGAGAACGCCAGAGTTGCGAGCCACATTATAAGCTGGAATCTATTCAATCGGGGGCGCCTCGAGCAAAGCAGTCGCTGAATGCTGCACCAATATTTGGATGTGAGTTCGGTGGGATCCAGGATAAGCCTTGCATCATAGTTCAATTGCCTAGCGTCGAACGAGACACTGGGGCCATGTATCGTATTAGATGCTTTGAGAAACTCCCACAGGCACGAAGCCAGTCTGTTAGCTGTGCTACATCGAACGGAAGGAATGTCATCGTATATCATTTTAGACACTGTGTAGGCACGAGAACATTCTTTCGAGTTGTGGTTGCGGTCGAGGCTTATATAGCGGCGATCATACTCAAGCGTGTGATCCTCTGCACCGAACCCAGTGACACGGAATGCGGATGATCGAATCTGCTCACGCTTCAACAGATCCGCTTCTACGCGCGGTAGTGGAGGGTGCAAGACTAGTTCCTCGGGGTGAAAAATTCCCATCCGACGGTCTTGTTCATATATCTCCGCTACTTCCAAATAGAAGCCAGCATGTTGAGCCAGGAATCCAAGATAATTGTACCATCGAACCGTTTGCATCACGCGTTCATTATCAGGATAATACCATCGTTGGGGTGTTAATTTTGCAATTTTGGCGAGAATTTTGCAGTTCTCCGGCCGCAGTTGGTCAAAAGATCTCACGGCTGCAGAGCGCAGGATGGTCAGTGCTTGCTCGGTGCCGGTCTTTTGTGTCAAGGAATCAGGCAAGCAGAAAGACGTCAGAGCATGGAGGTAGGACAAGAGCAGTTTACTTTGCAAGCTGCCGTTATCAGCGAGTCGGCCAAGCTGTTTGTCTACCGAATAGGGATGAATCCGGGTATCTTCCTGCCAGCTAATGTGAACAGCAACATGATCATCGTCCTTCTTCCAGGAAACAGTTCCTTCGGGCACAAGGACGAGTCGATCTTGGCTGGTCTCGTGGACCAGGATAAGCTTATTGCGCAAGCCAACCAAAGCATCTAGGGACTGGTCGACATCAATACGCATCCCACGGTATTGTCGGGACCGAATAGAAGAAAATCCTGATTGAAGGCTATAACTTAGTCGAAGACGCGGAATGTCAATTTCCAACACCAATGTTTTGGGATCGAAGATACAATGGACTTTGGCAGGTTTCTCGATGGGTTCAAGAATTTCCGAAAGTAGTTTCGCGGTTCGACTTCTGACGTTCACCAGGTACATATCATTTTTTACAAGGAACCAAGGATTCTGAGACCCATCTCGTTGCAGTCTCCAGTTCGTATCCGACGAGATCCATGGTTCTTTGGCGGACCGAAACTCCACATATTTGCCATCTCGATCATACCAGTGCACATAATCATCGACAAAAGCATCAGGGAACAAACCAACAAACAACCTCGGAGGAACAAAATCCTGGGTCTGGTCTCCCTTTTTTGCCTGGACATGGAGGTCATAGCCTGCCGAGTCCGGGATTTTTTCCCTTCCCAAATGTATGGTGTAACCCATATGTTCCTTCTGACAGGAGAACTGCATACCGCGCACATCGCTTGGCATCACCTCTAGCAGCGATTTACCAAAGAGCCTCTTATAGCTATCATGGCACTCATACTCGGAGGGCAGACGAGCCAGTGGGAGACCATTAACGAGCAATTCGCCCGTTAGCAAATTGAAGTGCACGAGCAAGATTTCATCACTGGCCGACTGAGATGTTGTCCGGCTTACGAGCCAAGTCTCATCTTCCTCCGACGTGGCTGACCAGCTCGACGACGCGCAGTACGCCGCCCAAGACATTTTTATGGCTGTGTCGAGGACCGGGCTCCTATGACGGATTATATTCCATGCAAGAATTGGGTAGCAACGATAAGCTAGGCATTGCCAACGGCGGAGTAGGATCGGAATTATGGGGTCGGAATTCATGGGCAACACCTGCTTTCGGTCATTGACTATCATGCAGCATCGAATATAAATCGACGTGTCAAACGAGTTGACGAGTGAGCGTTCCAAGAATGTTCCCTCGCAATCGAACGTTTCAGCGCAGACCAACGCGATATAAACACTTCGTGCAAGGAGGGAGTTCCGGGGCTCATCGTCGACCGTGCAGCTTGCTTTCTTCGAAACCTGATTGACCCACTTGAAAGCGATATTCCGAAGATGGCTTAATCGCTTCAGACATGCATCATGGATCTCTGTTGACGAAGATAGAGATAGCACCCGGAGCGTGAGGAATATAAGTACACTGAGTCCATGCACGAATTCCCAATTTTCTTCCAATCGTTCTGTTGCTTCCTCAATTCGACAGAGAATCGTTTCAGCAAATCTGTTATCTTGGAGAACCTGGTGACCTTGTCTCGATATCGAGCCCTTGAATGGTGGTCCAGCCTGATTGATCACCTGAAGGATAAATATGTCTGTTTCCAACTTCTTGAAGTCCACTGATGGCATGGCCAGCTGCAGGAGAATATTTTGCCACTGAATCTCCACCCCAAGGGGCAGTGTACACAATGCTTTATACTCATCAAGTGGCATATCCATAGGAGAAGAAAACTGTGAAGCGAACACAGTATTAGGCGACGGACCGTTATGGTTGTCCGCTGGCCGGAACAAGAACTGCTGTAGAGACGAGCATCTCTGGGGCAGTTTATAGTTGCACGACTTTGCCGTCGCATGTGTGGGCGTGAATTCGCTGATAAAACATCCAATTGCACTATCATAGTATCTCCAGCGAAGTCCATTATTGAGACAAACATCTCTGTCGGTGACACAGATGATTTCTTTGTCTCGCCGATGGGTCCCCTCGTGAGGCTTGACGTCCGATAGAAGGCCCACGCGCAGTCCACTATCAACCCGTGTGAAATATGACGAAAGGCCACTATATCCCTCTGGCGTATACCTGGCTATCGGTGTCATTTCCATAGAATAGTCGTTATGCAAAGCATTACACAAGAAGAAGACAGTGGCATCACGCCAAAATCCGAATGAACGGGGTACATTCAATTCAAAAACCGTAGACTTTAAGGCCAAATCATTTGCCGGAAGAGGCCACTCGTGAACATGAATCGTTATCGATTTAGCTTCTTGCCGACACTTGCACCTTGCGCAATTATCGTTATGACGGGGCTCCCGATAGTCAAAGCGTTGATCGAGAACTACCTCGTGGTAGTCGCATTCCATTCGGCCGGCCTGGTCCATCAGTTCAGTGTACTTTCGATGCTTCTGACGAAGTTCCTTTTGTTTCTTGCTTCTCCGGAGTCTCGCAACAGCTTCTATGTCAGCCTGTAATCGTTGGTGCTCAATTGATTGGTTGAAATATTGAACTGAGAAGCAAGATGGTGTACCGAAATTCGAGAAAATACCACGTCCCGGGTATCGGAGTCGCTGTCGCCGTTTATGTAGATAGCTCTCGGCACGGGCAAGTCTTTCCATCTGGGATGTGAACGGCAGCAGAAGCGACTCAAACATGCCTTCCGGGATGCAGGGGTCGTAATCATTCAGCATCCCATGAATATGGGTTGCAGACCGGTCACAAGCAATCCATAGTTCAAGAATAGTGAGCAGCATAGTCGAAACGGCTTCTGGATTGCTAGAGTACATAGGGGAGGCAATTTGATGATAATTCTGAATAAGGCCATCTAATCGGCCACAGGTGGCCTCTTCGCCCAAATGAGACCTGATCCATTCATCAAGATGCGACGCAACCCAAGTCTCGAAAGCCGCAAGGTTATACACTTGGTAGTCTGAATTTGTGAGTCTCACATGATCTGGAAGCTCTGCAGACTCGAAATGGACAAGACTCAACCTTGTTGAAAATTCGACCGAGGCTTGAGAGGGTTGATCTCCCTGCCTGTGGATGCCTTTGAGATATTGATCAAGACCATGCAACGCACAACGAGTGTCTTCACCAAACTCCAGGCTTTCCAAGGATGACGTATTATTCTTAAAGCTATTATACGACATAACCTTTTGCCATCCCTCCTGGACAGCATTGTTCGCTCTTTCTAGCGTTTGCTGAACCAAGGGAAACCATGGAGGGTCGCCGGACAAATTGAGTTTGAGCAACCGACGAGCGACCTTTACGCTCATGACATGAATATGCTCACTTGGCACGATTTCGCGCGAAAGGTCAATGATGGTACTCAAGAAATAGATCATGAACGATTTGTAAAAACCATCGCCCTGCGACGACAATCTGCGAAACGCGACCTGTAGTATCACACGCACTAGCAGCCAGAAGGGAGATCTTCGCCAGGGATATTTCGCATTATGCCACATCACCTCGTCGCGAGTGTTCTTTTGTATCTGTAAATTCTTGACGTTGACGCACATTGGGCGCAGGAACGACATGAAAAGCTCGGTGACCATCTTGGGGTCCGTGGTATCTCGATCCTCATCATGCTCTTGTCCAGCCTTGCGCACCTTGCTCTTCGTTCCCTGAACAGGCTGGTGGCTCATTTTCGCAAGAGTTGTAGCAATAGTGTCTCGGAGGCCAGACTCATTAAAGACATCTAAATTCAAGGCAAGGCTAGGGCCTGGGAAGTCACGCTGGAGGCGGCCTAGCGTCTGGATAATACTTTGATTGCGCGGAGACAACTCGAAGGAGTCAACATGTACTGTATCGCTTTTTTTGGTCATTAAAACGCCAGCGTTCTGGGTGCGAACGAAGATGGGGAGGAAACCGCCTACGACAAGTCAATATTCAGCTCCTAGAATTTGAGAGACCACACCTACCTTCGCTGTTCAAGTCAATCAGTGCGTTCTTGAGCTCCATCTCATCCACCCCGCCGTGCAAACTGCATGTCTTTCTCAAGCGGGTGATCATCGTGATAACGATCGTACAGATATCGGCTTTCTCACTTGGGACATAATTCCTAAATTGGCAAAGGGCTTCAATGACTTGGTCAACGAGTGCTATGTCGTATAAGGGATCGTAATCATCCTCCTGGGGCAGTCTAGGAGGGAGGAAAATGTGGTGAAATATGTACGGGATTGCTTCTGGAGGCATCTTCGCGAATGGAGAGCCCCTATGGTACTTTTATCAGTATAAATGGGAAGAAATGGATCATTCAGTTGGTTTAGGGGGAAATAGCAGTGGGATGAAGGAGAGGAAGGCAGACTGATCTTTATATAGGCAACATAACAAAGAGGTTCAAACAGTGGGACAAACAAGTGTGTAAGCGAGCTGCATGTTTACCTGCATAAGGCCCTTTCCACATACTATATTAATATTAGGATGATGTCACGGGCTCGGTAGCTAGGAGATAAAACGAATGATATTCATATCTAACTAACTTGTAGCCATCGACGAGAATATCGAATCTGGGGAGGAAAAAGAAGAGGAAGTCTATCTGGCGAGTACAGTCTCTATAGACCTTTGTGCGGTGCGGCTTGAGCCCTTGTTTGTCCATGTTGCCTGTATGGCATCTTTTAGTATATTGGTACTGTTTGCCTGGCGTTGAGCTGTTGCACCGTTACAGATGATATGAGTGTTGCTAAGCATTCTAAGACGCAGGGATCATGTTTGTGAGGTACTGCAATTATTACACTTTTGCCATTTTCAGTAGCCAATACATGCTTGATTCACTTCGCTGTCCCTGTTCACAGCATTTACGTTCTCCGATGGCCGCCATGACTCTGTAGCTGCAGTGAAAGGAGAATTGCCATTTCTAATAATGGTTCATCCTGCTGGCAAAGTTTCAGTTAACATTATTACATGCAAGTAAATTAATTCTCAACAACATAAGCTAACAGTATGAATTAATCGTAGCTGAGTAGCTGGGAATCGTGGGGAAAGAGTCCGTCATCGAGTAATGTGGCGGATCCTCATCCTGTTCGATATCATTGTTCCATTGTACACATCCTGGCGCCGTCGGATCGGTTGGCCTGAGCTCGTCTGGTTTCATATCATGAATATGGCTGTCATAATGTGGAAGCTGCCCACAGTCTGCATTCAGAGATCCTGATCCAGAAAGTGTCGAGAAACTTATATCAGTCGGTGGACAGAAATAGATGAAGGTTGGGAGGCAGAAACGGATCTGTGTACATTAGCCCAGTTAATATCCCCAAGCAGGAAGGGTTGACCAACAGAGGACATATGGCCATCCGGATTTAATAGCGTGATAAGGACTGCAATCTTATGTTCGACTTGAAGAATTGTGGTTGCTGTGCTTTGGAGGCAATGCCTTGTAGATTTCGGGAGGCAGAGGGTTCGAGAGAAGTGGTACAAATAATGTGTATATTCATCGTCGGAGGGTACTATGTCCAGTTCATCCCAGCCTGGAGGCTCATATTCATCTATCAATACTTCGCGAGAACGGGTGGCCGGCGATGGTTTCGTGACATGGTGTGTTTCTATAAGACGTGTCTCAATGGTTCCCAGTTTGAGACCCTTGAGAAGAGGTATAAAGCGGAAATTAATACGAGTGCTGCTGCCGATTGATACTGCTCGATTGGGGATGTCGACATTGTATATGATCTTCTCTGGCCAGTCATACATGATAGACTAGCTTGGTAAGTCTCCGACGAATTTGACATTTGGAGGAATATAATCACTCACACTAGGCTCCCTGAGTAAAGACAGTGCATGCACCTTTCGCACCTGGATTTCCCTCGATATACTACTAGTCGGGCTATCGCCGGTGTTGCTATAGATCTCGGCTCGAAGGATGTAGCGAATGGAGCAGTCATCGATGCCCTGGATAGTGTCTGGATTTTGTCCCGAAAGGCATATTTCGAAGGGAAATTCGTAATTATCTGGCTGCAATGATACCGGGGAACAGCGTCCAGGCGCTGGGAGGAGATTCCATATCTGATGATGGAAGGGGACCTCTTTCCAGTGTACCTTATGATGCCGATAGGATCTTATGTGGAAATTCGGATCCCAGCTAGTGTATTTATGAATATCCAGGACATGGAATTCGGAGTAGGGTGGTTGGTTTTCTTGGACGTACTTGACGTAAGATTGACCCTCCAAATGTAATTTGATATCCTTTATGTTGGTGGGTTGGCTGACGCATAGAACTACCTGTCACAACCTGGCTTCTCTCGTATCGTAACCTAGGGTTCTAGTTAGCTAAGTCTCAGTTGTAGGGCACTCACCTGAGTGTCCTCCTTCGTCGTCGTTATATTGATAGTGACCCCTAAGGTCCGTTCGTAGTGTACCGCTTGGTATATCGCCCCAGCCAGGCTCCGTAGGCAAGTAAGATCGATAAGGTAACGAAGTAGAGAAACAAGGCCAACTGAGTACGTATACTCAGTTGTTGGTTTAGTGCTGACGAGTCTGAACTAGAAAGGTAACCAATGCTTGATTAACTAGAATAATCGCGAAGAACAGAACTAGGTACATGAATGAGTGTCCTTATATATCCTTTGCTTCCTACCATTTCGTATACCATTCTGTGGTAGGAGATGTGGTAGCGTATACCAACGATATACCATTCCTTCGGTAGGAGAATGGTAGGAGATCACGTGATTCCGGGTTGGAATATCAACCTGAGTCCCTGTTCTTCCTGCGTCCCCATCATCACTTGTTATCCAATGATTCTGCCTTGACTCCCCGCATAGTCACGTGAGACTGATGTGGCTAGGTCTGTAACACTACCCTACCTCGAAGATGACCATATCCAGCTTCATCAAGCGTTTTTGGAAGCCAGAGAGCACTGTCACTTAATCTGAGGCTGTTTAGATATGTCGCATCGATCTATTCAAATCCAACATACCTGATATCAAAATAGACCGGCTCGAACCTTTGTGGCGCAAAGCGGTTGAAAATACTGAGCAACATGCTGACAACCCTAGGTAGAGAGGATATGCTTCTTAGATTATAAAGTTATCCGTGAGCTCGAGATGTTTATATTTTCATTCCATATAATTCAGGGCTTTCTCTCCCATTACTCTTTTCGGTGTTCCCGCAGGCGGTTAGCTTACCGGAGAGAGATAACTGAGCGGAAATTTTCCTAATACGGATATCCACCCGCCAGTAATGTTCTTCCAGTCTCCCATATACCTAGGATTGTATGAGCATGTTCGTAAGTTCTAAATAAAGGATTAAATGTCTCGCCACGGAGGACCTATAAATATGCTAGCACGACGCGTCCGTTCCCATTCCCCCATTACAATCTTGTACATTAACCCTATCCTCGTTTCCTTATCACTGTCAAGGTGGCCGACATAAAAACACTTGACTTTGAATCCTCTTATCCTAATTCCATTTTCCTTTCTATCGTTACTTCACCATGTTGTTGCAGAGCCCTACTCATACCGTCCTCGCCCATAGAAGTTTGCAAACCTTCGCTCCACGGCCCAACTTGAAACGATGCTTAGCCACATCCACTCGGGCTGCTCGGAAAAAGGGCGACATTTCATCCGTTTTCGTGTCCTTGTCCGGAGGAGAGGCAGCCCCTCTTCCCGGAAGATTCGCAGATCAAAAGAAAAGGCTGGTCGCTGGCCGTGAGAACCAGATTCAAAAGAGTTGGGATCGTCTCCTGCGCAAATTGAAGGATGAAGTGAACTTGATTGAACAGCGAGGCTCTGATATTATTCCATCAATTGACTTCAAAGATATCCACTCTTCCCCGGCGGTGTTCCGGGATGAGCTTAGGAAACGGGGGGTTGCTGTAATCCGAGGAGTAATTCCTGAGCATGAGGCCAGGGGTTACAAGAAGGAGATCGAGGATTATGTTAAGACGAATCCTGGAACAAAAGGTATTTCTCTAATGATTAGCACTCCTTGGGTACAATTTTGGTACGGGGTACTAACGACGTTCCAGCATTTCCCCCACACGATCCCCAGGTCTACGAGCTATACTGGTCAAAGCCCCAAATGCGCGCACGTACCCACCCCAACATGCTCGAGGCGCAACGCTTCCTCATGAGCTTTTGGAAATCTGACTTGCCGGAAGCAATGATATCCCCCGCTCACCCTCTCATTTACGCTGACAGACTTCGTATCCGCCAGCCAGGAGATGCGGGATTTGCACTCGGCCCGCATGTGGATGGAGGAAGCTGTGAACGCTGGGAAGACAATGGATATGGTCGAGGCAATGTTTACAAGGACATCTGGGAAGGTAGCTGGGAACAGTTTGACCCATGGGAAGCTAGTTGCCGAGTACCAGCCGAAGCGGATCTCTATAATGGCACTGGGGCGTGTTCGATGTTCCGCATGTTCCAGGCATGGTTGAGCATGTCGCATTCCGGTCCAAATGAGGGAACGTTGCTGGTAAATCCGCTTCTTTCAATGGCTTCGGCATATTTCCTCCTGCGACCGTTCTTCGAGCCTATCTATTTGCCGCCAAAGGATTGCTCGCGATTGGCACTGGATACCTTCCTTGAGCCTAGCAACTGGCGGTTGGAGACGGAAACTTCAACCAGACTGCAGGGTGCAACACCAGGATACGGACAGGAACTGACAACAGCGCTTCATCCTCATCTTGAGCTGCACAAGACAATGGTTCACGTTCCGAAGATTGCCCCAGGTGACTATGTCGCCTGGCATTGCGACAGTAAGTTTCCCCTTGGCCTTAATTTCTCGGGCAGTTTTCTAACTATAAATAGCAATCCACGCCGTCGATGAAGTACATAACGGATCCGGAGACTCAAGCGTTATGTATATTCCCGCATGCCCTGTTACCGAGGCCAACGTGGCCTATGTTGCACGTCAGAAAAATGACTTCCTCGCCGGTATCCCTCCGCCAGATTTCCCAGGAGGTAAGGGAGAGAGTGAGCATGTCGGACGAGCCACGGAGGCTGGTTTGCAAAGACTAGCCAATGAACTGGGCTTGCGAGCCTTCGGGTTCGGGAAGTGGGATCTAAATGAAGGTTTGTCACACGGACAGCGACAAGTTTTGGAGAAAGCAAACGACATTCTGCGTACTTAATATAAATTGTATATACAGTTTTAACATAGTGTGGTACACAATTCTTGAATTAGTTGACTTTTACCTGACAAACAGAATACTACAAAAACATCGCACCTCTACTTATAATATTCTACTCGAGTCAGACTACATTGAAATATAGCGAAGGTGAACTCAGTTTAAATAAAGGATTGCATACCAATATAAGATAGGGAGTGTAGCATCGAACGACATAAGGAATATCAGAAACCTCAAATGTAGGGCATCCGGGTGAATTCCGGCTAAACACTACCCCATAATTTAACCAACCCCACCCCCACTTATTTATATCCATCTTCACCCCAGAAAAACCCCGACATATCACACAATCCTTCCAATCCAATTCAATCCCACCTAAAACACACAATGGGCAAAAGAATCATCATAACTGGCGGCTCTGGCAAAGCTGGCCAACACATAATAACTCACCTCCTCTCCCGCGGCCACGAGCTATTCAACATCGATCTCGCCCCGCTCCCCCCACACATCGCCCCAGAATCCCTCGTCAATACCCTCCGCGCCGACCTTACAGACTCCGGCCAAGTTCACGGCGCCTTCACCTCGCACTTCAAAATAACCGAACCCTTCCGCGACGACCCCCTCGGCAAAGACCGCCCCGACGCAGTCATCCATCTAGCCGGATACTCGCGGAACATGATCGTGCCCGATAACGAGACGTTCCGCACAAATACGATGTCGACGTATAATGTGATCGAGGCGGCGTGTCGGCTGGGGATTAAGAAGGTGATCATCGCGAGTTCAGTTACGGTGTACGGGGTTAGTTACGCGGAGGGGGATGTGGAGTATCCGAGTTTCCCGGTGGATGAGG
Source organism: Aspergillus pseudoglaucus (assembly GCA_039880875.1). Taxonomy (NCBI): domain Eukaryota; kingdom Fungi; phylum Ascomycota; class Eurotiomycetes; order Eurotiales; family Aspergillaceae; genus Aspergillus; species Aspergillus pseudoglaucus. The sequence continues at coordinate 1,364,274 of JBDODC010000002.1, read as the reverse complement.
AGGTGGATGCAAGTCCGATGGATAGTTATGCTATTGCGAAGGTTTGTGGGGAGAGGGTTGCTAGGGGTTTCGCGAGGAGGTTCCCCGGTGTTGATATTTATGTGTTGAGGATTGGGAGGGTGGTTAATCCGGAAGAGTATCAGGAGGGGATGTTTGCTTCATATGTGGAGGAGCCAGAGAGGTGGGGGGTGCATGGGTGGTCTTATATTGATTCGCGGGATTTGGGGGAGATGTGTCATTTGGGTGTTGAGAAGGATGGATTGGGGTTTCAGGTCTTTAATGCTACGAATGATGAGATTACGAATTATGAGGATTCGACGAGGAAGTTTCTGGAGAGGGTTTCGCCGGGGACGCCATTTACGAGGGAGATGGGGGAGAGGGAAGCGCCTCTCAGTAATCGGAAGATTAAGGAGTTGTTAGGGTTTCGGGAGAGTCATCCGTGGCAGAAGTATTATGAGAGTAAATAGACCACTATATATGTACACAAAATCAACTATGAATTATGCCCCGTAACAGCACCCCAGATATACGCCGTCCAACTCCCAACGGTAACCAACATGAGGGCACTGAAGCAAGAAACCGCAATCCACCTACTGCGATTACGATGAATAACAAGATGCTTCTCGCGGAGCCTCACAATATTGTCTCCTCGTGCGATTCTCTGCTTCCGAGTCCACTGCAAGGGCGACAGATTTTCACTGACAATTGCCCCAATCAAAATTGCCAGACCCACGGCTACAGAGCCGGCAGCGAGGAAGAGGTATACGCGAACGACGCGACGGTAGGAGTCGTCGTCGGCATCTTGAAGGGCACCGGTGATGATTCGGACGATGATGCTCATTCTGTATGTTTCCTTAGTAGAGTTTTATAAAGGGGTATGCTGAGACGTACGCATTGTTCATGGTAACCTTCAGTGCATACGCCGATCCAAAAACGGATTGATTCCATAGTGTCGTCCGAATACTGTCGATGACAGATGTTGGGCCTAGAGACATCGCGATGGCGTATATGCCGAACGATGCACCGGTTCCGGCCTCCGTTTGGGCAAAGTTGACAAGGGCCATGCTTAAGAACATGCCAATTCCGCATATGCACACTTGTAAAATTAGCACAGTCTAAATTGATTAACCTTGCTGAATAACTTACTGATTGATGCTCGATTGCCGAGAACATCAATGAAAATACCCAAGCACGGAACAAGAAAGAATCCTAGTAAGTCAGCATAATATCATCTTATCTAAAGAAGAAACCCACCAGCATACTGCGACAGCGAACTATACCATCCCGCCTTAATAGCATCAACCTGAAACCTCTTCTGCGCCAGCTCTGTCGCATTCTGACTGAACACCGAGGCAGTGCTAGTCTGGAATATTGAGAACCCCATGACAGCCCAGAACATCCAGGGAAGCTCGAATATCCTCCTGAGTTCAAACTTCTTGTTCTTCTCTGTCAGAGTCTCTTTGGTGCCAATGTCCTCTTGGCCTTTGAAGTGCTTGTTGCAGTAGCTGTTGAAAAAGTAGAAGACGAGGGTAGCTACGTTTGTGAAGAGGTTCATGAAGACAGAGGTCCAGAAGACCCATGCGAAGTTTCCGGTGTTCTATCCCATCAGCATATATACATTGGAAAGGAAGAGTTCGACTACTCACCTTGGCAATGACATTCGCAGTAGACTTGCCAACAAATCCACCGATTTTCCCAACTGCCAACTCAAAACCCAACGTCGATGCAAATCCGTTACTTGGAGGAAACCACGACGAAAACATCTTATACTGGGCAATCTGCGTCGCGATATCCCCCAACGCAAGGATAATCCTACCACCAATCATAAAGTTGAATGAACGGACAGTCGTTGCGGCGGCGACGAGGATCGAACCGATGGTATAAATAATATTTCCGTAAACGATCATTCCTATACAATGTAGGTGAGTTACCAGTCAACGCGAGGGCTTGGTTGGAAAATGCAGCTTACCAGCACCCCCGACCCGATCTGTGATTATACCACTGACCAACATGAGCAACGTAGCCATGAAATCCTCGCTTGCTTCGAGGAGGGAGAATTGAGTGTTTGAGATGTTCATTTGCTGCATGGGTCAGCACTTTTTCTTCGTTATGTTTTTTTTATTAGAGTGCACACCTTCTTGATAGTACTCTTCATCGCCCCCGTAACACCTGAACTCCAACGCGAACCAAAACTGATGCACGAGATGAGGAATACTGCGAACAGCTTCGCCAATAGCGGCGGATATCGTTTTCCGTCATTGTCGTCGGATTGATCCTCCTGAGTAGTTGTAGCCTCAGTCGATACAACGATCGGGTCTTGAGCCTTAAGCTCCGGCTTGGTTGACTCCATGGTTTCAGGCCTCTGAAAGCAGGGTTCTCTGGAGAATATTTACTATAAAGCGCCACATCGCGGCAAAGACTTATATTTAAGCAGTTAAAATAAACCCGACAATCGGAGCAGTTGCGTGGCCCGAAAAATCCTGATCAGATAAGATCGGTATCCTGTCAAATATGCGTGGCCACCGAGTGGGGTGTGGCCGGTGGTATTGCTACTACTGGTCAGTGACCGGGAGCTACTCTCCTGTCTTAATACACTAAACAAAAGTCGAATTGGGTAACAATTTTCATTGGATCGGGGCAGAAGAAAAGAGGATTGATTGATAAGATCCCGAGCGATATTGTGGGCATAGGGCTTATCGCCCGAGACTTGTCCACAGTATGCAGGCCCCATTGAGTTCTTTGGGAAATTTAGACGGATGAACCGTGGATTTACATATTAACTTACATTAACCGGTATAGAACTGTAACTTCGAGTCCCGAACGCGCACACAGAAACCTAAGATATATATTCCGAACGGATTAGCGTATTCAAATTTCCTGTAGTTCTTGGCGCATTTTCGACAAAACATACTCCGGACACAAGTCTACTCGAGATCGTCAACTCGCTCGAAACGGGCATATAATCGCTATATATGCATTATTAGCTATAGCGCCCAGAAGAAAACGCCCTAAATCTTGCAATGCTAAAACATCCTTATTTGGGCATTTATCTTAATAGACATTAGTCTGCAGTATAACTGCGCAGTGAGATGTCAGAAAGCTAGCTATGCCTTACGATGATGTATTATAAATTCTAATACCAGAAAGGCCTGAGAATTGCAACAGAGTATGTGTATGTTTTTTATGAAAAAGTGCGCCAAGAACCGCAGGGAATTTTGAATACGCTAGATCAGGCATAAATATAACAAAACGGCCCACCAGTCGTGTCCAACAAATCTACCAACCGGTACGGTTCAAGCAATCCTCCCAAATCAACAAGATCATCCAACGTAGTATTCCGCGACGGAGGATCGTTCAACATCGTAAGAGTCCCACCAACAGCATGCCGCCGTGTTTCCGGATCGTGATTCTGCCATATCCAGAACACGCGGTCAACCATGGCATGGTGGACGTAGAATGCTGGCTCGGAGGGGGAGGCGTAGAAATCCTGTTATTTATTAGTCAATTTGAGATATGCTTCCATGGTTGAGACAGACGTAGGTAGACGAACACCACCCGGATCACCGCCAATAATGTAATGGCCTCCGCCATGGACACCAATGTCACCTGATGTGAGGTTGCCTTGCATGGTGTCTTGAAAGGGGCCAATACCTGTGTAGTTTTTGATCAAGTCAGTAATGTCGCTAGTTTTGGTCCATCTCATCGAGACATAGGATGAGATATCCCGTCGGAGGCAGCGAGGGTTATAGTCGAGCCCGTTGCCGGGTTGAGGCTTGAGGCCGGGAATCTTCAGTGTTGGGGCAACAGGACCAAGGTTGACCGACATACTATATCAATGAGCATTCGCGCTTGTAGAGTGGGGCGCACAGGACATACTTTCTAAATGGCCCGGTAGTCACACACCCCCCACCCCGACCTGGTGGAACATTGGTAATGGGTGCCACAGGGGTTGCATTGTGCGATGCATACTCTCCATTCCCAGATAAGCTATAATCAGAGCCGTCGAAGAGAGGAGAGTTAATAGGATCATGCGCATATTTGTTCCATGCCCAATAGGGCTGGTAGCCGTCGTAACGGCACTCATTGCGGAGAGCTTGCTCGAATGCCCAGGTGTAATAGCGGTGCCAGGTTAGGAAATTACCCTGTTTTGTTAGTGTTGTATTTATGAAAAGACATAGGGTGGACGTACTGTGGCGTGGATAGTTGGAGTCTGTCTGATGTGAACAGATACGAAATCGTCGAATCGGCTGCGGATGCCTGGTGCGTCTTTGGATACGAGCTTTGGTGGTTTTGACATGAGACAAAGCATTGCGTCGGTGTACTTTTTTCTCTCTATCAAACTGAGGGAGCCCCTGGTCACTAGTTAGTCTGGCAAATGATGTCAAATAACGGAGCAACTCACCACTCTCGCCGGACCGCTGCGTTCTGAAGAGTACATGTTTTATTGGAGTCCCCGTGTGACCGTTCATAGGAAATAAGGTTGGCCAGGGCATTGTTGGCTAGGGCGTCAACCTCATCCAAGGCACGTGGTGTGGGGCTTGTAGTAACCAATGCAGCCAAAATGCCAATGATCATATAAGTGGTATAGAGCCACATCTTGAATGATCGTCCGGTGTCGTACAGAAGAGAAAGAAAAAAAGGGATTCGGTTCGGTTTATATTGTATAATTGATAGTAAAACAACACATATGGCCGACGGATGCCACGTTGGGTACACGGCTTATTTTTTCTTTATATAGCTTGACCACCTCGTATAGAGTAGATAAAGTTGGATGGGTAGATTCGGCCGTTGGACCGGCAGTGTGGAAGATGATAAGCGTGGTGAGTACACGAGGTTTGCTGTTTAGGCCCCAAGGTAGTAGTAATGAATAATTGTGGCCTACATGTAGCCTCGTAGGACTCAAGGCAAATAGCCATTGCTATTGGTGTGACGGCTCGGAACCTCAACGTCGCCCTGGTGGCTGATATCGACAGACGCTGCCATGCAGGCAAGCAAAGGAAGCACCAAGCGCAGCCACACAACCTACAGATAAAACCCCTTTCCGTCCTGTAGATAGATCCCTCTTCTTCTTTCCCTCCAGATTCGATATTCTCGTCGATGGCTACAATAGCTTAGGTAGGAACATCGATTCATTATTATCTTCTATTCCGAGCCTGTGACAATTGGTGCGGTGTTTGTCTAAGAACACGAGACCGACGATGTGTCTATGCGTAGATAGCTATAGATAGCTAGAAACCTTGTTCTCATATCTATGTTTTCAAAATAAAATCTTTGCTGGCATGTAGTCAGAGGAAGTGATCAAACAATTTCAGAATGTTCGGGAACTTACTGTTGACATAAACTTGGTGTCCCTGATACCCAGCTCAATTGTGTTCTTAATGTGCATGGATGCGGTTTGGATTTGAAGCAACCCCGTCTTTCCTGTAGTCTTTTTTGGGCCATATTCAGTATCCGCTACATTATTGTAATATGAACCTTAGCGAAATTGTTGCAAATGCTGTACTGCGCGGATTTTCCAGGTGGATACATTATGGCAGATTATCGACGCAGAGACAGCATCAACCCACACTATTATATACGGTTATCACTGATGATTGGGAATCGTAATACCTAGTGACCTGGATGCATGTGATTTGCTCTGAATTTTAGCTTACAATTATGCAACTCGCCTACCCCAGATTGGCGACTGATGAACCTGGAGACTGCGTCATGAATCCATTGTTGCGCGGTCTGCCGGCAACTACGCACAATTTCCCGCTCAAACCTGCATCTTCTCAAGCTGTCTCACAACCTTCTATAGAACATCGCTCAGAAGGCGATATTTAGAACCCTCGGCACGATAAATGCAATCATACTCGTTCACCTCCTCACCATTCGCACAGGCACGCTTGTCGCCAGAATATCATGCACAAGCTTGCGAGCAGCCTCGATTTCAAGAACATCGGCGAGGTCTAGTATCAAAGTGGAGGACTCTGTCGTTCGATCTTTCCTTCCCAGTCTTCTCGTCGAGGAAGCCCAGAGTATGCCTCCAGACTTTAAATTGAGTGAGTTTTATCCGCATTCGTATTTCCCGATTACAGAATCGGTGCCCATCCCCGTAGCAGTTGAAACAGCCCTATATGCGTGGAGAAGTGAGCTGTAGTCGCCCAAGAAGGGGCCTACCGTACCGATGACTGTTGGTGTACCTTCATGCTACTACAGAAAATGTGACCGGCTTACCCACGGAGTACACGACCCCTGGCTGCATCCTTTGCCTAGTCAGACAGGGTTTACTAGTATCGCCACGTCACCTTTCATATGACTGCTAGCACTGCATTTTCCCTTTCACTGCCACGTATAATAGGGTGGACCTCGAATATAGCGCCGGTTTTCTCAGATATAGATATATATAGTGCAGTTTCTCGTCATGTCATATTATTCGCTGAGTTTCAACTGGCCGGGTTTTGGTGAGGTGATGGAGCTACGGCAATATCGCAAGGCGGTGAATAGGCTATGCACAGAAAACAAACATGATGATAGCGACCCGTATCTCCTAAAACATGGCTCTAGTATCGGATGATATAGTTGCTCTAGCCCTGTAGGGCTGAATGCAATAAGAGCATTGTAATTGGTGCATTGTGCATCCCAAATAGGCAACTGGCAATGGACGCCGCGATGATCTCATCATCACACGCTAAACCCGAATAGGAGTTTCTGTTACTTAACCGGTTCAAGGGGAAATCCCAAAAGAGAAACACGGCTATTCGGACCTGAATAAGCAGTAGTCCGCGGAGATGCTCAGCTGCGGAGGAATTGGGGAAAGAAAAGCAAGGAGATTCCGGCTATGGGGGTGAAGAACTGCTGTTTCTTCCGATCTCTTGATGAGGTGATAATGTTGAACGTTCTGTGTACGGAGTCCGCTGTAAGTGTCCAAAACTGCAGCGTGGCCGGATAGCTCGACAGTGTTAACAGCTGGTAGATTCAATAACAAGATGCCTGAGTTGTATTCGCATTCTCCCTCAAAGTCCCGGGTAGACTGGTCCCGTTGGCATTTCGACATCGATAACCATCTCAATCGGTTTATTCCTGCGCCTCCTTGGCGATGGGTCCCCCAGCCTATCTCGCATTTCTTTGGATATCGAGGTGACCAGTCGCCGCGGGCTATCGGTAACATAGTCATCGCGTTCTGGGCATTGATTGGGGTGTTTTGTGGTGTGTCTGTGGCCATGTCGGTATCAATGAGAGTGCCGTCTTTTGAACACCACAATGCACCGCTTATTATTGCCAGTATGGTATGTTGAATCGCTAAGACCTGTTATTTTTGGCTACTGACTGGCCCGGAAAGGGGGCCGCGGCAGTGTTGCAATTTGCCTTGATCGATTCGCCCTTTGCCCAGCCTCGCAACGCGATTCTTGGACAAGTCATTGCTTCTGTCATTGGTGTCGGAATCGCCAAGTTATTCGCATTGAATCCTCACGCAGCAGCCTTGCCGGAACTTAGTGCACCCCTGGCTTGTGCCATCGTGACGGCCATCATGATACTCACGAATACATCACACCCCCCGGCTGGTGCCACAGCTGTACTGGCAGTTACTGAAGGCGCTGGCATGGGCTGGTGGTTGATACCCGTGGTGACCTTGGAATCGACACTCATGGTGGCCGTAGCGTGTGTGATCAATAACATTCAACGACGGTATCCTGCGTACTGGTGGACCCCTGTGGCATTGTCGCGCAAACGAGAAGACGACGTCGAGAGGGCCAAGAAGGAAGAACCCGAGGTCGTCTCCAGCTCGAGTAGCGCGAAGAGCTTATCAGAGCAACCCATACAGATAGTGATTAGACGGGACGAGGTGATTATGCCGGACAACATCTGGATCACGACGGAGGAACGAGAGGTTCTGGAGACTATCAGCCACCGGTTGAGATAGTCGGGGGAATAGTATTTTTATATACATGTCTCTCTTATCTCACTTTCTCTGTTTACTAAATGGCTTATCTCCTGTGGATGCACGTGATTTTGGTGCCCAATCAGGAAAGGCCGCCACGTCGAAGGCGGTGAGTTACCTGGACCAATGAACAGGCAGGGTCTGCCCACTGAAGGATTTTCATCTCGGGCCTCTCAAAGACACTCGAATTTTCTTCATCTCCTCTTCATCTCTTCGTCTTCTCTTCTCTCAACCATTATTGTGTGTCTTTTCTATATCCAGTGGAAAGAAAGAAGTGCTTTGTCTGTAGCGCTTACTATTCCAGCCATCTCTAGTTATCGATAAGGGCTTCCACCACTCCCCCATCGGATTAAAAGCCTTTTTCGGTCCCCCTCTGGCCCCGCCTTAAGACTTTTCCCTCTTTCTCTTTCCTCCTACCGGTTTAGTCTACACCACCCCCTACCCTAATACACCCTCATATTCGCCCAATATGGTCTCTGCTTCCAAGGCTGCCCGTCTCGCCAAGCGTGGTGATGAGAAGAAGAGCAAGCCCACCAAGAAGGGCGACACCGTCGACGCTGACGTCCCCGACGAGCAACCCGCCACCACCGGCGAGAAGATGAAGGACGTTGAGAAGCTCACATCTCAGATGGACAAGCACGGTCTCTCAGACCGTGTCACCACTGGTGTCCTCGCCTCGCAGGAATCCTCCCGCGACGTTAAGATCACTTCCGCCTCGCTGGTGTTCCACGGAAAGGTCCTGTTCAACGACTCGACTCTCGAACTGAACTACGGTCGTCGCTACGGTCTGTTGGGTGAGAACGGTTGCGGAAAGTCCACTCTGCTCAAGGCCATTGCATCGCGAGAATTCCCCATCCCTGAACACATTGATGTCTATCTCCTGAACGAGGGTGCTCCTCCTACCGAATATGGTGCTTTGGAGTGGGTTGTTACCCAGGCAGAGGAGCAGATGGCGCGCATGGAAGAGAAGGCTGAAGAACTCCTTGAGTCTCATGGTCCTGACAGCCCCATTCTCATGGACCTGTATGACGTATGTTACCACCACCCCCTGGTTTTTTGTCAACTAGGAAGAATTATGCTAATTGTTCACAGGAAATCGACAAAATGGACCCCTCCACCTTCCACACCCGTGCCTCCCTGATTCTCACGGGTCTAGGTTTCAACAAGACCACCATCAACAAGAAGACCAAGGACATGTCCGGTGGTTGGCGTATGCGTGTGGCCCTTGGAAAGGCCCTCTTCGTCAAGCCTTCGCTGCTGCTCCTGGACGACCCCACCGCTCACTTGGACCTTGAAGCCTGTGTGTGGTTGGAAGAATATATGAAGAAGTGGGACCGTACCCTGGTTCTCGTCTCTCACTCCATGGACTTCTTGAACGGTGTCTGCACCAACATGCTTGATATGCGTATGAAGCAGCTCCTCTACTACGGTGGTAACTACGACTCGTACCACAAGACCCGCTCCGAACAGGAGACCAACCAGATGAAGGCCTACGCCAAGCAGCAGGAAGAAATTGCCCACATCAAGAAGTTCATTGCTTCGGCTGGTACATATGCCAACTTGGTCCGTCAGGCCAAGTCGCGTCAGAAGATTCTGGACAAAATGGAGGCCGATGGTTTCATCCAGCCCGTTATCCCCGACCGTACATTCTCATTCCGTTTCGCCGAAGTCGACAAGCTCCCTCCCCCTGTTTTGTCGTTTGACGATGTTAGCTTCTCTTACTCTGGCAAGTGGGATGAAACTCTCTACCGCAACCTCGACTTTGGTGTAGACATGGACTCCCGTACTGCCCTTGTCGGTCCCAACGGTGTTGGCAAGTCGACTCTTCTCCGTCTGATGACCGGCAAGCTGAGCCCCATCGGTGGTCGTGTTTCCCGCCATACCCACTTGAAGCTGGGCATGTACTCCCAGCACTCCGCTGAGCAGCTCGACTTGACAAAGTCCGCCCTCGAGTTCGTCCGTGACAGGTTCCCCGAGAAGAGCCAGGACTACCAGTACTGGCGTCAGCAGTTGGGCCGCTACGGTCTATCCGGTGAATCGCAGATGGCCCTCATGGGTACTCTGTCGGAGGGTCAGAAGAGCCGTATCGTCTTCGCTCTGCTTGCCATTGAGTCGCCCAACATGATTTTGCTGGACGAGCCTACCAACGGTCTTGATATCCCCACCATTGACAGTTTGGCCGATGCCATCAACGCCTACAGCGGTGGTGTCGTTGTCGTGTCTCACGACTTCCGTCTGCTCGACAAGATTGCCAAGGACATCATGGTTTGCGAAAACCAGACCGTCACCCGGTGGGACGGATCCATTGGACAGTACAAGGACCACCTCCGTAAGAAGATGCTTCAGGCCGGCGCTGTCTAGAGTGGTTTCTTTTTTATGTTTCTTGCATGTAATGATTGGATGTTTGAGATGACCATGGAAATAAATTGAGACAAAAGTTTTCTGGATTATCTCGCAGGGTCACATCATATTGATATTAGTGGTTGGCTGCGTGTTTTCTTTTCTTATACATGTCTAGATGGACCCCGTTAGTAGAGCTGAGCCCCGGGGTTTCGGACGTTTGTTGGTGCTTTCATATAGACTTCAATGCGATGACACTACACATGAACACATAGTTATCTCATACCAGGAGCATTCAGACTGAGCATTTATAATCGAGTTAAGCCCACTTCAGAACCCAACTCCTTTCAAAAGCACCTTCTCCAGTCAAGTCCTGCAACCCAGTAACACTCAGCACCTTCGACGTAGCATTATACTTAACCGCCTCCTCACCAACCGCCTCCCCATTAAACAAAACATCCTTTGGTTCCTCAACACCAAGAACAGTAACATTCGCCAACGGATTCTTCTCCTCCCACGAACCGCCCACAGTAGCCAGCAAACTGCTGGAAGTCGTTCTGAAATCAACATGCTTTGTAGCATTGGGGAACAGGCTTTCCCCATCATCTAGGTAGAGACTACCACTAGCAGTCCCGTTCCGACTAGTAGCGACAATCAAACTCCAATCCGTCGTCCTCGCGTCCCGCGTCGTCATCCCAGGTTCCTGCATAGGCAAGATACTTCCCCCACGGATATACACTGGTATATGGCTCAATGGCGCAAAAATGGTTGTGTTAACACCTGGTTCCGCGTTCACAGGTGTCTGTGTATACCAATCATACCAGATCTGTCCATCCGCAAGGCCAGGGAAAACACCCCTAACTCTATCAACACCCGGCTCCAGAACAGGAACAACCATGATATCCGGACCGAGGAGGAACTGTGTGTCCACAGACGCGAGGTGCGGTTCATTCGGGAACTCCCAGGCGAGCGCACGCAGGACCGTGGAGCCTGTTGTATGCGCTGAGTGGAAGAGCGTGTACATATATGGGAGAATGGAGTAGCGGATGTTCATTGCTTTTTTAGTCGCTGACGTGACAGATGCCCAGCGGTATGGTTCCTGGGGCAGGGACTTAATGACGTTATGGTTTCGGTAGAACGGGAAGAACGCAGACATTTGCATCCATCTATTACAGAGTTCTTCGTTTGTGTTTCCGGAGAAGCCACACGTATCAGCACCGAACATCGGAATCCCGAACAACGAGAATGACAACGCCTGCGAGATGGAGAAGAACATATCCGCCCATTTCGAGTTATTATCTCCGCCCCAGTGCGCTGCATATTTACCCGATCCAGCGAAGGTCGCGCGGCCGAGGATGAAGGGTCGTTTTTGGGGGAAGACCTGGAGGAGGCCGGAGTATGTTGCGTTGAGGATTTGGTGGCCGTTGAGGTTGTGGACGTCGTATTCCGGGATGTTGTCGATGTGTGTTGCATTGGGGGAGATGGCGTGCACGGCGAGGTCGTGGCCTGGTTGGATGTTATTAAGAACGTACGGGGGGTGGTTAATGTTGCGGGACGAGGTGGGGGTGCTGCGGAGGTAGGATTGTGTTGTTGACGGGGATGTAGTGGTGGTTGCTGCAGCGGATTGCGAAGCTGAAGCTGAAGACGCAGATATAGCTTCGCTGGCGTTGCTCTTGCTGAAACCCTCGGGGTAATTGTAGTCCACGTTCCCCGGTTCACCGGGGAGAGCGAACGGCGGGTGCGCAGGGTTGAGGTGCAGATTGTCTGTTCCGCAGCTTCCAACGCAGAAGGATGAGCATTCGCCCATATCGATCCACATGCCATCGTAGGCGACCTTCTCGTGCCAGATAGATAGCTCGTTAGCCCAGAAGTTGCCGGCTTTGGGGTGGTGCCAGTCGGGGAAGACGGTGTAGCCGGGCCAGACGGAGCCGATGTAGAGGCTGCCGTCGGGGTTTTTGAGGAATAGGTCATCTGCGGCACCGCGGTCATAGGTTGGGTAGCTGGAGTTGTTAGGTTGCTTTATTATGAGGGGGAAGAAGGCTTACGCATCAGATGCATTGTCGGGGTTGGGGATGTAGAGGGCAGAGTCGACGAGGGGAACGAAGCGACGACCACCAGCGTGTAACTTGTCGAGGAATCTCTCGCCTTCTTCGTAGGACCAGTTGGTCTTTTCGTTGTCAAAGTCGCGGTATCCGTGCATGTAATCGATATCAACCCTGACAACATTAGCTCGCCGACATCATATCAGTCAAAGCGTTGCCTACCAGATATATTCCACCGGAATTTCAAACTTCTCGAAGTCTGCAATTACATTTTCCAAATCAGCCCAGCCGGTGTAGCCCCAACGACACTGGTGATATCCGAGTGTATTATATTGCTGCATAGCCGGCAGTCCAACAGTGCTGACCTGGTAATTTTTGGTGACCTCAGCCTGGCTGGGACCGGAATAGAAGGTCAAGTCTACGCTTCCACCCAGAGTCCGCCAGGTCAGGTTCTGAGGCTGCGTAATGACCTCCAAGCCGTGGGCGTTTCGCAGGAACACGCCGTGCGAGAACGACTTGTATTGCTTCTTGGGGTCAGCCTCAGAAGTTTTGACGGGAGTGAGGGAGCCATTCTCGTTCTGGTCAAAGTATCGGGTATCAAGGTAGAAGGGGTGGCTGCCGTAGAGGTTCCTGAAGATGGTCAATTGCCTAATTTCGGGCGACAGGGAGAAGTGAGAAGACGCACGAGTCAATTGGGTTGCCATTGTCAGACCCATAAGCAGTCAAAGTGGCATTATGCAGAATCCGGAGTTGTTGAAAATGCTCCCCAAGGCCATAGATGTTATAGTCATCTGGCAAAGAAGTAACAAATTCGATGAATTGGTTCTCGTAGACCAGAACTGAACCTTCTGTGTTGAAGAGCACATCACCAGTCGCCTTCCGGGTAACTTTGAAGGTGAAAGACGGCTCGTTGGACCATTCCAAGACCAGGTCACTATGCGCAGCAGACGCATTCAGAGAGGCTTTGGGTCGAGGAACGACATCCTCATTAAGGAAATACCATGTTGCATTCGACGAATCAACATGACTGGGTACGATGTATATATTCAACCGATCCTTGGACTGGTATTCGACCGAGAGGTCCAGTGAGTCCACGTCAATTCCATAGGCATTGCACGGTTTTCCTGCCAATTGCAGAGTAGCCGTGAAGCCCTTGGATGACTGATGGACATTGGACGCCTTGTAACCGGGACAAACTGACTGAGCGTTGACAGCTTCGCGGTCATCGATGTTGGCAATCAAATTTGCACCGACGTCTGCAGCAGTAGGAATGGTATACTGAGAGTATGAAGCACTCGTAGAAGAGCTTGCCGCGTAAACCCCGGATAGGAGCCAGGATCCGGCTAGGAAACCCGCAATGTTGACCATAGTGCTGAATCAGAGACGTGAGGGATGGTTATAGCCACCCTGCGTGCCATGTGTGATATTTATATCTCCCATTGTCTCATCGAGTATGCGTTGTTTTTACAGCCTTCCTATGATGTAGATTCCACATCTCCGCTGAATGACCGAGGGCTACCCGTGCGTATTCTCTGCTGTTCACCGGCGTATAGAACGGTCTGTATACGGGCATATCAGGGTACTCCGGAGTCAGTGTTTGGATTCGGTATTACCCGCCATCCCGCACTTGGGATTGGTTCGGCGGAGAAACCAAGAATGCAGGGTCTTGGGCATGGAGCAGAAGCTTTGATCCCGGGGAAACTGGGGCAACGTTGAGGTCTATGCCTGCTAAGGTATCATTCAAGACGAGTCAAAACCGTAGAGTATGCCCTCTTTAGAACGAGCTGGCCTTCAAGCACTTATTCTCTAAACAGTCATGCCTTAGCTATGTTGGCATTCATCCTGGAGGACTGCAGCCAATGCCCTGTAGCAGAAGAGTAGGTGTAAACTCGGAGAAATCAAGCAGCAACATGCATGTGGGAGAGTGCGAGCCGCCCTCAAGCTCCGATTGGCCGCACATCCGGTAAATGTCCGAGGCTTCATTTTGACCCAAACAGGAAACCCTCGGCAGTCTTGTATTAGTGGCATCTTAGTCTGATCCTAGTCTTAGCAGCTCATAGCGTCGCTTGGACAAAATATTCTTCATTCCCTGTCGGCTTCCCGAGCTCCGTTAAAGACCTCATCCCACATAATACGAGGGATCATACCATTCCCCGCTTTCCCCGGATTATTTTTCATTCATCTCTCTTCTTCAACCGTTTACTCGGATTGTGCCAGAATAATGGCTTTTGCTTGCTTAAACCCTCTATTGCTATATTCATCTTTTTCTTTCCCAGAATAGCATCATGAGCTTGACCCAGCCGAAAAAAGCCTCCAAACAGGCTTGCGATAATTGTCGCCGCCGAAAGATCAAATGCTCCCGCGACCTCCCGTGCGATAAATGCAATTGTCTGCTATTAAGTTGTTCATATAGTGATACTCTGCGTCGCAAGGGACCCAAGTTTCGCACGCTGTATCCTCTTGCGCCGAGCCATCCCCTATCGCAACCACCTCCGGCGCCAGTTCCCGAAGATACGAGGACCGCACACAACGATTATACACCGGCGTCCCTATCAGCACCATCGTCGTTCTTCCAATATCAACATCAATTTCAATACCAACCCCTCCAAATTGTCCCCTCCCCGCCCGACTCCTCGACCGATTCGGACTACTCCAGCAACATCCGGCCATATGCGCGACGATTAACGTCACCTATTCTTCTCGCGCACGTCAATGTCTTCCTCAAGTATTTATTCCCGATTATGCCGGTCGTGCGTCGCGAGGGATTACAGCGTGATAGTCACCATCCGGAGCGGGTGTCTGCGCAGCGGTATGCATTTTTGGCGGCGTTGTGTGCGGCGACGCATATTCAATTGAATTTGGATGGGGGACCAGCGTCAGATGCTACCGCAATTGATGGACGAGGATTGATGTCTGGGGAAGAGTTGCTCGCAGAGGCAGTGCGTGCACGGAATGAATGCGACGTGGTCGAAGATATGAACGTGGAGAGTCTCTTGACATCTCTATTCTTGTTCGCATCATACGGCAACCTGAATAAACAAAACCAAGCCTGGTTCTACCTCTGCCAAGCAACATCCATGGTCTTCACCCTTGGCTTACACCGCGAATCAACATACACCAGCCTAAACATCGAAGATGCAGAAGAAAAGCGACGAGTCTTCTGGCTACTCTTTGTTACCGAACGGTAGGCCACCTTTTCAAAAGCTACCCGACTACATAGTGCTAAATGGAGAAGAGGATACGCCCTCCAGCAATCAAGACCTGTCATGCTACGAAATTCTATCCAAAAACCGCAGTTCCTCGGTTCCGACGACCCGATCCTGGCGTATGGCTTCATAAACCTTATCAATCTGTTCGAGAATCTCACCGTCAGCTTATATGATTGGCTATCCGCTGGAGGCAGTGACGAGGACCAACTCCCAACACCAGCTTCATCGATTCAATCAAGTCTTTGCAATGCACCCGTTGCTTCACTGCAGGGTGTGCTCGAGATTCAGCAGGTGGATATTCTCATCACGCAGCAGTGGCTACAAGCTATGATGTGGAAGCTTTCCAGACACGGTCCAGATTCTGGTAAAACCGATGGCGGGGCAATGCTCCCCTTCCACCTCCCCATAGTCGTCGGCAAAGCTGTGATGAGCGTCATCGGGACAGCGTCGCAGGGCGCTGTTGACGCGCATGGGATCGGAATGGTACGCCCTCCCTTCGCGACCCAATATACACAGCCTACACAATACTAACCGGGGTGATGTACAGGAACAAAAACTATTCGACCTAGGCACAGCCCTCACAAACCTCACAACCCCCATCTCCCAGCCATCCAAATCCCCCATTCCAAACACGGACAGCCGCGAACTACTCTGGGGCATCCTGACTACATTATCACGCATCAGGGGCTCGCAGTCATATCTCTTCCCGAGATTACTAGAACAGTCCAAATCTGTATTAGGAATTGATTGTTCCATTACCCTTGGAAATTTCTTGCCGGATCTTGCTCCTGCTCCGGTTGCCAACACAGCTACTATTGGTGCTGGGACACCGGTATGGGCGGACGATAAAAGGGATTGGGTGGTTGGTGGGTCTGGTGTTAAGATTGGGAGTAGAGGTGAAGAATTGGAAGACGGTGAGGCAGAATTGATGGCTTCATGAAATTATGGGAATATATTTGTACCTACGTATCTGTTTTTCTAGAACGACCGTGGCTTTCCTCTGAACGCCGCCGCTTTAATGAGGGTACTCAGGGCCTGCTCAGTGAGCAGTCACGTGGCCTCCGAACTACGGCAACTGTAAATAAATATGAAGATGGGGGCTGTTGCTGTGGTCATGACTTCTCTCATTCTGCTCTTTCGTTCCCCTCGACACCGCTGTGTGAGGGCATCCATTGGAAGCATATTGTGACCTTGCTTGTGCATGCTTTATCAACAGCTGTTAGCACTGTCTCCAGGATGTATTGTCCTGACTGCCCGTCGTATGTCCCGCTCCGTGACCAGGGTTCCTCCACTTCTGAAGTCTCAGGGACTCGTGGAAAGACCCGGCTCTCGACGTCAAATAGATACATACATACGTGCTTTTTTTGCTGGACAGCTCGAAAGCTTTCCCTTTCTGTTTAAGTGCTCACCCCTCGCCGCTTTTTGCTCACTGCATAGACCTGAGCCCACCCTGAGCGGCCTGGGCTGATCACTGAGTAGAGTAGAGGGAATAGAGGCTGAAAAGAGGGGTGAGTAACCTGAGTAAGGTAGCCTCAATAAAATGCACCACACTAGAGTTTCACCTGTCCCCACTTTCTTCGTGGCATTTTTGACCGTCGCCCCCTTGAACCCCTCAACAAAGCGATGGCGCCATCATTCCATCTGCTCTGCTTCTTACCATGCCAACTTCTCCCCAGAGATAGTGAGGTAAACCAAGCTCCCATGAGGTTTCAATTCACTCCAGAGATTACCCTATGCCCGGGGAGCGTGCTTCTAGCTCTCAAAAGCAGGATTGGCCATCATAGGATCCAGTCCAGGACTCCTAGGAATCTGCAAAATCCCAGGAGGCTAGCACAACTCTAGCTGGAGGGCCTGCGTGTTCCCATACCCTCCTCATTCTTCGTAGCATTCTTTGCCAGCTCAAGCTGGTTGACAACATTTTGTACTTCACTTCAGCCTCCTCTTCGTTTCCAAAAGCGTCCTGCACCTTTGGATCGAAAAGTTCATTCAGATCTTTTTCTTCATCTTGGTCGTGCCAGGGAGGGTATTCGGCCGGGGTAACGGGGTCAACGGACTTGATGGTGCAATTGAATATAGGGTTGCCTCTCCACGGGGAAAGCCAGAAATTAATAAGAGAAACCGGCAGAGAAGAAGGAAAAAAAAAAGAGAAAAGAAGGAGAGAGGAAGAAAATGCCATGTTTCACCAATGGTTGGCACCAGTCACGGTACGGTTCTTTGCAGTGGGACCGGGCCGATGATGCTGATAAAGTTAAGATGAATGTCACTTTATTCCAGTATTATTCACGAATTCGCCTCTGATAAGCCCGGAGAATGCCAAAAAAAAAAGGGTGCTCGGAGGAGTGTTCTTTCTACTTCCTATCTCCGACTGTCGGTCAACCTCCGTGGACTTGCTTACCGTATAATGGCCGACTTGGCTCCCCAGTTCAAGAATCTCTCCCTTTCCGTCGACGGCGTTGGCCTGTCCGTTGCCGTCGTTCAAGGGCTCGGGGACCCTAAACTAGCACCCATTGTATGCCTCCATGGCTTTGGGTCGAGCAAAGAAGACTACCACGACTTCGCCCACCACTCTCCCTTCCAGAACTGACTCTTTCTGGCCTACGATGCCCCAGGTTGTGGAGAGACCGAGTGCTCCGATATGTCACGCATCTCGATCCCTTTCCTAGTCCGCACCGCCGAAGCCGTTCTCGACCGGGTGGGCATACCACCTTCCACCTGATTAGTCACTCCATGGGGGGTATCTTTGGCCCCATGGTCAAACTCTCGGACGAGAGTACTTGATGGCAATATTTCTGGGTCTACCCTTCCTCTGATGACAGTCTCCTCCGATGACAATTACCATTTCTAATTGGGTGGATTTACCCAATGGGTGAATCGGTTTTATACAAGTCTAGGCTATAAAGTGAGTGTCGCACTTACTGTACAGAGTGGAGAGTACAGTAATATCCGTTAAGACGACAGAAACCGCGCAATGCGTCTGTACATCTCCGGGGGATTGGAGTGCATGGGAAAGTGCCCACTGTAGGGGATCTCGGCCAGTTCTACCCCGTTCTCTTTCAGACGCGGCAGATAAGAAAAGCTGTTGTTTAATTCCGCATACATAACCATGCGTGGGAGGCTGTCCTCGGAGGAGACTGTCCTCGGAGGTGACTGTCCTCGGAGGTGACTCATCGGAGGAGACTGTCCCGATAATATCATGTTGCAAAACAGTAATATTGTTCCTGGAGATCCCCAGTCAGGGTTTTGTTTGGCATAGTTGGTGGGATGATGCCATGATCCCCCCTATAAAGCTCCCTCTTCTTCATTCCATTTCCGTCTCTCATAATTTCCCCATCTCACTACATAGCACATTTGTGTATTGCCATCATGTCTCTTGGAAGAAAGGTCACCCTCAACTCCGGTGCTGAGATCCCGTAAGTCTCCTCTCCCTTCCCTATGTTCTATGGTACTATGAACTAATGTCGCAGTCAACTGGGTTTCGGTACCTGGCAGTCTGCCCCTGGTCAGGTCAGCGAGGCTGTCTACCAGGCTCTCAAGGCCGGCTACCGTCACCTAGACTTGGCCGTCGTCTACCAGAACCAGCGCGAAGTCGGCGAGGGTCTGAAACGTGCTTTCAAGGATGTCCCTGGCCTCAAGCGTGAGGACATCTTCATCGTGAGTATCGCATATAAGGACAGTTGATGGTGGAATTTGCTGACACCCCAGACCTCCAAACTCTGGAACAGCCAGCACCACCCTGACGATGTCGAAAAGGCTCTGGATGACTGCCTCGCTGAGCTCGAACTTGACTACCTTGATGTATGCATTCTCCGGTGTGTATTGCTATGGCGTACTGACAATTTATGTAGCTCTACCTCATGCACTGGCCCGTGGCCTTCAAGCGCGGCCCTGAACTCTTCCCCCTCGTCGCCGATAACGACTGTGCAATTGACAACGACATCTCCATCGTCGACACCTGGAAGGCCATGATCAAGCTTCCCAAGCAGAAGGCGCGCTCCATTGGTGTCTCCAACTTCTGCATTGACCACGTATGGCCAAGTCTCTCGAATCAAGAATCCAGCTAACAACGAGCAGCTCGAGGCCCTCATTCAGGGCACCAGTGTCGTTCCCGCCGCCAACCAGATCGAACGTCACCCTCTCCTCCAGTCCAACGCTCTGATCAGATATTGCGACCAAAAGAACATTCACATCACTGCCTACTCGGTAAGCAACCCTCTGAACCATCCTCGATAACGCGGACACTAAGAACATAGGCCTTCGGCAACAACGTGATCGGCGAACCCCTACTCATCGCCCGCGACGAAGTCAAGGAGGTCGCCGAGAGCGCCTCCAAGCGTCTGGGCAAGACTGTCTCCCCCTCGCAGGTGGTCCTGGCCTGGTCGCAGGAAGGCGGCCACAGCGTCATCCCCAAGTCCGTCACGCCTCACCGCATCGTCGAGAACTTCCAGGAGATCGAGCTCATGCCTGAGGAGATTGAGAAGGTCAGCAAGATTGGCGAGACCCCACGTCGGTACAACATCCCGTATGTTACCAACTCGCCACGGTGTAACATTAACGTCTTTGGCGAGGCTGAGGAAGCCCCGGCTACATACAAGGTTAATGTGGGTGTGGCGGCATAAAGTCGTGTACAATGTACGTAGCTAGACATACGAATTCTACTATTTACAGTGCACGAATCAGTTTAGTCCAAGTTCGGCGTCGCGTAGTACGGGGTGCATAAAGCATTGCGCTGCACGGGAATTGATTCCAACTTATTCCTTACTCACAGTTATACTTAGACCCCATCACTTTTACTATTGACATAAATATCCTCAATCAAGTACAGCTGCCATCGTGCAAACCGGCGAATGAACACTGACCAATAAATCAACCGCCTTCCCAACCTTCTCCGGCCCCAACCCCACCTTCAACCCTGAACACCATCACCCTTTTCGCGCTGGAACCCAACCAAGTCCTGACCAAACCGCTCTACCTCTCCAATGACCCGGGCATGCGCCCATGGATCTCCGCAAACGCAGACCCCAAGCGCCAATACCTGCCACAAATCCATGAAGGCGAAGCGTTGCGCACCGCCGCCATTGTGCGGGTTGTCCAGTTTACTTCCGAGAAACTCCCAGTCGATAGTCTAGTATTCGCATTCACGGAATGGTGCGAGTTGAGCACCCGCGATGAATCCGAGTGCCAGTCTCTCGCGCCAATTCCGGGCCTCGCTATCGCGCATTCCCGGATGCGTCGGGGATGCCTGCTATCACTACGTACTATGGGCTCAAGGATATTGTCAAGGCTCAGCCTGGAGAGGCGGTCATTGTTTCCGGAGCTGCGGGTGCAACAGGAAGTATGGCCGTGCAGATTGCGACGAAATTGCTTGGTTGTCAGGTTATTGGTATTGCTAGGGCGGATGATAATGCGCTTGAGTCAAGGCTCTTGGTGCGAAGGAGTGTGTTAACTACTTCTCTGGATCTTTGAGGAAGATCTCATCAAAGCAACGGAGGGTTATGTTGAGGTTTACTTTGGTATGCCCTATTTCCACCCAGTGGAGGAATACAGCTAGCATGTGAAGACAACGTCGGCGGTTTCATCCTCGACCACATGCTCACCCGATTGAAGCGCTTTGGCCGGATTGCCGCTTGGTAGCCCCTCCTTCCCACATATATACTCTTCATCTTTCCTGGATCCTCCTTCTAAAGGTGAACAGAAAATGTAAGACTGAGGATAGACGGGCAATTACGCCAACGCCTGTGCTCACTAAATCCAATAATTGAAACGTGCCCGGCCAAGGACAAGAGTGCCATTTCTAGCAGCTGAAGCGGTGAGATTGCGGTACTCAACCAGAAGCCATAGCTTTTGGTCGCCTTGAAAAAAACATTCACTCTTCCTCCTTAAAGCACTGGACATGAGCATGAGTCGAACGGATAATATCTTTATCCTGCCCGAGTTGGATGTGTATAGAACCGCAGTTGGTATAGAGCAATGCACCTTGTTCGGAAAACTTGAGGTAAGTAATACTTGAAATGTGAAATTCGCCGTAGATCTCTTGTTGCTGCATCTCAGAGCCACATGGTCCAATCGCCTGAGTTTGACGCTGCCAGCCGACCGTCAGGGGGGAAGACTACTGGGGATGAAGCCCTAGATCTTGTCTCTATGGTTATCTAGAAGGTCACCAATTGGGAAAAACAAAGCCTACAGGGAGCTGCTTCTTTGGGAAGAGACATCAGGACCCTGGTCCTCAACTCCAGCAATAAACTAGCGACTAGACACCCTACCAAAGAGAATCGCCAACCTCCACACTCTGGGCACAATGACAGCTATGCTGAAGCTGCTAGAACCCCACTCAGTGACCCAAGATGCAGCCCAAGCTTCCCAAGACCACATACAAACCATCACAACCAGAGAAACCCTCGCGCATTTTTCTCCGTCTCCCCAAAGATCACCCAGCCCGCCGAGCTACCCCATACGCCACTATGGATACACTGAGGAAACACTTGAACAGGATTTTTTCTGCAGCTGTAAAAGAGGTCCACCAAGTGCCCTCTAATCTGGCGATCTGGCCTAAGGATGGCCTGGGTCTCCAGCTCCTCAAGGAACGTAGGGAGGCTCTAGAGAGTCTCCTACAAGAATCCAAGGTGTGACGGCCTGGCCACGTTGGCTGGCTGTCACGTGAGACGCAGCTGTTTGCTTGCTTGTTAAATACGGCGTTACCTTCTTTCTTCCTTCTTCATGTTGATTATTCTCGTCGATAGCTACCTAGGTAGAACCCATGAGTTGGATGTTTCATTATCCTAGTAGAGCGCCGTGACATAGTGGAGTTCTACAAGATGAATGAAATTTTTGCTCCTTATGCCCTTATTCACTCATAACGAAGCTCTTCTTATGACCTAGATGACGCGATGTTGAAAGTGATTAGTTCATATTTAGCAATATATCTCGTCTTCTTGATGGCCAGATCCCCAGGGACCCACTCTGTTTTGCTTATTATATTCTGATTGGCTTTTGTCTTCTCTTTCCTAATTTGGCATACATCCATGTCTACTAAACCGTACAATAACAACGAAAATCACAATGCATCATCAAAATGGTTATATAGCAAGGGCATGCAAAAATAAAACAGATAAAGACTAATAAATCCTGCGCCCTCAGAATGCTCTCGAAAGCAATGCTTGCGGAAAAAGAAATTTGATGCATAACTCAATGCATCTGATGCAAATGCTGGCACAGATTATCTCCCCGGTTGAATAGCAACTTCCATCCCGGATCCAGACACTTGTGCTACATTGGGAAGATATACTTTGTCTCAATATGTCGCTTCAATTCGATCCTTCGAGAAAAGACACCGGAATACATGCAGCCTTTCCATTCGCATTTAACGGGGCCGGTGTTGATTGCCGCATCACTGTCGACAAGTCATAGCTTATGCAAGCTAAAAGCAGAACTGAGCACAAAGGTACTTTCTGCATTCTTCAGAACTAGCGTTTTGTCCTCAAGAACTGCCACTTTGTCCAGCCATTGGCGTACGAGGAACCTGAGAAGATGGACCTCATTGGAGGGACGTTGAGCGAGGGATGATGGTCGGCATTCAGTGATTGATACCTGGTAGAGCCAATTCTGCATCAACGCATCGATTTGCGTTCGCAAATTTATGGATTTTATCAATATTCCAACCTGACATGTACGTGGTCCGCCCACGCCAGTTAAGCTCAGGGTCTCTTCTTTGCCCTCGCTTAATATCACTCGTGAGTAAGCACTGTTTAGATCTCCATGAGCTTTTATATGTGAACTGAAAGCATTCTGTGTGATTATAGCAAGCCTCAGCACAGACAGCTAAAGATTCATGTGCTAACTTGGACTCCACCTCCAAGAGTGGAGCAAAAGCTGTATTATCCCAATTTTCAAGGAATTTGATACGAGAAAGTTGAAGGTATTCGAAGAGGTCTGCATAAAGGGGAGATGATTTTCTCTTTTAAAGAGGCCGTCAGCGTATGGGTCAATGAGGGAGGATTCATGGAATTAGAACATACAGGAATGCTTTTGTTTTTAGCCGCGACAAAGTCTGAAAGCCCAGCAATATCCTGCCCCTGGGCCTTGTGGATACTGATAATTGGAACACACCAGCTGGCGGTAGAAAATGAAAGCATATGCAATGAATGTGGATTGAACATAGGATTAAGCCCAGTCAAAGGGATTCCCTTCCAGGCTAATGCATAACCCAGGACTGAGTCACCACAGCAATCTTCCTTGATAAGAGTCTGGAATTGCTCGCTTAATCGTGGCAAATATTGCCCGTGTAATGAATTTGTTCTGGAAAGAAGTAGGTCCATTGCAGCACTAGACAGAACATAGCCAGTACCCCCATGAGCAAACCATGTCTTCTCACCATGTGGGAGGATTCGTCCTGGGGCTGGTGAACCGAAATATAAAGGCAGGCTGTGGTTATATTGATCCAGCAACTGAAAAACATTGTTCCAAGCAATAAAAGTATCCGCTTCTAGAAAGATAAACCACTTCGCGGTTGGGTTTGCTTTGTAGGCATACTCGATCATTGGTAAGAACTTGAACTTGTCAAGCCGGTGTCCGTTGGCATAGGAGATAGAGCTTGCATCGGTATCGGGTTTGTTGAGTTTATCATAATCTTCAAGTTCTTTGTTATGTTTTCGATACCACGGAGGCAGATCGGCGATGACATCGTGGGCATGGAAGCGTCCAACCTTCTGTTCTTTATCAGAGACCACAAGTACATTTGAAATGCACTTGGACGTATGGTTCAAATTTGAGTATACTTGATCCATTGACTCCGATGCCCCCATTTTGAAGACGACCTGGAACTCGGGCAATCTCGACGTTGGAAGAATACAACATGACGGATTCTCTGCACAAGAAATTTCCTTGTTAAGCAATGATGGATGTCTATCTATTTGCCCTGGGTACTGTCGATTTGCGCTGTTCAACGTGAATGGGACTCGTGGTGGGAGTTCACTCTCATGGTCCAGGATCCATTCTGTAGATTTTTGCTGACATAGAACAACAATAATCATAATAAATAATAATGTGAGGCAAGAAAATGCAATGATCCAACGAGAAAGTAAACGCGTGCAATGCATGGTATTGCAACAAGGAATGGAAAGATACATCTGTGTAAGTCCAGAGGCCATAGCCTTTGAGGTTGCAGATTGGTTCGATGAGTCTGAACAGATATGTTAGCAAATAGCAAAGGAGGTACTTCGTATTTCTACAGTAGATAGAAGGAACACTATCTACATGAGATGCCAAAAATTACAGCCACCTTGTTGAGGGATTGACAGGAGTATTCTAAGGATTACGAGACACAATTTGTCCAATAATCCCACATTACTCCTCTTATTCGTATTCGAGATTATTAAAGTTGTCAGCTTCCAGCTGCAATCCCGAATTTTACTTAAATAAGTAGTCATTTGTTAGCCAGATCTATGAATTTATTCTTATTCATGTACATAATCCCGACCTGCATTACATGATTTGGGAATCAAGCTTATTACTTGCCTCATCATATAGTAATTATCCATACAATTTTGCTATATTGATTTCAGAACGAAAAAGCCTGGAAAATAATCACTATAACCGCATTCCATGATCATCAAATGGCCTTCCACAATGGGAAATTTCTGAATCAAGCCTACCCTCCTGCCAGACTCACAACAGTCGCACTAAAACATTATTCGATGTGCTTGACAAGCATGTGGGAAGAATTGATATCCATTCCCCAGCTGTGGGAGAATACGAGGCTTGCTGTCGGTAGCTACCGACGTGCCAGGACCGAACACACTAACGTGAACCACCGCAGAAAATCTTCCCCAGGAGTTCTCAAACGGCTTTCCTGCCCGATTGTCTACACTCAGACAGACCGTTGAATATCGCTCATGCACTGCCTATGGTTCTTTGCCCTTATCTTCACTATTCTGGCCCATCGCCGTCGTCAAGTCCGGACACGATGCTGGTCGTTAGGGTTTGGAAGTTGGACATAGCCCAGTGGCTATATTTTTGCCAAGCCTTTTCTTAATAGTCTGCCATATTTTCTCCACCGTGAATCCTGCAAGCTCATTGAACTCTAGGACTCATTCTTGATATCTAAAGTCAGTGGTAGAGTGTCACTCTGGGCGGGGTGGGACGGGTTGGTTTTGCCCCCAAACCCCGAAACGCTCCGCACTATGCTATATATAAGGTAAGTGAATATGTCATTATACCCACCATGGTTAGTTTGGGGC
Organism: Aspergillus pseudoglaucus; assembly: GCA_039880875.1. Classification (NCBI taxonomy): domain Eukaryota; kingdom Fungi; phylum Ascomycota; class Eurotiomycetes; order Eurotiales; family Aspergillaceae; genus Aspergillus; species Aspergillus pseudoglaucus. The sequence continues at coordinate 1,338,527 of JBDODC010000002.1, read as the reverse complement.
AGTGAATAGGGCACATACCCCAAAAATACAATATTTTTTATATTCTCATACCAATCAACGTATCGACGACATCAACATGGCATAGAGCGACCGGCCAAAGGCCATATATATGGGGATTTACCGATATATATATAACGTACTCCACATGCGAATGTAACACGGGCGAATGTAATACGAGATCGCTCCGCCGCGACTTTAACCCCAACATTTCCACCAATGCACATAATTTCCATTAAAACTACTCAGAATCGCCTTCCTCAGACATCTCTACTACTATCTGACAGGAACATGCATTGTGTCCAGCCTTTCCACCATTGCCACAGCGCCACGCGTGTCTCATTGCATGTTTCCTCCTTTAATTGTACCTCAACCTCCATTTGATCCCCTAGTCTCTGGGCTTCCTGTATAGAAAGTGATCCTCCTTTCCTTAAACATGTTTTTGTAGCCCTCCGGTGTTTGCTAAGGGCCTCATTTGCTGCCTGAAGATCATGAATCTCTGCTCCCATAAAATCCATCTTATGTATTATTCTCGTCGTGCCTTTCGCAAGGATGTCAACAGCATTCAAGATTAATGTTGGAGAGCTAGTCGGCCGCGAATTCAACAGTGTTGGCGTTTTAAGTTGGACATCAAGCTTAGATATTACCCCCTCAGGGTCAAAAGGAACAAGGCCAGCCCCTTGAAAGCCACCTTTTATATACTTTTTTTTTCTGTCATGGTGGCTTGGTATGCGGTGTAAAACGCAGGAAAGAAAACTTCTTTGGTGATATGGGTGACATGTGCCTGCATAAGCCCTTCAATATGCTTACCATAAGCAATCTTCAAAGGGCTAAAGTATCTGACATCAAGAGGCTGGAGGATATGGGATGAATGCACAGGTATGCAAAGTGTAATAATCTTATTATCTTTGCAATAAAGCTCAAAGTCAGTTGAGTGGTGACTCACATGGCCATCAAGAATCAGGAGACAGTAACAACCAATTGTTCAGGCTTTTGTATATTCATCAGAGTACTTGATCCATTCCAAGCCAAGTTCATTTGTTATCCAACTGTTTTCTGATGTACCGATAACCCAATCTGTTGGTAGTTGGCTATTCTGATACCAAGAAGGAAGGTGATATTGACCCTTGACAATGATGTATGGCGGGATCGCCCAGCCATGAACATTAACTCCCTGGATCACTGTGGATGGGAAATGTGTGCTACAGTATTTTCTAGCCATTTATTCGGAAACTGGTTTTAGTTATTAGCTGACTTGATGTTTAATATTTTGTTGTAGGTCAAGATTTTCATGAACAGGAAAAAATGGACGCATCAAACGAGAATAATTGAAAACCAACCAGACTTTCACCTCTTTTTCAAACTCTCAATTCACAATTACTTTTTCCCTGCCAGGCCCTCAATGATGTTTTCGACTCCGCGAATTGCGAAGTACATGGCTGTCAAAGTAGGATTGGACGCATTCTCTTCCGGAATGACATTCATTCCTCCCACAGAGGTCATCGAAGCCCCAGATCTGGAGTTTTCATCACAGCACGACTCTTTTTTTGATATCGCTCTCTGTTTCGTTGCCACGCTTGGCGGCCCTCGTGGTGCCACAAACGTGTAGTGCAAGGCCTGGCGCCATGAACTGCGGTTCAGAACCGGGGAGATAGCCACCCAAAGCATTGGCTGCCTTTTCCATATCCTGCATCATGCGGTGGGATACATGGCGATCTTCGTCGCTGATCTTGAATTGGAACGTGGGCTAGGGCATGCCATACGCATCCTAAACATCGTCCTCAAACGTCACATAGTTGTCAAAGACACTTTCCACCAACCCAAAGTATCGCAGGTCAACGATGGTTCTCTTGTCAATTACGAGGGTTACTACGCCGTATGAAAACGCATCACGGTGAATTTGCGTGTGCCACGGATTCTCTTCCGTCAGGGGCAGAGGCACCTGGAGATCCAAATCATTGAATGGGAACGGTACTGGGTCCATCTTCTTGGTGGCCTTCTTATGATCGTTGACTTTATTTTTCCACCGCTTTTTGAGGGGAGCCCAATGATGGTGCCTTGATTCATCATCTGGATACGGATTGTACTTGGGGTCTCGAACTGCTTTGATCGATTGCTCTTTCAAGACAACCTGGCAGAAGCACATAGTTTGCTCGGTCAGATACTGTCCCTGGCGCATCGGACGGCCAATTAGCACCATTTTGTGTTCAAGAGAGACATATGGGAACCAGCCTACCAACGCACGGAGTTTAAGGTGCTCGGGCAGGTTTTCTTCAGGCCCAATGAATTGTGGCGGATCAGTCAAGGGTCTCTTCGGCTTTGATCCCCGGAGCCCTGATACATATAACAATTGTGGGGTGAATATCGATCCACTGAAGACGATATATATCTTCGCCTTGATTGTTTCACGTTTGCCTGTTTCCAAATTTAATATGTCTGCCCCCTTGACTTTCGCCGTCCTTTCGTTAATATTGAGCTTTTGACAAAGGCACTGCTGTTTCAATGAAAAGAGCTTATTTTTCTCAATGCCCCCGAGGACGGTGGACGACGATAACCAGACAATCAAGTCCTTGTTGTCCTCGTTGATCTTGGCCGCTAGAGGAAGCGGACAGGCACCTCTTTTAGGGAACTTATCTTTCAGGATCTGCAGGACTAGTTTTTGTCGAATTGAACTTTCCAGAACGTCTTCTTTCATTCAGATGAGTTTTTCTGCATTGTCGTATAGGCGGTCCCGTTCCCCGTCGTCAAAGGTATCCGAGCGCTCCCGAGCCTTATTTTGCCTGGGTACTGCACAAGTCTAGCTAAACGGGAGCTATTAGTTGTAGTCTGGGTATTAGGGTCTCGGAATCAAAGCGTACTGAGTAGACATCCCCCCGACGTTGCGCGACACGGCATTGGCGGAAAGGTTTACTGCTCGCGACTGGTGCGGATTCTGTCCATTCATAATTTGGTTCTCCATTTAGACAGTGTGTGGTCAGTAATGGACAAGGGTGGTGATCGTGGTGGATACATACGACGTCCAACAGATTGGAGGTAAATGCAGAGCTGCTTCCTTGTTTGTCGGGATAGAGGTAGTGTGTAAACTTCCCAGAAAAGGTGGAACGGGCGTCAATGTTAGTAAGGGTAACCAGTAGTTATACAAATCCAATCTTGCCAAGAAGACGACCCGATAAGACCATGTGCCTATCTGTTTTTGTTAGATACATACAAGAATCACACTGTTCGGGCGAGGATTAACAACGAGTTTATTGTCTCGGGGCCATCGGATGACACTTACTGTACAAAAGCATCACTGTCCTTCTGGTAGTTCATTGCATTCTTCTTGTGGGCCCCGATTTTTTCGCTCTCCCTTTGTTGATGTTAGCCAGTGCATCTGACAGACCTGCATTCATGTGACTTACCGAGCACCGCACTCCACCATGATAATTTTCTTGCCTGCTTCAACTAGAAGCCTGGAATAGGTGGATTCGATGGGGCCCGAGCCCACAAATGGAGTTTGTTAGCCTTGGATCTGTAGGTGCGGGCAGAGGAAGCTGGGTATCGGGAAGGATGCATGAATGGGTATGGATCTTACTCAGAGCATCACAATCATATTTATAATCAGTCATTTTGCGTGTGGTTGGGACAGTCATCGTAGCGTATAAGCTCTAGCTAACAAGCGCAAATCCTAATCCTTCATGGGTAGAATCTTGGGGGGGGGGTTATAAATGTCGGACGTTTCGGCATCGACCTGTGCGATTTTATCCGGCGACAGACCCAGTGTTTGGTCGAATAGAGACCCTGGGTATACCACCAGGCGATTGGCGATTTTACCAGTCACATCAGAATACATATTCCAGAGCCGTAGAGCTTCCTGCACACGGTGCACAGCATCGTCTGCCATTTCGTCTGCCATTTCGCTGTCAATGGCTAGACAATGTATTTTCACTGTGGTGGCTTGAAGGAGGTGATGAATCATATATGCTCTTGCCATTGTAAATGCCCCAGTGAGCACGACCCTATCTGGTGAAGCAGTTGTCCCCGACAAAAATGGGGTGACTTCCTGTGGTAAGTTAGCCGGAAATGCCCTCTCCTTATTCCAATCAATATTATGATTAGGAGCTTCTTTGGAGGCGAACAGACGTGAAGAAATGAGCTCCCCTTGTGCGAGAACAGTCGAAAGCGAGAAGAACGAGGGCAAAAGCATAGACAGTCCAAATTTTTCTTGGAAACCTTTTTGGGCCTTGACCAAAAGCAAGGAATGACCGCCGATGGCAAAGAAGTCGTCTCCAGGACCCATAGTCCTAGAGAAAGCAGGTGGCCAGGCAATATTCTACGATTCTTTCTCATATACCTCTGGATAAGCCCCTCTTCCCCAACCATCCCTCTCACTCCATATCTCCCATCCATCAACTAACCAGCAATAACCAAAAACAACAGGGCTGGTTCATCTTTACCACAATAACAACCTCCCTAATCCTTCGCTCAACTCTTGCCCTGTGCGCGCTCTTCGTCGTCGTCTACACATCTATCATCCTCCTCGCATTAGCATATATGATCCGCGACAAGTCGGAAATGCTACATGCTGGGTTACAGAAGGCAGGTGGATCCTTTGCAACCTTGACAGCTTTTTTTGGCGTGTTATAATGGGTTGGCGGGGTTGGTGGATGATTTGAATAGTTTTTTTTTTTTTTTTTGTGGTGCCTGTTGTGCATTTTCCGTGGTCGAAGATGGGGGAGTAGAGGAAGAATGATTAATGACACGGCGGGGTTATGTTTGCTTACGATAAGATGATGTTTTAGGGATGGTTGGTTGATGTCTTGTCTATAGTTGAGATGGACACACTAGGGCTAGATGGCACCTTGTTGTGTATGCCATACGAGACCCTGTATATCGCTTCAACATATGTTTTACGATAGCGACCACTTATGATATATACGGCTGACTAACGACCCCCAGGCATATTCCTCATTAAGCTGGTCCTGGAATACACGCTCTTTCACAGCAATGTTCGTAGAAAAGTATTGTATGACCTTGGATGACGGCATCATTCAACATGCTTCAGCCCTACTATGTAGTAGCATACGCTACCACCACAAAGTGTAAGGCATCATCACATGAACCAGCATCAGGAATCGCTGGTGTCGATAAACTAGCCCAAGAAAACTGGTAGTCTAATGTATATTGGCTGGGTTACATCTTATGTCCATCAATGTAGTACCAGCGTCGCAATAACACACTAACGATGAAATCACTAACTACGCAACACCCAGGCACAGGAACAAGGTACACCAACATCTTACCATGGACCTCCAAACTATAAAAGAATTTCAAATAAAAAGAATCTATTATCTCAATTTGTCGTGTAGCTATACTATGTAGGGCAAGCATGCCCAATGCTCGATCAACTGTACATGTGCTATGGTCGTATTCCATTCCAAAAGTGTAAGACGTAGAGTGCTGATACTTCGTAATCACCGAATCCGTTTGACTCCTCTTGACTCCGTCGGTGTTTGTTTTTTTGTTCGTTTGAAAATTTTTCTTGTAAGGCAGAAGGGAAAAAAAAAAAGGCAAGATAATGTGGAAGGTATCCGTTGAGAAGTAAAGTGGCGTAGCAAAACATAAGGTATTGAAAAGAAGAGGGGAAAAAAAAAATAAAAAATAAAAAAAAAAGCAAATGAAACGCTGTCTATGCATTCCGCCATACCAATTCCAAAATCTCATCACCATCTTTTCCACCGCGATGGATGTAAAACTGTCGGACCTGGTCGTCCTCCACCACCGCATCTTCCAACAAGTAGCTGATCTTGTTCCAGTCCTTTGGTCGCAGCGGTCCAAGTTCGTGCAAGTATGATTCGTGCACGGCACCGTTGTGACTCTCCCAGGTCAACTCCATGGTCTTGTCGAAGGGATCCACGTCAGTGCTGTATTTAACCACCGAAAATCCGTTGGTCAGGAGCCACCCGTCGGCAAACCACCATTGTCGCAGCAAGCAGGTGTCTCCGCAGAGTTCGGAGATAGAAGCCACCTTGGGCATGTCTGCGTGGAACCATGACTTCCAGTGGTGAACCGACAGAGGGGGTTCCCGTCCCGTCTCGAAAAACCCGGTAACATCGCCCATCATGTCGAGTTGGCGTAAGCGGTGATCAATGGTCAATTTTGCAGGGGTGTATTGGTAGATGCACAGGGAAATGCGACGGTCGCCGGTAAACTCCATATTCTGGCATTGTTCGAAGATTTCGGGTTTGCTCAGCTCGACCGCCAGCGGGCGCGAGAGGAAAACACCGGCACCTCCAAATGCCATGATACCGAAAGCCCCGATCTGAGGGATACTTTCCGAAATGCCTCCAAGATAGATCATTTGTGTGTGGTCGTGCTTCTCGAGCGCTTGCACCAACGTCGACATCGACATAAAGAAAGTGTCGTCATCAATCACGACGGACCAGCGGGTTTGATCGCGCACATGGCTCGCAAGGTGGCGGACCAAGGAGAAATATCGACTTTGGTACTCTTCGTCAGATTCGGTGATGTACAAGTTGATACCCAGACTATCTGCTTTTGCCTGGACTTCCGGAACGTGTTTGTCGGGCTCAACAAGAGCAAAAATCCGGGTGTGAGTGTAACCAGCCCAGTGAGCGAACTGGTCCAGAGAGTCGTTCAGGCGATCGGCCCTGGTGGCCACACCAAAGTCAATGTGAGAGGCGTCAACGCTCTTCGGAGGCAAAGGAACCTGCACAGTGAGTGGGTGCGGTATGGAGCAATCGGCCTGCGACTGCTCTTGCATAAGCTGCTCATCAGGATCCAACATTTTCCGATCCATCAACGGGGTATCGAGGAGCTGCTTCATGGGCACCTCCTGGTTCGCGGCCAGGGTCACGGCATTGACCTCACGACGGAGGTAGCTGCCGAGTTTGTTGACCTTGAGACGTTCCAGAACGCCCAGGTCGAGCTCGCAGTGAATACCGGAAGCGATCGAGATATTGGCGGAGGGTGTTTGAGCCTGGATGTGGCTGGGAGGGAACGGAGGCCAGAGGAACAGAGTGAAGGCGCCGACGAGCAGAAATACGACACCGAAACGGATGAGCCGTTTCCCTGCCCAGGAGCCGCCCACAGAGGGCCTCTCCCCGGGCTTGAGTAACATGGTGTGTTATTATGAAAATTCGGTTGAAAAAGTCGATATTAGATCATTCGCATAGCGGAGCAGACGGAAAGGGAGAGTGTCAGGGAGAGGCGAGGGCGGAGGAAGATGGAGGAAGTTGCCACAGGGTCGGAGACAGGTAGGTTAAGTAGTAGTAGTAGCACTAATAGTAGTGTCACCCACCGGATACCACAGTGACAGGTGGGAAAGTAAACAAGGAAGAAAGAAGGTGAAAAGAAGAAAAGAGAAAAAGTCAGAAAGAAAAGAAGAGAAAAAGACGGCGGCACAACCAGGGAAAAGGCGCGCGCGAGTGAGTCGCTGATCAACGGATCCAATAGAGATCGGCAGTTGGAGGATATTAACTGATAGCCGGTGGTTGTTAGAGCATTAGACATAACATCCCGTAGTAGCAGTGTTGCACTTACAGTTCAGGTCCTACTACTGTACCTGGTATGCTACCGCTGTACTATGGTATCTCTTGTCGTATTCCACACTCAATAGAGAGGTCACGTGATACCACATGACGCGGCCGTTGATCCGTTTTCGGAGGGATTAGTCATACGTCATAGCGCAGTTACGGTACCAGACGCACGAGCGGTATTTTAACCACGTGATGCGGCGTGATCAATTGCCTTTTCTAGTTTAGCCTGTGGCAGAATTAAGGTGCTGAGTCATCTGCACATCACTGCCTGCACCATGTTGTGAAGAACCAACTAGGACACCCATCTATTTACGATACTGGAATCAGATGGAAAGTACTTCACCCGGGCCTTTATATGTGCAGACCCCCGTCGCGAGCCAGAGTTCAAGTAAATAATCTACGCTCTTAGGTATGGTAAACGGAATCTAATCTCCATAGCTTGGTGAGACATCGCGATCGAGGTTGTCTCGTTTCAAATGACCAGGAGAGTGGAGGATAATTACTGGTGTGATCTAGAGGCAGCCCACATAGTCCCTCTGCCTTGTGAAGATATTTTTCTCTCCCAGTACCTTGACACCTATGTGAGCACGCACCAGGATCAATCAGGGATCAACTCACCCAAAAATGGTCTGCCTCTGAGGACTGACATCCAGCAGCTTTTTTAGCAATACCATTTCTCAGTGAATCCATTTGCAAGTTTACCATACCATTTCCGTCGCATACACTAACCATCGAAGAACGGTTACAAGTCCAGAGTTTCACGATGACTGCTAGTAGGTACGACGGAAGGATTCTAGATGAAGCATGTGGGCAGCCCAATGACACAAACCATGTCGCGGATATGTTGCTATACTGGTAATTCCGACAAGCAATGCTCGCAAGCATGAGGGGCCGGGGAGCCTTTTTTTTGTTTTTTCTTTTTTTGGACATGACCTTCCCCCTGGTATGGACCAAATTGATGAGATAATGCGTGGCCCGTAGCCCAATGCTAGGATGGAGTTTGAACTTGCAACATGCTTTCATGGCTGGGACCCCGACTGTCCTACAATAGTCAGGAAAGCCCCAGCCCCGGATCTTGACCTTTCTTCGGATAAGTTGACATGGCTCTGGACCACAGCTGGCAATGGCAAAAGAAATAGTCCGTATGATCAGAGGTCCAGTGGTGGCAATCATATTTGCTGTGTTTAGTGAAATTTAGACGAACGATTTTTACATTCAAAGTCACGGTTGTCAGAAAATGTCCGAATACTTTTGGCCAAATTATGCTACGGTAACCCCTCCGCTCATTTGCGCAATTCCTAATCAGGAAAATCCGTTCCGCACACGCTGGCATTCGATTTCCCCGGACAGCTCCGCCCAACGGCAACAACAACAACAACCGTCGCACTCAACACGAAAATGGTCGCGCAAGCTTTGAGCTCGCTGCTTCAGCGCGCCTCCATCGACGATCATGACGAGGTTCTTACATCTGCGAACGACGTCCTGGCCAAATCCAAGTCCGATCTCTACGCCCAACATGTCAAGGTCGTTGCGCTGTCGAAGCTCGACCGGTACGAAGATTCACTCCGTCTTTTCGAAGAAGCTGGCGATTCGTTGAAGAAGCGTGCACCATTGGAATACGCCTATGCGCTATATAAGAGTGGGAAAGTTGAGGAGGCTATCGATGTCATTACACAGCTAGGCGGGGGACGAGGTGCTAATCATCTGGAGGCTCAGGCGGTGCGTATACCAGAAGCAGGGTGGATTGAAGGGTTGGAGCTGATTGAAGCAGAGCTACCGTGCAGAGAAGTTCCGTCGGGCCGCCGACCTCTACCAAGACCTGCTCCAGGATAAAGAAGCCCTCGCCAACGAAGAAAACGACTTGCGGATTAACTCGTGGGCTGTGGATGCTCAGTTGCAGTGGAAGGGATATCCCGACTCTGTTCGTCACGGTAGACCATCGAGAGATGACCTCGAGGCCTTCGAAACTGTTTACAATGCCGCCTGTTTGAGTATCGCCAAGGGAGAGTTTGATCAGAGTGAGATGCTGTTGAAGCGCGCCAAAGGTTAGTCACTTACTTGAACTTCTTACTCGGATTTTAATTGACCAGCATCGCAGAGTTATGTCGCACATCCGAGGACCTCACCCCCGAGGATAAGGCGGAGGAACTGCTGCCCATTTCCGTGCAGCAGTTGTATGTTCTGATCAGACAAGGAAAGTCTACAGAGGCGGAGTCGGTGATGGAGGAGATTTCCGTCGACGGGTATGTTATGGTTCATTCAACACTGGATTGCTTATCTGACTCTGGTAGCATCGCTGAGCGGTCCACGAAGAACATTGCCCAGAACAACATCACCATCGCTCGTGGGACGCCCGAGAACCCTTTTCTGCTCCACAAAGCCCTCCACCAGACTCCCGATACCACCGATGCGGACAAGCTCTTTGATTACCAGAACAACATCTTGATGAACAACTCCAACTCGGTAGATCTGTTGGCTCAGAAGTACGACGGTATCATTCGATCCGCATCGAAGACGCTTTCCCATAGCTCTTACCCCTCGATCGAGTCTCGCACCAACCTCTTATCAGTCTACAGCGCAGCAGCCCACGCACGCGGCCAAACAGATTCCAAGGCTTTGAAGCAAATCATCCCCTTGCTGGAACGCCGCCCTAAGGACGTTGGGTTGGTTCTTACCGCTGTACAACATTACGTGAACGCGAGAAACATCACTTCTGCCATTACCACGCTGGAGAAGTCTCTGCAGATCCTCGAGGAGTCCGTCTCGGAGCAAGACCAGGATGTGCGGTACGCCCCAGGTCTATTAGGAGTTCTGATCTCGCTGTATCGTCTTGAGGGCCGCAGAATCCCGATTCGGACAGAATTGGCCAAGGCTGCAGCTCATTGGCAGGCCCGTGCCACAGAAGAGCGTCCTACTACTCTGCTCCACGCCGCAGGCACATCCCTCCTCCACTCATCTGACCCCTCCGATCTCAAGACCGCAGGAGACCTGTTCAAGAACCTTTACCAGAATGACAGCACAGACCGCTTCGCCGTCGCAGGCTACGTGGCGTCCCAAGCACCCCTCGACTACGCCAAGATCGAAACCCAAGTAGACACCCTCCCCTCCGTCAACGACCTCATCTCTGACATCGACATCGCCGCCCTCGAGCAATCCGGAATCACCCCATCCTCGTCCTCCACCGCAGCAGCCATCGCTATGGCAGGCGTCAGGAAGCGTCCCTCCGACGGCAAGACAGAAAAGGCAGCCAAGAAACGTGTGCGCCAGTCCCGTCTGCCCAAGGAGTATGATGCCAACAAAGCTGCTGATCCGGAGAGGTGGCTGCCATTGAAGGATCGGTCTAGCTATAGACCCAAGGGACGGAAGAATAAGCAGCGGGCAGCTGATAGAATGCAGGGTGGTGTCGTTAATGAACGGGCTGAGGGGTCGCCGGCTGGGCAACCCAAGGTGCAGACTGGTGGTGGGGGTGCTAGCTCGAAGAAGAAGAAGAAGGGGAAGAGGTGAACCATTTCACAGGCATGCAGCGGTATAACTATGTAATGTACATATAGAGTCAGGTATGACAATTAGCTGAGTCGTGTAAGGCTCGTCCAGCCCTATGGACTGAGTCATGTCACATATACATTCTATCTGGGTACGTCCTCTAATCATACAAAAGCAATTACAACTTCGCCTCACTCAACAACTGCTTCCGCAAATACTCCGCAAATTCCCTCGTATGCGTCACATAACCAACATGCCCCCCTGGCGCCAACCCAACCCCCACCCCCAAAGCCCTTGACAGAACCTCCGCAGGTATCCTCGCCAACGGCCCCGTCTCCTCTCTCCCAAGCACCAGCCTCAACTTCCCCTTCACAGCCTGTTCCTTTAACTTCTCAAGATCGAGAAGATAGTCTCTCGTGCCGGGGATCTCAGTAACGAGGTAGTAGATCATATCAGCTCGTTTGAAAACGGTGGGGACCTGCGCGAATACGGGACATGCTTTGAAGGATTGTAGTTCTGCGTTTCTGTATAGGAGAGTGTTTATTAAGGCGTTTGCGCCACGAAGGTCCTGTTTGCTTCCTTTCAAGGCTATGTCGTTTCCGATTTGTGTGAGTCTCGATCCCAGGGGGTCGGGGATCAGAGATGCGAAGGCTGGTTCGTGGAGGATAATGGAGTGGACCAGGTGGGGGTGGTTCAGGAGGAGCTCCGTTGCAACACCCGAACTTGCAGAGGACGTAAATACGAACGCAGGTTCGGTTTCGCATTTCTGTGGCGACGACGAGACATGCTGTATCAGAGCAGCAACATCGCTGGCATGTGTTGTGTACAGCTCTTCTTTGCTTGGACGGTTATCTGCACGGCTGCGATAGTACCCTCGACGGTCATAAAGAAGGACGCGGAAGTGCGCTTCTAGGTGTGTAGCGAGGGCTTCGTAGAATAGGGTTGTGCCGTTGCTAACTGGAACCAGGACGAGGAGAGGCCCCGAGGTGCCGATGAGGTTGTAGTAGAGGGTTGCGCCGGGGACGGGGAGGTAGGATCCTTGTTCTGGCATATTGGATATTGCTAATTTTTTTTTCCTGTGGCTTTCTAGAAAAGGGACATAATTTTGGTAGATATATATGCTGTCTACTCTGTACACACGGATACTATATATACATCGAGATCTGGTCAGATTCAGCTGCAAAGTTTTCTTCAGCTACAGACTATTGGCGCTAAATAACACATCTAAGTTTGCGGTCAGGGAGATTTGGAATGAGATCAAGATCCACTCAGTGTCCACTCGATTTCCGTATATTCCATATACTTCGGAAATGGAAATGCAAACAAGTCATCTGATCTCGCGCTAGCCCGGATCAGGAAACAGCCTCACAGCGTCATTCCAGCTACATCCTCTCTTCTCTTTCTCTCTTCCCCTATTTCCCCCTCCTCCACTGTTGCTTGCTGTCAATATGGGCGTAAGTGCTGTTCCTCCTCTAATTGCTGCCCAGCCCAATCCAATGCTCACTGACTCAGTTCGCCTCGAAAATCGCAGCTAGCCAGGCGCAATCCGGCGCTGGAGCCCCTCCGATGGTACATACAAGCACCACACCTTCACTTGCATATACATGAATCCTGCCTCGAACACCTTCACTGATTACTTGATTTCTTTCTAGAATTCTTCCCCCTATCAGGCATACCCAGGTTCCTCAGCTGCTCCTTCTGTAAGTCTTGTTTTTATCGGTTGATTTCTCCGTTGAATGACAAACCTTCTTCCCCACGTGCTTTTCTTCCCTTGTATTTCTGCCCCTCTTCGTCATCGCCGCCAGCCACAAGGGAAACATATGACACCTAATACAAACCATCACATCCACCATCCCCTTTACAACTATCTTTGCGAGCTTGCACCATGTCCTATCCTTATTATCAACAACCGACTTATCGCGGTTTCCCTCCTCAGCTTCGTTCTGGTTCTTCTTCTTCTCCCGCTGTTCCGCCGAATAAACCTGCGTCATCTTCGTCGCCTGCCCCCCAAGGCTATCCGCAGTCTTCCTACAGCCCTCACCCTCAATCTTCCCAGCAGCCTCCTTACTCTCCCCTTCCCCAGTCTCCTTACGGCCAGCTGCCGCCGCAGGGCTTTGGAAGACCTCCTCAGCCTTACGGCGCCCCACCTAGCCCGTATCCCCAGCAGCCGGTTTATGTATGCGCGATGTGTGATTATCAATCGAAGATATGCTGACAAGTGTTTCAGGGACAGTATCCTCCCGGCCCTCCCGGTCCTCCATACCCCGGTGGTCCTCCTGGTCCTCCCGGTGGTGCGCCGTCCGGTCCTGGCGGATATGGTGCGCCCGCGCCAGGTGGCCCGCCCGCGCCGGCGACTCCCCAACAGGTGGCTGCTTACCGTCAGCTGTTGACCGATACCATCCTAGAGAAGAATCTGCAGAGTTTCTATCCCCCCGAACGGCTGGACCAGCTTGTCCAACGCCTCGCCATTGAAGCGCCCATCAAACTCAACAACCTGATTCATGAATGGGCTGTTCCCATGGAGGTTGCGACGGATGTCATGAAGCTGTCCTTGTTCGACGTGATCCTGTACGTTGACGACAGTGGCTCTATCGAGTTCGAAGAGAAGGGTGTGCGCAAGGAACAACTCAAGCAGATCATCAGCATCGTCGCCACGGCTGCCTCCACCTTCGATCAGGATGGCATCTCTGTGCGCTTCATGAACAACATGGAAGCTGGCGATGGTATCCGCAACGCAGATGATGTTACTATGCTCACCTCGCGCGTCCGTTTCCAAGGTTTGACTCCGTTGGGATCCAGCCTGCGGAACAAGGTGCTCGAACCCATGGTTATCGGCCCCGCACGCGCCGGCCGCCTGGACAAACCAGTGCTCGTTATTACTATCACCGATGGTCAGCCTGCTGGCGAACCGCACGACACGGTAGCAAACAGCATCCGTTATGCGGTCGAGGAGGTTTCGCGTACGCGCTACGGTCGCGGTGCGGTTTCTTTCCAGTTCACTCAGGTTGGAAATGATACTAGAGCTCGTGACTTTTTGTCAGCTCTTGATGAGGATCCTAGCATTGGAAACCTTATCGATTGCACTTCTAGTAGGCGTCTCATCGTTCCTTTCTAGATAAATAGAGCTAACTGTCATAGACTTTGAAGTCGAGCAGGATGAGATGTCGCGTGCTAACCCTCCTGTATTCCTTACGCGTGAGCTATGGGTATGTTGTCGCCATTCCTTTTTTTTTTTTTTTCTAATGACGTCATACTAACTATCCGTCCAGTGCGCCAAGTTGATGCTAGGTGCCATCGATGCGTCATACGACACCAAAGACGAAAAGGCTTCTGGTCGCCCTGGCCCTGGTGGTCCTCCTCCCATGTCCGGCCCTCCTTCCGGCCCTCCTCTTGGTGCTCGACCTCCTGGCCCTCCTGGTGCTGGCCCCGGTGGCCCTCCTCCCGGTCCGTACGGAGGCTACAGCCAGGGACCTAGCTACGGCAACCCCGGATTCTACAGTCCTTCGCCTGCTGGTCCTGGCCCCGGCCCAGGCTATCCCCCAAACTCATATGGTGCTCCTAGCCCCAGTCCGTACGGCGCAGCTCCGGGTGGCCCTAGCCCCAGTCCTTACGGTCAAGCGCCGTACCCTCCGAGTTCTGGGCCTCCCCAGGGTGGATACGCTCCGTCGCCGTACGGTGGATATGGACGACCTCCTTCGGGCCCTCCTGGTTATCCTCAAGGACCCTATGGACAACCGCCCGCCCCGCCGCGCTACTAGGTGCATGGACTTAACGCGATGTTTGTTATGCAGTGATGACTTTCTGTATTTTTGCCATGTTTTATTCTTAGTCATTACAATGTACAAAACGGAATTGACCACATATACAAAGCAATATACACGTAGCACCTAAAACATACCATAAAAGAAGGCTAACCCATATTCTCAACCTCCACAGCCCTCAACAACCTCGACTCACCCTCCTCATACTCCTGTCCAGCCGCCCTCCTCGCTAAATCATTAATCCACGCCCCATTTGGCTCAACCCTATCCCCCTTCGACAGTTCACAAGCCAAATACAACCAGCTCACCGCATTCCCCACCGTACTGACTTCATCCGACACATGAGCAATCGCATACTCGCTCATCCGCTTATACAACACCTCATCGGTCCAGAGTTCGTAGAGCCGCTGCGCAACGGTGTCTGTGTCGCCGACGTCAGCGAGGAATCCGCTTTCGTTGTTTTTCACTTGCAACGGTAATCCGCCTGCGCGCGTGACAATGACAGGTTTGCCTTTATGCGCTGCCTCAGAAACCTTGATTTCAAAGCCTTCCCTCCTGGACAATTGCAGCACGATCTTCGATTTTGATAACAGAGCGTTGAGAACCTGATCACTAGGCCTAAGTCTCATGACACATATCTGGTCGCGTAGGTGCGGAATATCCTCTTCGATGTGAGACACGACTTGATCGTAGATTAGGGAACCGTCTGGATCATCGACAGACCCGTGTCCCGCGATGAGGAGTTTCGGGGGTGGTGTTTGGGGATGTGTTTTCGTGAGGCGGTCGTGGAATTTCTTGTAGGATTCTACGGCGTCTAATATGCCCTTACTTGGATCGAAACGCGCGATTTGGACGATGTATTTCTCTGTTGTCGTTAGTATAGATTTTAAAAGGAGGGGGGTGGGGGGAGGGATACCTTCTGGGTGGTTGATTACGGGCATGCCGGAGTTGCGACACCAGGAGTTGAAGGCGCGGCCATAGAAGGCGGCGTCCCAGTCGCGCATGTCTTTGTTTAGGCCGTCGAGCCTGTACATTCTCAGCGTTGGCTTTCAATTTATATATACTGTGGAAAGGGGCATACCAATCCGTGGAAGCAGGCATATACCCAACCATATTCTTCGGGATATTCCTCGGCACAAACGAACTAACAGGATGACTGATGAATATGTCCGCGAGTTTGATACCCCCCCAAAGTTTCTCCCAAACCTCCGCCTGCGGCGAGCCCGGCATCGCAATCAAATCGCTGCGAATATGAATGTGACTGCGGAAAATAACCGGCCGATCAGGAGCCATTTCTTTGGCAATCGGGATCAACGGTACCATTTGCGGATCATCGACGACGATAATATGAGCGCCTCCTTTGGATGGAGGCTGGAGAGGTCCTTCGCGAGAGAGCCAGTAGCGTTTGGCATTTTCGAGGATCCAGTCGGTGACATGGTCGTGGTCTTTTGCGCTGAGGCGTTCGTTGGGCTTGGAGACGCCTTGGAGGATGTTGTGGTTTGTTTTGGTGATGCGGAAGACGCCGGGGCGTGGTTTGGGGACGTACCTGTCGTCGTTAAGAGGTGATAAGGAAAGAAAGCCGCCGGGAGGGAGGGGGGTTACCAGGAGAATTCTGTGCCTAGGGCATGGGACAATCTCACGAGGGCATGTCTCATGAGTGCCACGCCTCCACCTTGAGGAGTTGCATTGAAGAAGGCGGTTCTAACTTTTCTATCTTTCAGATCGGCCGCATATTGTTGAACAGCAGTCCATGTCTTCGAAGAGACGGTGTTTTCAAAGTCCTCCAAGCTCGCTAGGCGCACAGTGAAAGCAGTGTCGACCTCCACCGTGCCCTGGAAACCGACTTGCAGTAGTGGCACGTTGTCCGGACCAAACAATCTACATCATTAGCTCCGTCCACAGGTAAGGTAGCATGGGCTAACCTGACACATTTACGACTCATTGACTCCGCCTGTTCACCGATTTCCCTAGAGTCGACATCGACACCAGTAGGTAGATCCCGCTGCGATTGCCATTCTTGAAGGTGCCGTTCTTCGGGTAGGACCAACGGAATGACATCGAGTTCTGCCCACAGACGCGAACAAAGCTCTGGACAGAGAGTAGCCACGCGCTGTGGCATTGCCAACCCCATGAACTTGTCTGAGTGTTCGTCTGTGAACCGTCTCAATCGAGAGATAACGTAATTGGTGATGAAAACGTGGCTGGGACCCGTCTCGCCGGCGGACATGTCTCGCTGAATGAAGTCTAGCAGATACGTTGTGTCTCGAATCGCGAGGGCTACGGTCGATATCGAGTCCATGGTCCACACTGAAAACCCGGCATAGATTCTCTTGACGCGGTTAGAGCTGGCACTCTGAATGATTTATACATCAAAGGAGGTATCATACTCCAGACGGCGGCGCTGACCATGCATTTCCGGCCGTGGCACACATTCGTCGCTGTTGATAGTCCGAAGGCCGACGCGAGCCTTCACACTCTTCCTTGGTCATAGTAAATGGTTATACACAGACAATCAATTCAACACAATGGGCAACAAGATAAGCGTGAGTGAAGCAGAGCAATTCCCAATCTACGGCTCGGGAACCGCGGGTTTACATGGGAGGGGTGATCTGGACATGACCTCACACCATCGTAATGACATGTTATCATGTTAGAATCTTGTTTTCTTGTTCCTTTAGTCTTTCGAGTACAGAGTATTTGTTCGAATACCGGTATTATGTTGTGTTTGTAGATTGATATGCAACGCTAGGGATGGAGATAGATTGTCCCTTGTTTGTATACTCCTGGCGGAGATCAAATGAAATGCGCATAATGCATTGATTTGCACGAGAGATCTCCTGGGCACGAGTATCTGCGATAGATCCGTTCGACGGGTCATATAATCGGCGATAACATGAGTGATAGATAGAGATACCAGGTATAGAAGTGAAGCTGAAGTCGAAACGGCGGATGCTTGGCCCCTCTGCTGAGTCAGCGCAGCCCCTTTTACTCCCCCTCAGAAAGCGCGAAATGAAGCACTCGACGATTGTTTCTCTGCTCTCTCTTTCTCGCTCCATTCCTTCTCTTCTCTTCTGCTGCCACTCTGCTGCTGCTGCTGCTTCTGCTGTTTTGCTTGCCTTTTCTCTCCTCCGTCATTTCTTTTGCTTCTCCCGTCTCTCTCTAAGATTCGATCTAAATTGACTGGTGCACCGGCTGTGAATAGCTTTGATAGACTTACTGGGTTGTTGTTGTCGCTGCGCATCGCCTGGTTTCATTGATTTTGTCTTACCTGCTGTTGTCCCGCTACTCTGCTGCTGCTGTGCTCGTCGTTACGCGGACCTGCAGCCATTAATTACTCGACCCTGCGTTTCGTCTAGCGCTTCACTCCCTGGCCAAACTCCTGCAATTTCGCGTTTGAAGACCTCAATTCGTTTCCTCGAGTCGTCAATTGCTTAAGACCTTCCTTTCCCACGCCGTCGCTACTTTGCGAGCACATTCGTCCGATTCACTCCTTCCGAATACTCGATTGTTTGCGACCCGTTCAGGAGTCGCAGAATCTCTACCTGCGAAATGGGTGGTCAAGTCTCTAAGATTATGGGGAAGATTTTCGGTACCAAGGAAATGCGTATTCTGATGTTGGGTTTGGATGCTGCTGGAAAGACAAGTGAGTCGGCCGGACCTGAAAAGGAAAAGGGGGAGCGGAACGGATATACTGACCATTGGTTTCCGCAGCAATTCTCTACAAGCTGAAACTCACAAACCAAGACGTGACGACCATTCCTACCGTCGGATTCAACGTCGAAAGTGTTACTTATAAGAACGTCAAGTTCAATGTCTGGGATGTCGGTGGTCAGGACAAGATCCGTCCTCTTTGGAGACACTACTATTCCGGTGCGCGCATATTGTTCCTGTGGTTGAGGACTGTCGCTAACCTGGTTCAGGTACCCAAGGATTGATTTTCGTCGTCGACTCGAGCGACACGGCCCGTATGGAAGAGGCCCGTTCCGAACTGCACAAGATTATCAACGACCGCGAAATGAAGGATGCGCTTCTGCTGGTGTTTGCCAACAAGCAGGATATTCAGGGTCACCTCAACCCGGAGGAGGTTATCAATGCGCTGCAGCTCACCCAGTTGAAGGACAAGCTGTGGTATGTGGCTCCTAGTGTTGCTACTGACGGTACCGGTATATTTGAAGGCTTGGTGAGTTCCTGTCTCTCACTCATTGGTTGTTTTATACTGACTGTCCCAGGCCTGGCTCTCCAACAACGTCAAGACTCCCCCGCAGAAATAATCTCGACCGCCCTCAGATGGTGCCCTGTGTACAACTCTGCTCATGTTCGTTCTTATGACCCGACGCAGCATCTTCCTTTTTCCGCCGTTTCCATTTCTTACCTTCTATGATATCCCTCCGTTCTTACGCGGCCTCTATTTAATCTAATCCATAATCCTGTCTTTCAAGTTCCTTCTGTTGCTGCTTGCTTGCTTGTTTAGACACTCAAAATTGAAGCTTCCCGTCCTGTCCGGATCTGTTTCTGTTTCCCCCTCCATGTACAGTGCAATGATACCATAACCTCACAATAACCAGACTTGTATCTAGCATAATCCTAGTCCTAATCATATTCCTTAGTCTCTTCTGAACAATCGACTTTCCTCATACCAACTTAATGATGACCTCACTCTTCTCCCCGGATGACCCCCCGACATCCCAATCCAATCACCACACCCGCCCGTCAGCATTACATCGCCGTCCCAAGTCCATGGACAACAATCCCCCCCACTAGTCTTCGATCTAGCCTTATCACGCCACGCGGGGATAAGATTCGGGAGGCGTGGTCTATGTATATCACTCTGACGGTAGGGGATTGGTTCTAGATCTCAGGATTAGCCATAAATAGCCGTGCAGATATCGTGTTTTCTCCTGGTCTTTTTCTCTTCTCCCTTCTTGGTATATAATTAATTATAATCACTGTGCTACTTGGCTTCGTCCAAAAACCATCTCAAAAAAGAAAACAAATATCTCACAACAAAGCCAAAATGCCCGCCGAATACGACGAAGGAGATATCGTCCGCTACAAGCCTGTTGGCGGTATGCCCTCTTTCTTCCTTTCCACAGTCCAGACGATGCTAATGGATGATACAGGCCCCGACTCCAAAACCTCCGAAGCAGTGGGAACCATCCGCGGCGTCACCACCCAAGACCAGAACATGACGCAGCGGAACGTTCATGCTTCGAAGGAGCATCCTAAATATGAGGTGCGTCTCCCATCTTCGAAGGTAGAAAGGAAGGGAAGAGAAGCTGACTAGTTGTAGATTGAGAACAACAAGACGCACAAGACATCTGCGATTAGTGAGGCGAATATTCTGGGTCCTGGAGAGTAATGGAGTTGGGTAGGATAATTAGACTAGTTTGAATGAACTGGGTTAATTATTGACGTCGATACTCGGAGTATTCTAGCCTAGTAGAATAGACAAGTTAGATGTTATACTACGGAGTACTACCTTGGGGAACGTAAATCATCCACAAGGTACTTCAGCTTTATATACAAGTACTCCGTATGTCATGTTCATGTTCAACGATCAATTCAACATTAACTATTATTTTCTAAAAACTCCGCTTACAGCTCACCAGGCCAGACATCATTAGCAATGTCCCGCACCAACTTCAACTTGTTAATCATCCCCTGGCGATCAATCGCATTACCCTCGCGGTGACTAGCAAACCCACACTGCGGGCTAACACCACACTGCTTCAGCGCCTCCTCGACAGAAATCCCATTACCCTCGGCAATGAACTTCGCAGCCTCATACACCCGCTGCTTCATCTCCTCCTTATCCTCGAGCTCGGGGAACTTCGAGGTCACAACGCCCAGAATAACGTTCTTGTTACGGGGCAGTTCCTTGAGGGGCTGGAAGCCGCCGGCACGCGCGGTGTCGTACTCAAGGTAGTAGGTGTCGACGTTGAGTTCCTTGAAGAGCTTTGTGGCGATGCGGTCGTAGCCGCCTTCGGAGAAGTGACGCGAGCCGACGAAGTTGCCGCGGCAGATGTGGATGCCGATGTGGAAGTCGGCGGGGCGCTTGGAGAGCGCGTCGTTGTATAGCTTGATGTACTTGGTGAAGAGCTCATCGGGGGTTTGGTTGTTGAGGGGGTCTTGCTTCCAGCCCTCGAGCATCTTGTCGGAGCAGAAATCTGTTTTCGTTAGCGATGAAAGTCATCAACGAGGGATGTCACGCACTTACAAGCCAAGTTGGGATCGTCGTATTGGACATTCCTGCAGCCAGCGTCGTACAGAACCTGCAACTCATCCTGGCATGCCTTGGCGATGTCGGCAAAGTACTCAACGTCCGAGCTGTACACATCGGCGGGGTAGGCTTTGCCCTCCTTGTACCGCAGGTGGTACCAGTTAGGGGCGGCAAGGGTGATCTTGACGTTCTTGACCTCCTCGGCGGGCACGAGGCTGGCGAGGTACTTGAACTGGTCGACATAGGTGCTACCGACGTGCTTGATCTTGCCGGTGCAAATCACGCTCTCACCGGGCTTGTGGCCGGCTTCGAGGAAAGCAGCGACGTCGGGGGCGTAGGTACGGAAGATATCGGCGTCGACCTCGTCGACCTCTTCGAATCCCTCCAGACCGGGGAAGAAAGAGCCCCAGAACACTAGAGACAGTCAATATCAATCGTGAGAATTGGGAGAAGGCGGCGTACTGTGTCTGCGGTATTCGCCATCGGAGACACCGGGGTATCCGAGCTCCTTCTGGGCGTCGACGACCTCCTTGATATCCTTGTCCTCGATAGCAACGAGCTGCGACTCGGGGATCTTGCCCTGCTCAAAGGCGGTCTTGGTGTTCAAGAGCTCATCAGTTCGGAGCAGCGAGCCAAGGTGCTCAGCGCGGAAGGGAGGGTTGCGGTGAAGCGACATGATGATTTTTCTAGCAGTTAGTGTAAGCGTCGTTCTCGGCCAAAATTCCAGACTCGTCACACAAGATAATGGATAATATACCTCGAGGTCCTTAGATGAGGGTCTCAGGGAGGATCAGAAGGAAAGAAGAGAAAATCTGGGACAGAAGAAAGTCGACCCAGAGGCAAAGAGGGGCGAGCATCCATTGCCATTGCCTTCAACATATTACTACTGACTCCTGAGAGGGGCAAAGAGGCTCCGAGGACGGCCGCCCGGAAATGCCCCACGAGGCTCTCCACATGATTTGGTCGCGGTGAAGCCATACGAACTGCCCCAAAGAGGAAAATTCGAGGTTTGCTGATGGAGAGTTTGCGGGGCTGCTTACTAAGATATACATGTATTCTACGTAGTCCCTCTAGTATAACAGAGCTGTTTCTTCTTCTTCTTCTTCTTGAGATTGTATGGATTCTACAATGAAAATCCGATTCACAAATCTGAATTCTTTTTTTTAAACTCTTCTGGTTCTAATTGACCGAATATGGGCCATGTGGAGAGCCTCCATCACATCGGCACTTGAGTCCTTTCTTCCTTCCCGAGGTCGCCATCACCACCACCACTACTCCTACCAACGAATCGCTCTACCTGAATCACTCAATCGGCCATGCTTTGCGGGGTTTGATACCCCGCCATGTGAACCACCCACAGCCTGCCAAATGCTCTCCAGTCATGTCCCTCCCAACGCTATCGCCGTTGGAGTCCCTCCCGAATGAGCTCCTCGACTACATCATCTCCTCCGTCGCGGCGTCTCCTCCCTCATTGACGCGACTACAACAGCCGCCCAGTCATCGAATTGCCAAGAACAGCACTCGCGACTTGAAGAATCTTTCCCTAGTTTCGTCCGGTCTGTGCATGCTGGTGCGACCTCGGCTCTTCACGCATGCCTGCTTTGGCTTGCGAAACGAGCACGCTTTTCTGGATTTCGTTGCGCAGTCGGATCTGAAACGCCATGTAACGTCGATCGTTGTCAAGGGAGATGACTCGCCGGAGAACCGCGAGGATCCATACTGGTGGCGGCGGGTGTTGTGCGAGCTGGATCCGTTACGGATAACGGTAGTTGCGCCGCCGTCGTTTATCGGGGCGATGCTGGGGACGCAGATTCAAGAGGGACACAGCTGGGCATTTGAGATTCCGTTTCAGGTCCTGCATCTCGGGCGGGATACTCGACAGGATGGTTCTGTGCGGCTGGAGGAGCACTCAAGCCTTCTATCATCCCGAGATTGGCAATCAC
Organism: Aspergillus pseudoglaucus; assembly: GCA_039880875.1. NCBI lineage: Eukaryota > Fungi > Ascomycota > Eurotiomycetes > Eurotiales > Aspergillaceae > Aspergillus > Aspergillus pseudoglaucus. The sequence goes on along the minus strand of JBDODC010000002.1, from coordinate 1,315,585 downwards.
TTGAATTCAACGAGGCCTCTTCTCTCAAAGCATATCACCATTATGAGTACTTCCTGCTCCGCGTCCCATCTGTCTTTGATCAATGGGGTACACTGGCACACCCTCCGGATCGTCCAGCAGACCTCCCCTCAACTCTCTCACTAAACCGCCTAACGACATTCAGCTACACCGCCGTATTCCCCTTTTACAACCACGTGAATCTAGTCCTGGATGCAGTATTCCTAATGACGAGCCTGGAATCACTAACCACCCAACTTGCCCCTTGTCAAAACGACCGGGTCATCGAAATTGAGCAGCGGGGATCAATTGACCCCAGCGATCCCTGGATGGAACTTGCTACGGCATACACGCTGATTGCCCATGCTGTCAAGCAGTTAGGGGATAGTGGTTGTCTTCGACGGTTTCAGGCGCGCGATTTTCAGTTCGAGGCTCTGCGGCCGGAGTTGTCTTCTATTCTTGATGAGAGGTTTTATGACTCCCCGTGGGCGTATGACGAGGAGGGTGTTTGGAATAAAGTAGATGGTTGTAGGTCTATTTCTGGCCAGGAACAGACTGGCCGTAGAAGTAGTTAATCTGTGAATTAACGCTGTACACAATAATATCTCTGTATTGTATTCAATTCTTTGCCTCTGCCTGATTAATCCGCCCCAAAGCAGCCTCGATAAGCCTCCATGTCCCCTCGCCCTCATCCTCATAACGAGCTTGAGCTTCGGCTATGCCCAATTTCCACGAACACCATCTATGAAGGTCAAATCCGCGCTTATGAGGGTCATGTAAAGCGTAGACTCGTTTGTTTCTGCAATTCTCCAACAAATTCTCTGCAGCATATATAAACCAAATACACGCTGTACGCACAGCAGTTTTATATCGCTGCCCTTCAAAAGCATCACGGCATGCATATAGTCCATAGATTGAGAAGTCCATGGTATGTGTGAGATTGGAGTTTTATGTGATTCCAGCGGCGGCAGTGCTTTGTGCTATAAAGGCGATCTTGTTTTCCCATTTTTCTAGTTCCTCTGGTGTATGGGATTGGTGGTTAACTGTATGCGTTAGCCAGTAAATACATAGTGCAAAGCAGCAGATAAGCAAAGATCCATACAGAAATTACAATTATCAGCAGCATGCATCCCAAACGACGGAAGATCCGTCCAAAGATACCCAAAATTCCCATACTTGACCATCTCCCCCGTTCTCGGGTCTGTCACGGTAGCCCTTTGAAGTCGGGACGAAATCAAGAAGTTTAGTCTGCTGGACAGGTGCAGTATTCGCAGCAATATCGATGATTAAGACACCGATGCTCCAGGCAACTTTGCTTTTGAATTGATCTCTGAACATGTCATTTTTGGATGAGAGTTCTGTTGTCGTGAGATTGAGGACTTGTTGTACGGCGTTAGATGCCGAGGCGTTTGGATCCGTGACTAGAACGTGGAGGACTTTAGATTCTTGGGTTGGGATTAGATCGGGATCGTACGTTTTCTTTATAATATGGCATCTTAAAGTCAAGCTAGAATTTTTGGACAATGAGGATAGCTTGAAAACAGCAGAGGCAATTATATATATACGCCCAGCACAGCCTTATGACACGACCTAAGCACAGGACCTATATTTTAGCCCCGAGAAAAAAGTGATGATTGTTATAGATGACTCACCTCATGAACTGGGGTTTTTGACAGGTACAATCGAAAAGGAATGGATGTCGACCCTGCACTCTTACTACACTGTTTATGCCTCAGGCACTCAAACGGGATACATCAGTTACAATTTCTCATGTAAATTGGTTCACCCTTTTGACAACCACAGGCCATTCAAGCTGCCATAACTATTGGCATCTTACCACTATTGCTTAGGCAAGTTTTATTTTAGACCATTATGTCTCCATACGCCTCAGACCCGGCACCCCCGGTCCTCGCACACTTGCTGCTCTCCCAGCCTGTCCAGAATACCAGAGACCCAAACATCCCGACTGAAAGGGCTCGTAGCCTAGGAATAGCCATTGGAAAAGGCATACAATGTTCCTCTGATGTATTATTCCGCCCCGGGATTGTTATTGGCTTCTCACGACCTAGGAGGAGGGGCACAGATGACGACGATGATCATGAATATATAGGACGAGTAAGACGACATCACCGGAGCATATACACGGCAGGTCAATAATTAACATGTTCTAGATCCCCCAGTATCTCCTCACAGCCCATCTCCTCAAAAGTCCCATACAAGGACCAGGTTCATTCAACACATTCATAATCCACCCATTCAACCTCCCCATCTTCTCTCCCCAAACTCTCCTCACCTCTCTTCTCTCTTTGAGGAACCCCAACCTATCCCGCGAAGAAGCAATAACCCGCCTGGATGCCGTCCAACTCCTCCCCGTCTACGACTTCCCAGCAGCCATGCAAGCCATCACTCAGGTCTCAGAAACACTGCACCAGATCAACGAAGAACGCCAGAATCAACAAGCTATTAACCCAGATCCCGTGGTGTTGATCATCGCTGGCCTGGACACACTCGTCGAAAGCGTCATCCGCGTCTCGAACCCGATTAAGGGGACGGCGGTGTTGAATGCTGCGTTAAGGACACTCACCCGCTTGTCACGGGAGTGTGCGGCGTTTCTTTCTGTTTTGTTGGTGAATACTAGTGGGCTTGGGATGACTACGGAGACCGGGGATGTTGCTGATGGAGATTATCAAGGAGAGCAGTTGTCGGTACTGTTGCCGAGTTTACTTATGAAGACGTTAGATCAGGGGACTGATACGCATTTATTGGTATCGAGGTGGAGAGGAAGAGCTGGGAGGGTTGGAGTAGAGGTGATTAAGGATCGGTTGGGGGGTTGGTTGGGGAGCAGGTATGTTTGGGATGCGTCGTGAGGATTTATATTGAATGAATTAATAAGTACTAGTCTCATTCCTATTGCCTAGATGCGCCATATCCGTCTATAAATGAGATTATGATGCAATAAATGCCAACTCCGAATCTGCAGTCCACCTTATAACTTCCATCTTCAGGAAAGGGGGTATCAATCATGCCAGGTTTTCTGCAACCAGGAACAAGGATTAGATGAATATAAGTTGCTAAGTCCCGCCAACATGGGCATTCTCTATTTCCGCCCACATCCTCAAAACAGCCCTTTCCACCACGATTTGGGCCTCGTCTTCGCATTTCCGAATGTCCTCTTGAGCTGTATTCTGCTCGAACATGATGTCTTCTTGATGTACTTTGACCCATTGCTTATGCCGTTCGCACCGTTTCTTGATACAGACACCGCGGGCCAGGGCTTCGATATCATTATCGTCTTCATTGTCGCTACCTTCCTTGTCGTTACCGTCGTCCATGGCAGTATCGCCATCAGCATCGATGGGAGGATCAAGTGCACCATCTTTCATCGCCTTCTCGCCGGTTGGAGTCTGTCTCCACTCGTCAAATTCCTCGTCGGCCCATGCTACCCGTGAGTCATATCCGCAGATATCTTTCCATCCACCCTTGGGATCTGTCTGTTTTAACCGTTCTACGATGGTCTTGGATCGTTGGCGGACGAGGTTTATAAATGCATCGCGTGATGTCAGTAGTTCCTGGCGGTGGAGGATCTCGTCGCGGCGTTTGCGGAGTTTTTCGAGTTTGGCTGCCTCGTCTGGGGTGTATGTGAGGCCCTTGGCGTCGACGTCCAGGCCAAGCTTCTTTTCTTTCTTTGGTTGGTCCTGTGTCTCAGGGTTCTTCTGGTCGTCCTCTTCTTCTAGTGGTGGTGTGACGATACGTTCGCCCAGTCTGCGGAACTCTATTGCAGACGAAACGTCCGTTATAGCGGCTTTGAGTTCACTCGCAGTGAGAACGCCGCCTCTGCTGCCGATATCATCCCGGGCTTTGGGGTCCTGATCTCCGTTTGCAATTCCTGCTCCCGGGCCTAGGAAATGCTGTGTTTTCAGACGCATGAATTCCCTGCCATGATCATCTGAGCAGTATTTACTTGGTCCTTTCTGATTGACTCGTGCTGGCTTCCGACACTCTGGCAAGCGGCACATTGGTTTCCACGAGGTGCGTCCTTTCCCTTTCTCATGACAGTTCGGACAGATATACTTGTCAATCAAGTCCGCATCTCTCCGATCAATGTTGACACATTTCCCGTGGAACCAGTCATCGCATTCCCCATCACAGCCAATCATCCAAGTATGATTATCTCCTCGGCGACATATGCAAAAGACACCATCATCGTCATCGTTGTCATCTTCCCCATTTTTAGCGGCTTTCTTAGACTTCTTCGGTTTACGTTGGGGCACCGGTGCTGGTGCTGGCGATCCTGCAGCAGACGCTGAGCCTTGTTTCTTTGCAGCGGGTGTCTTGCTGGCACGGGTTGATGAGGGTGTGTTGGAACGTCGCGAGTCGACACTTTCAGCATCTTGGTCATTGACCTTGCGCTTTTTGGTTGCTGGCTTTTTCGCCGTTCCCTTTTTGCCACCGCCTGTAGATTTTCTTCCCGTTGCTGCACCTTTTGTAGAGTTTGCAGGAGAAGATCGATCTGATGATGATGCTCTGGAGGCTAGGCCGTGCTTGAGGTTAGCGATTTTCTTTGGCGTGGGATGTTCGTTCGATAGATCTGCTCCATCGAGTTGACCCAAAGCAGGCTTAGCATCCACGTCTTCGCTAGCGGGTAACTTCTCCAAGTTCATCGCAGTGGGCTCGGTTTTTACTTCCGGCTCTGTAGCATCTTGCGGCGCTGTTGCCTCACTTTTTACTGATGCTTCCGAGACACCGTCATAAAGATCCGCCCATGCCATCGCCCCATCAGCATTATCCCCATCCCCACTGAGATATGAGATCTCTGGAACCCTGAAAACTTTATGCACTCTGGCAGCACGGTCGAGACCAAACATACCACATTGTCGCCAGCCAAGAACCCCCACCACTTGATCGTCTTTGACGATGATATTAGGTCTGACTAGGTCATTGTGAGTCAAATGTAAAATATCCTGCTCTGCTTTTTCCTTGAACAATATTTTCTTCTCTTGTTCGGAGACATCAGGCGGGAGATGTGAATTCAGTCCACTACAGATGTAAGACGGTCCATCTGAAGCACTGTCGACGGCGGCCAGTCGTTGTATGATACGACGGCACTGCTGTTTGAGCTTATCGATCTGCTCGCGCGCAAGATATCTCCACGCAACTTCCAAAGAAACCCCGGGTACGCGCGACTCGACTGTGACATTCTTCCCATCAACAACCCCACAGAAGTATATCACTGGCACAGCAACCCCGATCTCCTTAAGCGCATCCTCCGCTTTCCTTGCTGACGAAATCTCATTGGCGTTGACGTAGGAATATCTTTTTGCGGATAAATCGTCCACAATTTCTTCATCGACCCGGATGACCACGCTACCACTAACGAAAGTATCTTGAGTCCTGGGGTCGTTCAAGGAGTTTTCCTGAACACAAGTTTTCCTGACAACCTCCTCCCAGTAAGCATTCACTTCCGGTTCCGACAGATACCAGCGACCATAGCGGGGTTTGAAATCGTCATCGCGAGGGGCAAAGCGGCCGTATTGCGGGCTTCGGGAGATATAAGGGTCGTCTTTAGGTATCCGTGCCGTATCTGTCTCGTAAGGGTTTGAGTCGACAGCCATATTGCCGTCAATTCAAGAATGTCCTTACTTCCTACTGTGATCGTATGTTTAGGGTCTACCACCTGTTATAAACCTGTAATAAGTCCGGAATCGAGGCCAGTTCGTGATTGCTTGTGAATTCGTATAGCCGCAGGATGAGGTTTCGGCGATTATCTCGAGCGGAATGAGGCAAACATCATGAAGAAGAGCCCTATATCTTGTAGTAGTGATAGCGGTAGCAATTTGTGTAACTCCCGAACACCAGCACCGGCCAACTCCTTGATTCAAGTTGCGCTCTGATCGGGGACGGCGAGCGGAGTTCGGAGGTGGATGCGATACTAGTCACTTGGCCTGTGTGGCACAAAAACGAATCGCGAAAGGTTGCTGGGTGAGATGTTGATTTCAAGGCACTAGCCGGCGTATTCCGTGCTTTGAAAGAGAAAAAACGCGTCTATAATGGCAGGCGCAGCTTGTCGGTTGGCGAGAGTCGTCCGTCTGTCCTCCGATGCGCTCAAGGATTTTGGCCGGACATAATGCTAGGCGGTGAGGCTTATCTCCGCAAAGGTCTCGTGACGGTCTCCTTTTTGGGACGACTTTCTCGACACTTCAGTACTTCAGTTCTTTTTTTTTTTTTTATGTCTATGCCTATATTTTTACGGATATCTCAAACAGTCATTACTCCCCTCTCAAATCTAGAATCAGTCATGAGATGCCACTTCTTCGACCATAGTGCTTTGGTCACTAATCGCTATCTATGTTGCTACTGAAAGCTCTGCCAACAACCAACTCTTAATCCAAATTATTGGCTGCCAAAATAGATGTCTTCCACCCCAACCCCAATACTTAGGATTAAAGGCCTCTGGGAATTTACTCTCTGGAGTCTTTTGAGCGAATACGGAACTTCGAAAGACGGAGCTCTTTCTTTCATCTCTGTAGAATACTTTCCAGTCCTCTTTCAAAATAATCCATTCAAATCCCCACTGCTACTTCGTATTTCGTTGAGTTCTGAGGTTCAAATTTGCACATCTTCCGATGCTCTACATCTATTTCGCTAGAGGCTGTATCGCCCATGATGGGGCTGCCGAGGATGCTGCCACAACCTGCTACTATGAGTTGAATGACCCAGACCAGGAGAGAGGAAGTAGACCTACAATGTCTCGTTCATGCCCTAAATCCGACCACCAATCCTCCCAGAGACAGAAAATACCCCAATCCAAATGCCCCAACATTGGCACGAACATGTCGGTGATGTTCGAGAGAAACCCGGACCCTATCTCTAGTGAGTCCAGCTGCTGTAAGTTTGTATAGACTGATTTTCCATAGGCTTCAGCCTCTTGCCGCAAGACAACAGCAAGATTCACCTTGTACATCCGTTGTGCAGCGTTCCAAAGAAAATGAGGCCCAATGTCAAGATGCAAATCGACCTCCGGTCATTGCCCGTCTCTTGGCCATTGGAATCGATGAGTGCCTATTACAGATTAGCAAAGTCACAGCGAAGGATCAGAGAATCTGTGCCTACTTTGTAATGATGCCTTCGATAGAATGGCAGATAAAAACAATCGGTTTCTCCGTAGCGCCCTCCATCTGCAGATATCAGTATCGGACTTTACTTACCGAGATAGGAGCTCGATTGAGTCTGATCTCACTTGAGATGTATTCGAAGTTCTTATATCGTTATTCAATTCATGTAACTAGTGAAAATGGCCCTCTAACCTTTCTTCTATTGCTTTATCCTTTGGGGAAGAACGCTGGTGCGAGTTGACTCTGCCTCTCGTACGTCCGTTCCAATTTCAATATAGCCCTTGCTTGCGCCCATTTCAGTGAGACTGCTTGAGGCGCTTGCTTAGAGTAACGCCTTATGGTTACTGACACCTTCTTATATTCGGCTAATTCTCGAGTTGTGAACTGGCACAGAGTAAGATGATTCCTTACGACCTACCATAATTATTAATCAATAACACATACATGCCAGGGGAAAAAAAAAAAAAAAAGAGAAACCCACTTCATCCATATTGTAGTTTCCTTTTTCTGAGAGTGAAATTTCCCAGAGAGAGGATATGCGATAGCGGTCCATAATCGGCTGGAACCCATCATCAACGTCCTTGAGAAAGCCAGGATTGAGTACCTGTGCACCAACTCCCTCATGCTGCAAGACCGCAGCAAGGTTACCAAAGCTGGTTTCCTTATTTGGCATCCCAATAAAAAGGAGGCTGTGTGTTGAAACATATATTGAATGGGCGGCTTCTAGTACATTATTCCCACAATCTTTAGAGTGGATTAGTGCCTATCGTATACTATCAGTAAATCGCCTTCAAATATAATTGAGAATCAAAATACCTGTTTGGCAATAATTCCTCCCACCGAATGACAAATGAACATAATTGGTCTCTCGATACTACCCTCTGACTGCAAGCATTGCATGTTAGAGTGGGCTCTCTTTGAACAGGACACTTCCCTTACATAGCGATTATGGACCAGGCTTTCCACCAACTGCGTTGCAGATGCCATTATGCTGTCTGAACTAGAATAACTAAACGTGAGGACGCGAGAATTCGGGATGTCTTTTGGGAGCATATCTTCATCACCAAGCCAGAATTTCCCAGTTGCAGTGGATGTAAACGATTTGATAGGGTTTTTATTCGGACTGTGTATTGCTACAATACTAGAAGGAATTAACAACATTGACAAGGGCACTGATAGGTCGTGCCACTTACTCAACAACAGGATCCTGACCGCTATAGACGGTAGTAAGGCCCAGCCTGAGTTTCTCCGTTGTGTGCTGCTGCTCCATGTCCAGGGCAATTTGCTCCTTGGAACGCCTGAGTCGTGATAACGAAAAAGGTAGACACATTCTATGCATTTGATAAGGAATGGTCGGTTTTAATCCGGCTATAGATGAATTGGCAGAGCGTTCGATTGTAGACGAGGACGACAGGACGTTTCGTATTCTGAGAGTTTGTTGCAGGGTTGAGGAGAGAGGGACAGAGAATCATTTATAGTAGACGCCGGCCATTTTCGTGACCAAAGCGCCCATGGTTGATGTTCCACGATGCAAGCAACATGATTCGGTGATATGTGTGCACCCATGTTGATTGCATATATCATGTACGCGACTGGTAAGAGTAACAAACAAAAAGAAACCGTAATTTAAGCGCGGGACAAGGACACTAGAAATATTTATCATACCTTCTGTGGGCAATAATCACTCGTACATCTCTTACAAGCCTGATTGGAGACCTAATTTCAAGTTTCGATTTTGGTTGTAGAAGTAGCCGGGGCCAGCACTCTTCAGAGACGCCAAAGCTGTCTTTCTTGAAGATCAAAGAAATGATCAATTGATGGAAAATCTCGATCCTGAATAGTCCAAGTGTACGGAAATACGTTACGACCATGGCCACTTGTAGATGTAGTATCTTTTCACATAATACCAGTCCTTTGGTGCCCTGCGCTGTTCCATGAGTTGTATGACTCTCGCCATCACACAGCTTGCTTTGGAGGATAAGTCGCATCATATATTAAAGATAAACACAAAGTTTAATGGCTTATTGAATAGAGGGTCAGTATGCAGATAGCCATTCGAGAAAGAATAGTGCACATACATCCCGGACAAGGATTCCTCCTGAGTGGCAAAAGAAGATAACTGGTCTATCTTTAGCGCTCTCATATTGCAGGTATTAGCATAGGCTAGGGCTCTATCGTGGGGTTATATTCTTACACCGTGATCAGTAGCTAGTTCCTCTCCAGCTCTGTGGCAGGATCTGGATCACGAGGCGTAGAATATTTAAATGCGAGGATGCGGCAATTCGGGATATATCCTTTGGAAGAATGTCTTTGTCTCCAAGCCAGAATGCTCCGTTTTTGGATATGAAAGATTTAAATACACCTTTGTCGGGGCTGTGGACTGCTATAATACCGGAGGAAGTTAGTAAAAACAGCAAGCTAATGAGGACATCAGTTGCAATTCAACCTACTCAACAATGACTTACTCGCCAGTGTAAATGGTCGACAGGCCCAGCTGCACCAGAATCTCGTTCAATTTGAAGGAAGATAATCACAAGGCGAGCTTAGTAGCAAGTCACGGCTGAGAATGCTATCGCAGGTTTGAATAATGATAAGAAAATGAGAATATATTCAGATAATATGAAGGATGTTCGGGCTTTATATAGCAATAGAGAATTATTTCCTTATGTCAAGGCCTTTCCTTCATTCTTGCCAGCGACCACCGGGCGCCTATGAATGGGTTTATAGCAAGCATTCCATGTATTCGTTTGATGTATTCTATTGACCTCCTCCGCCGAGTACACAGTGCTAATTGTCTTTACCATGGCTATCATAATCATTCTTGTCTTCATAAGTGTGAGCCTCACCATTGCCAAATTGGTGCCACATTCATTTAGATGGTTGCCACAACCTTACAACATGGGAGTGCTGTCGACCCGGAAATTTACGCATCACACAACAAGGGTTGATTTGGGTCAGTTGAGCCTGCTGGATGTGGTACCTTGCAGGCTTCCCTATTCAGACTGCAGGAATCGCCCCCCTGTAATTTGTCAGAGCGGAAGCCGACTTGAGCAATCTCCTTTCTCCCTTAGATATGCATTGTGAAACGTGTCCTTGGTGGTCTGTGGATGGTGCAGTAATGGGTATGTGCACTGCCTGATATGTCAGAAGCATTTATAGTATTATAGTATGCCTGTTCGACTTGTTCGACTTTGCGCAGGCAGTACTAAGAAGAGGCCCAATAAAAATGAACGCTGACTTTCGAATCCTCTTCGGCGTGATGCCCTAAGCGGCAAGATCAAACTTTGCAACCAATTGGAAATGGAAGGTCCCGAGCGATAGAGACATTGTTCGTAGACTTTATAGGAGGCGGAGGAAAAATATTCAGGGGAATCCCATCTTTAAAAAGTTGACAAGCTGGACATTAAGGCCTGAGATATGTGTAGCTAGTTAGGAGAGAGTTACCTGGGTATACCCTTGATAGTCCGTTTGCTCTATCGTAAATGTTATGCGTCCTGTCTGTCATTCGAATATATACTTTACAGTAAGCATGTGACTTGCCACGAATCCGGGCTGAGATTGCTTCGAGCACGCTCCAAGTCCTTGATTTCTTCCTTGGGGAAACCTGTTTTGTTCTCATACATATTTTCCATGCCCACCTACTGCAGTAAAACGCAGCAACCCCTCTAGGTTGTATAAAAGTCTTTCAAATACTCATAGCACCCAGCGAAAGCTCTCCTGCTTCGCCCACATATTACTTGAACAAAGACAACATATCTCTCGGGACATCCCATTTTGTCTGCGGCTTAAGATTCACAAAGCACCAATTCAATCCCTTATAATCCGTCAATTGACTGACCTCACGCCAAGCCTCTGCCCCAGCCCCAATAAACTCGACCCCAACGCTATGATTCTCCATCCTGACGGTCGTCTGCATCCATCGCAATGTTTGGTGCTAGGGTCGCCAGTGCAGTGCCATCTTCCATCATAAGTAAGCATGGGGCATTTGATATCAACCTTCCCTAGATGGGGGGGGGGGGGCTAAATAACCCCCTCAAATAATGCCAGAGAGAGTGGCCACTGTCCCTCGAGTCTAAATTTATCTAAGAGGCCCATTCTGCTAGCTTTCGGAGTGCCACGTTCAGAACATCGCCATTGAGGTAAGTTGGATCATGGTGTCGGTTTTCTCTAATGTTATTATTTCGTAGGATTATTTGACCAATGTATTTGTCCAAAGATCTGAGAGTCAGCTGAGGTTGTGGGAGAATAGCAGTGCATTAGCAAAAATTCTGCTAGAAGGAGACCTACCCAGCCAGTGTTTTCTTTGTAATTCTACTCGCTTAGACCTAGACATATTCAGTCCCAAATGCAAGCTTTCCGATTTGGGGAGCAAGAGACAATTTTCTCAATGGCTGCTGGATAGATCAGTTGGTGGGGGCAGGCCGATCTCATAGTCGAGTCGCCTCAACAACCTCTGGCGCCGTGTTTCCGTTTCGGAGACCTTGAAAAGCGGAGAAATCAGTACTCAAAACATTGAGGTTTAAAAGGTCCAACGTTCGACAGCGTACTGCCATTAGCGTGATATGGTCGCGTATGGGGCAACCTCCCCCTCCTTTCAACAATCGCCTATATGTGGATTTCGGAATGGAGTAACCGTGTGTAGATACGGTACTATCAGGGCCAAAATATCTTGACTGAGAGATTCCATGGCCTCACGATGATTGTATTATTGACAAAACTCAGGGGCATTGAAGTGGTTTAAAGACGTTTCTGTTTCCGGCAAATGCGGGTCTTGGCATTCTACGTACATGTCTTACAATGTAGTATATAAGCGGATATCTAGTTGAATACATTCTAACATGACTTTCATGTTTTGGAGAGACCATGAAAGATCATGCATGATCAAATATGCTGCCTTCTCCCCGCAACTACCCTACCGATTGGCTACAATACCGAGCTGAAAGCTCATTATTGGCTTCTCGGGACCCATGTATCAAAGCACGTTGTTCAGGAGGAGAGTAGATGCCTTATAGATACCTTATGGAACACCATCTGCCACCTCATATATCGATCGACTCTACTCCATTCCCCGCTTTCGCAAGACAACCAAGAACACCATGACTGTCACCGACTGGCAACAAAAGGTCCAAGCAAAGCAAGCTCAAGCGGCTTCCAAGATCCCCGCAGAATGGCGATTGTCCGCCGACATCCCGCAACAAGCATTGAGAAGCAAACAGAGTATCATCGACATTCCTAGAACATGTGGTCTGCTCACAGAAAAAGAACTTCATATCACTGAGGACTACGATGCCACCGCTCTGTTAACAGAGCTGACTACTGGGAAATTCACTTCGGTAGAAGTCACCCGGGCATTCTGCAAGCGCGCCGCGATAGCCCAGCAACTCACTTCCTGCTTGACGGAGACGTTCTTTGATGTCGCGCTAGCTCGCGCCAAACAGCTTGATGACCATTTGGCCACTACTGGCAAGCCCATGGGTCCTCTACATGGCATTCCTGTCAGCATCAAGGAGCCATTTAATGTCGTCGACATACCTACCTCCCTGGGCTTCGTCTCCTTCCTGGATAACCCGCCTCCACGCAGCAATTCGGCCATGGTAGAAATACTGCTGGCCGCGGGTGCCGTGCTATATGTCAAAACAAACGTTCCCCAGACCTTGATGACAGCCGATTCGGAAAACAACGTTTTCGGACGCGTCTTGAACCCGCACCGACTCTCTCTCACTGCTGGCGGAAGCAGCGGGGGCGAAGGTGCCCTGGTAGCCATGCGCGGGTCTATTCTGGGAATAGGTACTGATGTTGCAGGATCAATTCGGATCCCCTCGCTGTGCTGTGGTACCTTTGGCTTCAAGCCTTCGGCTGGTCGCGTGCCGTACGGTGGTCAAACTAGTCCCGGCCCCGATGGATTGACCGGTATTGAGGCAGTCGCGGGGCCACTATGCCATTCTATCCGCGATGCAGAGTTACTTCTCCGGACAGTGTTCAACGCTCATGCTGACGACTTCGATGATACGGCCCTTGGCGTGCCCTGGATAGAGCCACTGAGTACTTCATCCACTCTCACCATCGGGGTTCTGCCCGAAGACCCTCAGGCTCCTCTTCATCCACCCATGGAGCGTACGCTGGAAATAACGTTGCAGAAGCTAGCAGCAGCCGGTCATCGCATTATCAATCTCTCCGGCAAAGTGCCATCTCTGTCAGCCGTCAAAAATCTCTCATTACGTTACTTCCGTTTGGACCCAGATAACACGCCGTTGAAGCATATTGCCAACGGACAAGAACCCAAGATCGCCTCACTAGGAACCACCTATAAATCTGAAGGCAGCGACCCCGAACCGACTTTGCGTGACCTGTATGACCTTAATGTGGCTCGGAGTAAGATCATGGAGCAGATGCGTCGGGTGTTCCTGGATAATCAGTTGGATACGATCATTGGGCCTGGTTATCAGACTTGCGCGGTGCCGCATGATACGTATGGGTTCCCGGTATACACGATACTGGCTAATGTGCTTGATGTACGCTGTTCTCTCTTTCCTTCTCGACTCATACTGACATTCTTAGTACCCTGCTTGTATCATTCCATTTGGTAAGGCGAATGAGGCTGCGGATGCTGAGTTTACTAAAGATGTCGCATATGTTCCTCCTTGTAAATCACCATGATCCCTATAATTTTTTTGAAACCTTCCCTGACTCAAACAGATCTACCAAAGGAGATTGAGAATTCCCCTTGCCATGTGCAGCTTATCGGCCGCCGATTGCAGGATGAAAAGTTGGTGCGACATGCGGAGGTGGTGCAGGGCGTATTGGCCAAGGATTCTAATTAGGCTAATATGTAGTCCTGGGCGTTGATATATATCCAGTCTTATGGGATTTATCCAATGGCGAGAGTCAGCTAGGAATATTTCGTTTAATATTATATAGGGCAGAATAGCACTGACGTCACCGCCACAACCCCTCCACAAACATTATCGCAAATATTCAAACACAACCACCACCAATCTCAACCACCACCACCAATTCGCCTCCGTGCAAAGATAAAATCACAATGTCAACACCACTAACATCTCACCTCCAAACGCTCCACCACTCCCTCTTCCACTCCGCCACAAGACACCCCTTCCTCCGCGCCGCCGGTACTGGCACCCTCCCACCCCGCATCCTCTCATCCTGGCTCTCCCAAGACCGTCTCTACGCACAATCCTACATACGTTTCATCGGCTCCCTCCTCGCGAAACTCAGATTACCCTCTCACAACCCCGATCCCGCAAAGTCATCGCATGCAACCGCGGAGGGACGTGCGGTGGACGTACTGATCGACGCGCTGGTGAATATCCGCAGGGAATTGAAGTTCTTCGGAGATGTGGCGGCGGAATATAAGTTCGACCTCGAGGCATTGCCTGTAGACGTTGAGGCAGAGGATTTGGGCGGGAAGGTGTTTGGGCCGAATCCGATAACACATGCATATATCGATCTGTTTATGTCGGCTTCTAGCCCCGCAACAACTGTATTGGAGGGAATGGTTGTTCTTTGGGCGACGGAGATTTGCTACCTTCGTGCGTGGCAGTATGCTTCTTCTCTATCCTCTTCTGTTTCTTTACCTCCCGAGAATGATCAAGATGGAGGTGCACTTCGGAAACAGTTCATTCCCAATTGGACGGATCCTGAGTTTGAGGCGTTTGTGCATAAGATTGGGGATGTAGTTGATGAGATGGCGGGACTGGTTAAGGGGAGTGAGTCGCGGGAGGATGTTCTGGGGAGGTGTGCGTTTTGGTGGAGGCAGGTTATTTGGTTGGAGGAGAGGTTTTGGCCGGTTGTTGAGCAGTCATAATGGTTGAGCACTTTTACTCTGTAATGCGTAATCCACCTTCACTACATACTACACGTATGCAATAGACTAGTATTCGATATATTCATTTTCAAACAACGTTGAGCTATCAGACTTGCATCGTCGTCTTCTGGAATCACATTGTTCTTGACTACACCCATGAGGCCTTACCATCCAGCATCAGAACGTTGGCCATGTAACGAAAGCTGTTTTCAGAGACTGCATGAGGATAGACGTGCGCGGTGTCAGCTATAAACGCATCAAAGAATAGTTAGGCACAATCCTCTAGACGCCTTCCCTCCGGATACCGTCATCAAATGTCTTGTAGGATTAGAGTCTCAGCGTTTATCGTCCCAATGAGACAACATCAGTTCATTGTACGGTACATTTTGCTGTGACCAGGCCAGCATCCTTCCTTACTCGGCAATGATTATCCGAATTCACCGCACCATTGTGCTCGGAAGATCACTCCATGTCATTCTTTTCATTCGCTACTGTTAAAACTGCTCGCTCTATCTCATCGAAGCTCTTAGCCCCCGATGTTGTTGAACTGCTTAGCATCTGCATCCGCTGTAGTGGGTGTGTCATGGTGTCTGACATCTACAAAAACATCTGTGGAAGCATATTATTATTATTATTATTATAGTTCATACACGCATCTGTCAGCCCTGTAGGCCGAGTGGCGGCAGATCCTGCGGGGCGGCCGGGTAAGCCACCGTGATGGTTTGTGGAAGCATATATAACCACAATGACGTGCAGCTACTCGCGATGAGTCCAGGAAACGGAGCTTTTCTTTCTAGACCAGCCAGACCGAAACAGTTCGTAATCTTCCTGAAAAAGCCATACTCTGCCTTCGGGCCTAGTGACAATGATATTGGATATGTGGTTTAGATGGCGTACGGCTATGCCATGGCTCTGCCTCCATAATTCACTGCGGGCTGGATCACCGGAAAGAAAGGTTGAGCATGTAATGGCCATAGGTTCTCACAGGAAGTGGGAACCCCGGAAGTTATCGTTTTATGAACTTCACCCGGACTGGTCAATAGGATCTTACCATGTAATGACGATAAGCTAGTAATTGTGGCAGAGAGGAAGGATACCTGAGTGAGTTTATCAATGCACTGATGCTTTTCCTTGTTTTTATCTCAAATGGCCGATTACATCGTGCTCGCAAAATAGAAGTTTGCCTTTCTAACAAGATCCATCAAGACAGCTTTCGCGAAACAAGAAGGCCACTTCACAGCACAGGCCCTGTGGTTTCTAAATTGGTGGAAGGGCTTATTGTGCTCTTCTTGCTTCATATAAAGGGATCAGCTCTTGGATGAAGTGCTTCCTTCATCGATGCCACGGTGTGAAGTTATCCGCGAAAAAAGAGGTCTTGGAGAGACATCATGAGGTTCACAAATACGAGCAAGATTGTCTGGCTCAACTGACCAGAGGAGCCCCTCACATTGATATTAAAGTTTGGGAGATCTACATCAGGTTGTTAGGCGATCTGAATGATGTTGCTGCTTTCAACATCCTGGGACCCTCAGATTGATAAAGGGAGGGTTGCCAAAGACCACACCCTAACCCAAACTAGAAAGACCACAGTAGACAGCTACCAGGCCTGAGCCCGATATGTCAGTCTGAAATGCTCCGGGGCCCTTCGAAATTTGAGGACTAAGAGTATCCGAACAGACGATATTTATGAGATTGAGTTGTTTTAAATGGATCTTGCAGCAAGGCAAGCTGTTTTCTGATGCGAAAGTGAGGTCTTCCCCTTCAGAAACAACCTCCAAGACGCCCAAGGCCTTGGACGAAAAATTCCATGCCACAAGGATTCAGGAGTAAGCATCTATCGGCTTTTCGAATCGCGTTAATCACCTTCCTAGGGGCGCGGCCTCCGCTGAGATGATGCAGTACGTTGGATACAGGCTTGTTACTAGACTGGAATGCTTCAACCTGCTTGCATACAAACACCGTCCAGATTCACTTGGCTGATCAGCGTCGGCAGTGGTGACCAATTAAAGGGAGAAGAGTTTACACAATGTACGGGATCCCTTACCAGGTTGAAGGATGGATGGCAGCAGCAGCATTCGAGGGCGAAGAAAGGGCTTGCTGCGGGATCTCAGGATGGTGCTTCCAGTGTGCATTGCAAGGGAAATAGTGCCAGATCCTGGTTACAGCAGATGAAGACTGCAGCACGCATGTTCCGACGTATGCTCAATTGATTCAATACACCTTCACGCTACACCCGTCGTAGAAAACAAAGTTAGAAATCATGATAATCATCATTTCATCCATCCATACATACAAGAACCTTTTCTTCCTACAACAGCAAAACACCAAGCTATATTAGTAGTTCAACATAACAATATACTCCATCCATGCGCATGCGCAATCCACCATGGTGGTTACACTGACACCAACACCATCTATGCAGAGCTAGCGATAAAGGAAAAGAGAAAACATTAAGATGTTGCTGCGCTCGCGCGCGCCGCGTTGCTTAATTGTCGATGGTATGAGCCGATTGGTTGGAAGCCCCTGTCTTCGTTAGAAACCATCCAAAGATATATACATAATAAGAAAAAGGTAAACTCACCTCGCAAGATCAAACCCCTCATCTTCCTCTTCCTCATCCTCGTGAACATCCGGCTGATTCGCCCCATTCGCCTCCCCCTCTCCATCCCCATCCTTCAACCCCGACAACGACCGTCCATGTCCCAATCCATTCGACGTCCCCGGTTTACTAGGGCTGGCTAAGTTAGGCGGAGGCGGGCTACTACTCGGGATGCTCCCTAGTCCATCACCGGGTTCAATACCGCCCTTCAACGGACTCATGTCCGGCACCGGCCGTGCAGGGGTACTCCCTATGTCTGCGAATTTCCAGAACTGCGCTGGTGAGCTCATGGGCATGAATTTCGATGGGATTTGTGCTGTAGATGGCGGTGGGAGTCGGGGTTGTTGGCGTTGCGGGGCGGGGGTTATCATTGACGAGGGCTCTTCGTTGTAGTAGGAGGATGATAATACGGGGGGGGAGTTGGCGACGTTGTCAGAGAGGCCGTAGGCGCGGCCTAGGCTGTTTTGGCCGCTAGTGGCGTTTTTGTTGCGGTTTGCGGAGCGAGTTGGTAATGGGGAGGGTTCTTCGTAGTCGCGGGCGTTTTTGTGGCGCATTCGGAGGTCTGGGACACCTGCGGCGCCGCGGGTGCCTCGTTCGGGTGTGTAGGCTTCGATTGGTGCGACAGGGAAGGAGCTGAAGCCTGGTGAGGAGACCTGGGGAGACTTCTTTCCGGCGGAGAACATCGCGCTTAGACCGTTGGCTCGGGAAAAGGGTTCTTTGGTCGCCGGTGATGATGGCGCGGACGACTGTGGTCCTCCTTTGCGCAACTGCTTCTTCCAATATTCTTCGCGGTATTCTGGGGCGATCTGCCATTTCATTCCTTTGCCAGGTTCATCGGTTCGACGGGGAACTTTTTGGAATGCTTTGTTTAGGGATAGGTTGTGTCGGATAGAGTTCTATATAGTCAGCACACACGTTCACCACAAGGAGGTGACGGAACACACCTGCCAACCACTCTGCGAATGACGATAGAACGCATATCTATCCATGATCCAATTGTAGATGCTGTTCAGAGTGAGCTTCTCCTCCTCACTGGAAAAGATAGCCTGTGCAATCAACGTCGCATAGCTATAAGGCGGCTTCAAATCCTTGGCTGAATCTTTGCTGTAGTCGATCTCCTCTGTACTCTCCATCATCATACCCCGATTATACAACGGCGACTGCTTAGCTGTCCGCGTGCCCATAGTATCAGGCGAGCGCGGCGGCGGAGTGACCTGTCGTTTGAGGAAGTGCGGCGCAGGTGCAAGCGACGGTTGGCCGTTCGACGTAGGAGGAGGTAGCGGGTCATCGAATGAGGCGGCAGCCGTATTAGCAACGGAGGTCTGTGAAGCCTGAGCACTCGGATCCCACGCAATAGGCTCCTCCTCCCCATTAGCCAACCGATGAGCGCGCTCAACGAAACTCGGATGGATATTGGCCTTATCCCCCGGCGTCACAAACATCATCTGTGTATTAGCGATCTCAATAATATCGCCACATGACAAAATAGAATCAACCCCGCGCTTCAACACCACATTATTCAACCGCACCCCATTCCGTCCATTAACCCGTATATGCCAACTCGCCGTCTCCTCCCCATCGTAAAAAATTTCCGCATGCAGCCTCGACACAAACTTGCTCGGCCCCAAATCTACATGAACCTCCGGCAGCGCCCTTGCAGCAATCGTAACCGGACTCGACTGCTCATCCAGCTTCTGCTCGCGATCGGGCTCGCGACCGATGTTTACATGCAGCGTCTTCACGTAGTACGTCCAGTTGCGGCCGGCGATCTTGGCGTACGCGCGGATGCTCTGCTTGTTTTCAGTCTTGGTGTTGGAGTGGTCGCGCAGGACGCGTACTTCGTCGTCGCGGGGGCCGCTAAGGTAGGAAATTACCAAGTCGACGAGGTCTTGGTTGGCGGAGAGGTCGGTTTCATTTTCGTTATTTTCGAGGACCGAGTCGGCTTCGGGGGATTCGGGCTTGACTCGAGGTGGTGAGCGTTCGACCTGATTATGTTAATATCTCCAATACCAATAAAATGTTGAGGTAAAGCTACCTTGCGTTTCTTGCTGGCTGGGCGACTGGGCGACGAGTCGGGGACGTCTTCAACGTCGGATGTTTCCTGCAGTTGGATTTCCTTGCGGCGCGCGCGACGCCTGTTGGAGAGCGGCATTTTCTTTCCTTCCTTTTATAATATCCTATCCTAAATATTCCGTTTCGTCCTGTTCAGTCGATATTATGATCGGTTCACGTATATCTCAGTGTTGATTGTTAAGCACGAGCAACAAAAGTAATCTCGCACGAGCGTGTTGATGTTGTGCGATAACCACGAGCGTGACCTCAAGAGCACCAAACAGGCCAAAACAAGACCACACAAGAAGGCAACTGGAAGGCGAAAAGATAATATTGAACCAAGGAATATGTATTTGCCACTGATATAGTGATCCAAAGTGTTTCTGTTGGAGAGAGATAATAGTTGACAGTAGGAGGTTAGACGCGATCCGAGTGGCCGAAAAGAGGCTGGAAAATTAAAGGCGGAGGAAAAACAGTGACGCCACCGGGTTTTTATGAGGTCAGCAGTAAACAGTGAAAAAGAGAGATAAATTGTAAAGAGAACAGAGGGTTATTGTATATAAAATCTCAAAATAAGACAAGACGTTGTTTTCAACAATATTATTGTCCCACTGTCTCGTTCTCAGACAACTGTTTGCGTCATGAGGAATGCCGAATTCGGTATAGGCTTCCGTTTGTATACAAGCAAGTACAACTGTACTCCCACTACTGCCGGTGATAAGACTACTAAAATGCACACAATAAGACACCAATGCATCTGCAACCGGCGATCCGTTCCTGCAGCCAAAAAAAAAAACTCCAGTTACATCGCGGACCCGCACAAAAAAGTATCCCATTTCGGCGGTAACAACACACCTGGTAAACAAAATACAAATAGCAAAAGAGATATAGAAACAATCATAACCATGATAAACAGAAGAGTAGAATAGAAAAGAAAAAAAAAATTACATCTTGGAATCGCCATCCTCATCCAACCCCCGTAGAGTCGGATACATGACCGTTTCTTCACTTGTCTCACCCGGCCCTTCATCCTTGACCGCTTTCTCCGTCCCCATCTCCATTCCGCCCATCGCAACATCCTCTGATGGCGCTTCCGGTTGCTCTGGGGTATGCTGCTTTACTGGTGGTTCTGGAGACTGCATTTGTTGCTCTGCTTGCTCCTGCTCTGCCTGCTGCTGCCGCCGTAGGGCCTGCTCTTCCTCATCATACTCTTCATGATCAATCCGGTAGTTAATCCAACCCCGTAGACCTTCCAGCGCCCGCACCAGACTTACCCACTGCGAATCCGCCCGTTCCGCCACCTCCGTGGCAGCCTGGGCAGTCCGCAGGGTCGCGTCTGCGTCCGCTGATGAGGGCGATGACGAGGGGCTACCATTTGAGTGCAGGGCGGGGTCAATCAGACTGGCTGAGATTTCCTGTCCCGTAGAGGTAGGACCCGCAGACGGTTGCTTGGCAGGTGGGGTGCGGTCTCCATCGGAATCGCCATTTTCGGAATCCAAGGAGACCGACATCCTATCGTCCGGTCGCGCCCGCTGAAGAGTGCCTCCTGTGTAGCGACGGCGGTCATCGTAGTCAAATACCCCGCTCAGCGTTGATGGTGGCGCTGCGCTCGACGCAGTCACGTATCCACCTCCCATGGTGTCTGGTACAGTCGCTGATGGGAGTCGCGGGTACATACTCGAGCTGCTACTGTCATGGACTGAGATGGGGGAACGACCCGATGTGTACGATTGCGCACTTGATGGTGGCGTCAAGGCAGGAGTGCCCGTAGGGGGCGAGTGTGCCGTTGCCGTAGTGTTCAACATAGGGGCAGCAGTGGTCGCCGCTGTGGCATGACTTGGTGGCAGCTGGCTGGGGGGTGAATTGGTAGCGCGGTAATTCATGCCGCCTTGCACGTAGTGAGCACCTGGCTGCGCGACACCTGCCGCAGCAACGTGATCTTCGCTCTCGTAGATGGTGTTCTGCATCTGCTCCAGGAACTGATCAATGTTGAGCAGATCGTTCTTGGTCCGCACATTGGCCATAGGAGGCAGCTGGTATTGAACCGGCTGTGGGCCGCCATAGCCAGGACCACCACCCCCGCCGCCAGCAGGTACGGCCACTGGGGCAGGCATGGGCTGGTATTCAGGGACGGGACCGCCGCTGAGAATGGGAAGCTGCAGGTTTTGCAGACTCAGAAGGCGCTGGCCAATCGCAGCGTACGAGTTGGTGTCAAACTGGCGGCGCTTCAGGTCACCAAAGAATTCATTGAGCGCATCATATCCGCGCTTCTTCGACTCGTACGAAACATGGCCAGGGTCCTGGCCCTGATTAAGGGTGTAGTAAACATTGCCGTACGATGGGTTCGGGGGTTGTGCTGGGTGCGAGTGGTAGTACTGGGGAGGCCCGTGAGGATACCCCTGGGTTGGGATGGTGTTCAATGCAGGCTCAAAGTAATGAGCACCGGTAGCATATCCTGAAGCCAAGAGGCGCAAGTCAGTCTCAGTCCAAGGGGTACCGAGTAGATTAGAAACAAGGGGAAACAAACCTTTAGCGTGTCCGGGGAACATCATATCAGGGTTCCTGGTGCTAGGCTCGGGAGATCGCACCAGAACCGAGTCGTCAGCATGGGTCTTGACATGCTTCTTCAAATCCTGGGGACGCTTGAAAGCCTTGCCACAGAAGTCGCACTTGTGCGGTTTAAGCGGCACATGGACTCGAATGTGCGAGGTGATGTGGTCGCGCTTGACAGTCGTAGTGCGACAGCTACCCCATTGGCAAGTCAAATTAAGGTTGTTGGTACTCTTACGGCCGACATGGCGCTCACAGACGTGTTCCTGGCTTGTCAGCTACCTTGTTTACGAGTAGAAAGAGGATCAACCTACATAAAGAGCCTCGGGAGAAGGAGATTTCTCAGAACACCCCTGCCATAAACACGCGAGTTCCTCGCCCGGACGAGCGGCGGCGACGGCATGGTTCTGATTCACGGCAGCGGTGGCCGCGGCGGCCGTCGCCGCGACCGAGGCCGACGGCGAAGTGGTCACTGGAGCCGTGGGCAGCGATGCCGTCTGAGCAGCAGTCACTGGAGACGTTGCTGTTGCTATTTGCTGAGGATGCTGTTGAGGATGCTGCTGGTCCTGCGGCACAGCCGCGGGCGCAGTGGCAGCAGCAGCGTGGGTTTCTTGGTGGTCCGACATTGCCAAGACCAGGAGTGTCTTCTTGTCGATTTCTTGGAAGCAGCGGAATCAACAGAGAAAGAGAGAGAGAGATAGGGAGGCAGCCACGAAAGATAAATAGGACTAGATAAAGCGATTATAAGGACAAACAACACGACAGCGTGTGGACGTGGCCAAACACGGGCGCACAAATAAGGGGTCCAACACGATAGACTCGATGAGAGGATGACTGTAGGTATCTTTGTAGATATGCAATCACGAGTATTTGGTAGGAAAAAAGGGAGGGAGATGGATAGAGAAATAGGCAAGAGAAGTAGAAAGAAAGATAAGGAGAACCTGGGGGAGACACCGGGGGATATAGACGAGGGGGACTTGGGACTGCCGAGAAAAATGCCCAGAAACGCCGCCGCACAGCCGGGCGGAAAAAGGCCCAAGACTGGGACAAGACCGGGCCAAGACTGGCTGTGCTGACTGTTCAGGGATGACATTATTATGCACGGTCAGATACAATTGTAATATTCATAGTGATACTCTGTACTTGTACTTTGTACATAGTAATAGTAAATATTTGTAGAAACATATATAACTTCTTCTCTACAAAGTACTCTCTGAATATACAAGTATGTATGCGAGAATTACTTACGAATAGAAAGGTCTTGGCGTATTTGGTAATAATACCAACCCCACCAAGACTTCCTCTCTCGGCAACAATTCTGGGCATTTCCCCCCGTCGGCCAAGACATTCTCCGCTCCGTCATTCTGCTGCCTAATCCAGTAAGACAGCCTACCACACTCTTGCTGAAGTGTAAACATGAATCAACCACGACGCCTCCGCGGTGGTTGATACCAACTCCAAATATTCAATCCAACCTTGGTCCCCTCCTTCACTGGAAACGCTCCGTGCCAAGTCTCCGGGATCCCTCGTCCATCCGCCCGAAGATTCTCCCAGAATATCGCGTTTCCTTTGATCGGTTTGAACGTGATTCCCTCTGCCTTTCCATTACTGTGCTCACCATCAGCACCACCATCACTGCTACCCTCGCTATCACCATCACACTCCAAAAACCGACACCACGCCCTCGACCCCGGCCACCCCAACTTCGGGAAATTCGTCCCCCCACCCACACAATCCGCCGCCAAATACACCATGAATGTACTAACCCTGTCTCCCCCTCTAGCCGCCGATCCAGCCCAGTCGAAATGATGCCGATAATGCCCCGACGCGTTGTACCGCTGTGCCCACATGCGCTCGATATACAAGTGCGGCCGCCAGCCCTGGAACGCGCGCGCGCGGTCTTCGACGCAGCGGACTGTTTCGTCGCGGGCGAGGAGGGCGCGATCGGAGAGGCGGACAGATGGGTCGATGCGTTGCGTATTGCCGTCGTAGATTATGGAGGGGGTGTAGTGGCCGACGCTGTAGAGGTAAGGATGTTAGGAATGCGGTTCATGCAGGATATCTGGGGGAGAGGGACTCACCTAACGTCGACTAAATGATCCGCCTCTTTCTCCGTCAAGAAGTTCTCGATGTATATCACCAACGGATCCCGGGATAATATATGCACCTTTAGATCCTCACCCGCTTCCCTCCGGGGGCAATTCAGCGGTACGTCATCCTCGGGACTGATAAAGCTATCGTCCTCCAGGTTCAGTGCGGGAATCTCGTTTCCTTCGGCATCATACGCGACTGCGTAGTCGAGGCCCCAGGTGTCTTCTTCTTCTCGGGGGAAGATCTGGCTTAGGAGCGGCGCCAGCACGAAGATGTAGATTGGGACTAAGTAGAAGAACCACGAGACGACGGTGGATGCGTTTGGGAGGGAGGGCATGGTTTGATTATATAGTAATGGATAAGGAATATAAATACAAGAACGAGAATATGGGAGATCTCAGGGCATTGAGTTTGCGATGCGGTCACCGTCCAAAAAGAAAGGAAACGAGAAAATTGAACGGTTCTCTAGTTAGTCGTCCATCTGGGTTGCACTGTCGGCATTGAGGTTATCTCAATGGCCATACACTCGCAACAGTGTCAACAAGTTGAGTGACGCCGGGATGGACGGAGCACAGTGTCATCTGTGGGTCCGGCATCGGCAGAGATTAACCATTATCGCTTCCATACGGAGTGCAGAGTACAGTACGGAGTACAGGGTAACAAGTACATAAATCAATCATCAACTCCATTAGCTCTTTTCTCTATTTACCGTCATTATATATCTTCATAGCCAATTACGTCGACCAATTATTAACATGAAAGTAATCGAGCCCGCCAGGAGTTTCAAAAAACAGACAACCCCTGCTAATTCCCCACATCCATCCACTGAAGCCAATCCTCATTGTTGAAGTTACCGGCCGGCCGGTACGCCTCGTTACTACCAAAGATGTCATCTAGTGGGATTCCCAGATCAATGCCCATGCCCGTCGGATTATTCTCGTCGATTCCAGTGGGGACATTCGGCACACCGTTGGGTGCCGGCACTGGTTGCTGTCCTGGCTGTGTCTGCTGGTCGCCTGGCCAGTTTTGGGGCTGGAAATTGTACCCTTGCCACATAAAATTCTGGTTAGGAATGGAGACCAGATCGGGACTGCTAACGACTTCGCCAGACGGCGACATGCGAGATATGGGCGACTGAAGACGTGACTGGTTGGGCTGCTGGCTATTGGCAAAACGGTTCGCCATTGCCGGGTTCATTCCTGTAGGAGTCCCAGAACCGTTGGCGAATAAAGAGAGATTGGAGAAATTCTCCAAGGTCGGGGTCGACAGGCCCATAGCGTTAGGATTGCCCGCCATCGTGGTAGTAGGCGGCATCCCGGGTTGTTGCTCAAATGAAAAGTGCCCATCTTCCAATGTCGACATTGGTTGCGTGGGGTATGCGAATGGGTCATCTGATGGGAACATGATAGGCATCAGGTCGGGGACATTATTGAAATTGGCGAACTGCTGAGGGAACTGGAATACTGGTGACGCATCCCGTCTCGCCGTGGTTTGTTGGATGGGAGAGGGTGTCGAGAAATTGGTGTTGGATGGGGTCGACGATCTAGTCTCCGTTGCAGCAGAATCCGGTGTCGACGGCACCCATCTTGGGGTTGCAGTCCTACTGTGCACGTCGCTGCTGGTACGGCTATGGCCTCTATGAGTATGACCATCATCTAGACTCCTTGGTCGCGCTTCAGCTCTTTGAGCCCTTGCCATCATCTGGATCGGAGTCGTGTTTGCTCTCTGGGGGACGCGCATCTCAGCCGAAATCGTAGGTCTGGGATTGATTGGTTTGCTGGACGGGGCGGGACGTTTTAGATTGACAGGAGTGACCGAGCTCTGTCGGTTTTTGAGCAGTTCGGGTAGGTTTTTGAATAGACACTGGGGTGATGGTCAGCTAAGAGACATACAGAGAGGGTTTGGCCAACGTACGTTAAGACTCTGCGAACATCGATCCGCGGCCAGACTCTTCTTGGCCAACCCAGCCAAGGTGTTTTTACCTTCCATGGCGTCCTTCAGCACGCCATCCTTGGCAGTGGGCGAGTCGGGGTTTTCGAGAACGAAGAAGATCAGGGAGAGAATGGCGAAGTATGTAGTGTACATCGTGAACCAATAGGAACCGTTGAGGAGTCCTCTCTTGTGCATCCCTGTAGTGATATGGACAATATTACGAGAGACGCTGACACAAGCCGCCGCGCATGCGTACGACCGTTTATCCACGCCTTGCGCCTGTGACCCACTGGAAACATAGTGCAAGAAGGGACGATACATGACGACTTGCACATGCGCGTAGCTGATACGGAGCAACTGCCGTATACTATCTCATTGTCAGCCATGTGAAATATCCAAGGGTGAGATGAAGCTTACCGCTCCAGTTGAGGTGAGACTTCGGTGCCAGGTCGAAGAGCCGGGGGTAACTCCTCCATCCAAGATTGGAGGTCGCGCTCGATTTCCCGAATCTTCGCGTGGCTTACCACGTAACGGTGATCCGACTCGGAGCGATATTGCGCATTCTTGACTGGATAGATGTACTTCACTACCTTCATAATGATATTTGCAAGGCGAGTGTGGGCATTACTACCAGCCATCAAAGGTGTCCGGTCAAGCGGCATGGGCTGGACGCCTTCAGCTGTGATGAATTCTCCATCGACGTCCATGGGGTACTCTTGGTCGATGTCGTCGTCACTCAGCATCTGCGGCAGCCCAAGAAGGGTGCTCACGTAAACGTCCATTTTGCGGACAACCCAGAATATCCGCTTTCGTAATTCTCGTTCGATGGGGTTGAAATCTGCAGCGACAGAGCGGTGCAGGCCCAGTCGAAGAGCGGAGCGAAGGGCGATGCCAACGTATGAATAGCATGTGCTTAGTTTGGCGGAGGACTGGAGGAAAAGCACCATGAAACAGATGGCTTGTAACGAGGTCAAATCCCGGCAATCTGTGATTTCCAACAGCTGCCTTCCAGCTTTGAAGAATTGGAAGCTTAAGTGCAAGTTAACATGAGGTCATTCCGTGAATACTGGGAAATGAAATACATACCCCTGACCAATTGCAGTCTCGTAGCCCGACACATCGAGGGTACCAGCCCCATCATCCGAAAACAAACAACCGACAGACATGACAATGTAAAGAAGCGGAAGGAACGAGTGTTCTTCATTACTGTACTGTTCAGCAGGGGTATCATAAATCCGATCTAACATGGCATAAAACGAGGGCTCGTGGACAAATCGCATCAGAGAACAGCCGTCTTCAAAGGCATTGTGGCACAGCCGTCGCGCGACGTTCCGCGGTGGGAGATCATGCGTGGGAGGTAGCGAGGATTCTTGCGGCGAATCGCCCACTGATCTAGGACTGTCCAGCATGGGCGGTATCGGCCGCGATCCCATTGGGAGTGGTTGGATATCGGACGCCCCGAGTTGCTTTCGCAGTCGCTGTAGGAAGATGATGCCCGAGGTGTGTCCGTGATAATCCCAATGGCCCTGGTCATCAAGATCCAAAAGGCCCGCACTGTCAACCATGGTCTCCAGCATTGAGTCATCCGGGTTTTCTTGGGTCTGCGCCGGTTGCGGTGCGACAGATGACCGGGGCGCGATTGGGGCAGGCTGCTGGAGTTGCAACTGTGGCTGTGGCTGTGGCTGTGGCTGCAGCGGTTGTTGCTTGTCCTTTTTGGATGTTGCCAGCATTTGTTCCGTCGCATGCAAATCGAATTGGGGGTCGTCGAGATTGATGTCCGGAAGGACAACTCGGATGAGGGCTTCGGCCTTGTGCAGACGATTTTCAAGGGCTTCCACATACTGTGGGGCGGGGTTCCGGCGACGATTTGACGGTTGATCGTAGGTGCATTCTGACGAGGCATTTGTGTTAGAGACATTGGACACCCAACGTGATAGGCCGGCTTACCATAACTATAAACAGTGCAGTGAGTACACGGCTGTTTCCCATCGCACTTGATCTTTTTGCGTCTGCATTCATCGCAGGCTCTGGTTACCCGCCGTCTCTTCTGCATATGTTTCGGATCGTTCGAAGGCGTGCCCTGGGAGTGGTCCTTATCGTCGTAGAAGTGGTCATCGTCTTCATGGGCAAGGCCGGCGTGGTTTTCGCCGTAAAGAGGACTCGACGGAGCAGCCATATTGCATGAGGTGTTCAGAAATTGGTGATGGGGACAGATCCATGCACGGATAAGGAGGAGGGGAGAAGGAATCAGCAGGGAGAGGCGCCGAAAGGCGATCCGTCCGAATTGACATTCACAAGGCGACTCGAGCAGGTTACAGACTCATGGGAGTCGCAGTCAGTCAGGGGGTGAAGGAACAGAAGAACGAATACCGATAATAGATCCAGTGAGCGATCAACTAGGCGGTGGAATGCGAAATGATCTCACGGCCTTTGATTTTTATTCCCCGATTTGGGGGAAATTGAGTGAATGTGGGCGAAAAGCGATAAGTGATGACGCTATGGTCAGCCGCACGATCGCTTTTTAGTTTTTTCTTTGTGATCTTCTTGTGCGACGAGTATAGATTCAATGAAGGAAAGCAGTAACAAAATAAAAATAAAAATATAAGGAGGTAAAGAGAAGAGAGAAGACGGCGATTACCAAAGAAAAGGGTCCTTTGGAGACTGACGGTGGATATGGCGCAAAGACACCAATCGGAGACTGCGATGGAGGGAAAAAAAATTTAAAAAAAAGAGGTTGAGTCAAATGGGAAAGTACTTGAGTCCACTGCTACTATAGAAAGTAGACGCTGTCAGCAGTGGAATTTCGAATTCGACGGGACAAACAAGAGGTGGGAGAGCAATCAAAAGGCGAGGAGTTGCTGGGGGCCGGAGGAATGGATGGCGGCCGTACAGTAGGAGTATTGCGAACGCCCTCTTGGCGATGCAGAAAAGTGTAATAGTATTAGTCAAGGACAATAACAGTAATATCGCGTTGATAATACGATATAGAAAGAAATTGTGTTAGGTAGAAGCACTGGACCAAGTTCAACTCAGTCGAGTCCAGCGAAGATTCTGGCTGGTCGAAGTTTGGGCTTTCCCTTTTGGGAAAGTCAGGTGATAAACATGTACTTCTCTTCTTTCATGTGGATATTTTCCTGCCAGTATTTACAATAATCGTCATTTGAAAAATTGGTACACATTCGCGTACTTCATATTCTAACCCTCAAAAGGTAGTTCATTATACAGTACCTACACTTCAGTCGACACCTAACCACACGTCTACATACCATCACCATGAGACAATTGGTTAGGGCAGGGCACGCACTCTCGCCTAGGATGAAATTCCTTCTCATTTCATTGAATAGGAATTGTCCCTGAGAAAATCCACAAGATGCATCGATACGCGCAAGATCGTCAATCCAACAGTAACGCCACTGAATGGAAAAGAGTTTAATTCTTCGGCTGTCAGAAGGGAACAAGTTTCGCTTGTGAACAGTGCCCCTCTAAAATAGAACAACAGAACAGCGGTGGAGCCCAATTGGAAACTATTGGATGTGCGGTGGCTGTGGAAAGTGCCCTGCTGTCATTATCGAATCCAGAAAATACCAAGCATTTCCCCCTCGTATCCTTGGCCAGTCAAAGCCCTTGAAAACCACCGAGGGCCGATTATCACCGATTATCATTGCCGAGGAAAACCTGAAGAAAATTCATGGAACTTCGCGATGTGGGACTCGGTCTTTGCGATTTTCGGGGTTAACGCAGAATACGCCGAGGCCGAATCGACACAAGAATGAGCAGATTCGATGCTCTGAGTTATCGCGCGACTAACTCGCCCGAAAGCTTGGTAGAACAGTAGGCGTCTCAAATGGACTTCTTTTGCAGTCCATCAGCCTGCCATGGTGGTGATCGACATGGTCTTATCGCCGCTCGGGTCAAGATCAACCTGTGGTCGCGATGCAGTCAATGCAATGGTCTACAAGGTACTACACTTGTGCGTACTGCTCAAGAGCGTAAAGCGGATACATGGGATCATTATCAGGCTGTCAAACACAAACTTCCATTAATGAGCTGGTCTGTCCACGCCAGATGCCAAAGTATATATTTTCGATTATGCAAGTGATAATTCGGACGAGTCCAGAAAGTATGTCAATTAACTGCAAGCACAAAAGTTTCTATTCCATGTGGCAACACTAATGCGGTTTTTAAATGTTTGCAGTAGCTGAGCTCGTTCTTCAACAAATACATCCTTCTCCTGGCACGCTGGTGGCATAAATCCGGGCATTTACTTACAAATATGCTTCTTTGAATGAAATCAGCAACTGCACCCGCTCTTCTTTATTTGCCCAAAGTTCCCATCAAGTTGGCGGCCTGATCCCTGGCATTCTTTCCATCAAGATATAGTTCGCATAGCCCCCTAGCACCAAACTGTCATTGGGCTGAGTCTTATGTTCCAGGTAAATAATGCAGGACTTGATGAGCAACTTGCTTCTGTTAGGTGTTTCAAGGTGTTGGTCTCTCTTAGTGTAGTGGCTCGCATATCCAGCTGGGCTTGCTTTGCTCGCTTCTGACGATGTGCAAATGCGGACTCGAGAAATGAAATTCTAGAATTGTTGTTTCAAAACAATGATCTTGTCTATCGCGGATTCTCCACTTCGTTGCCTTATCGACCTTACTTGTCTACGGAGCCTGGCTGGGGCGATATACCAAGCGGTACACTACGAACGGACCTTAGGGGTCACCTATTGATATACGACACGACGGAGGACACTCAGGTGAGTGCCCTACAACCTACAACTGAGACTTAGCTAACTAGAACCCTAGGTTACGATACGAGAGAAGCCGGGTTGTGACACCAACATCGCGCAGTGCCGCGCAATTTTGAATCCTTTTTGAAATCCTTACAATCTACTAGCATAGTATAGCCACTAATCATTAGCTGTCCTCTTCCAATATTGAACTACTTGGCATCTGCACATAGCCACAAACAGACCATAGATGTTGGATTAGATTACCGCTATTCCTGATGAGGTTCAGCACTCGCCTAGCCATCATTGCCTTTATTCGGCTATAAACGGATTAATCAGCTGGAAGAACTCCTGAATTTCCAGATTCGCTCTTTTTTCTTCATTAGATAGACAGACCTCAATATAACGCTTGTTACTATCATCTCCATCTAGCCTTTTTAGGCGTATTGCCATACGCTGACCCACCAGCCTCAACAATAGAGATAACTATCTCATATGGACCACGTTGAGCCTACAATACCGCTAGGCCACCTCTTAGGAAATTCTGGGTAATGGGGTATTGTATCTAAATCAGTCGCGTGTCATGTTCCTGCTGAATATTGGTCTTGGCAGATTAGAGTGTCACCCATCGCAGTTTTCAAGGTAGCATGATCGTTTGTACAATGTGTACGCGGCTCATGCAAGCTCAAGCCAAACACATAAGCACTTTTAATCGCGCGAACCCCAAACGACCTTGACTCATCTGCAACAACAGTTTTTCCTTGCGTCTTTTCACCTATATCCAATTCCGACATCTATATCGCAGGCAATGATACTAAGAGTACACAGGATAATATTCAAAAGAAAGATTTGCAGCGGAGATGTTCAGGAATCCCCGACAGGTCGCACCTGACAGCGTATCTTCAGAATTCAGTCAAATACTCAAACCTCTACCGGTCATATCGTGGGGACAGCTTGCAATGTATCATTTGGGTGTCCCAACTGGGGCAGGCGTAAGTATTTCCTCTCTTATTGTTTGGTCTTGTTCTCACTATCATCGCAGGATCACATGTTTGTTGTCCGAGACGAACATCATCAGACGGCGATTCAGAAGCTCAAAGACTTGGGATTCACTCAAGCCCCTCCTGATCGCCGGGCCGCCCCTGAAATTATGGAGTCTCTCCCAGATCCGCAAGCCGTCCTTGATGAGATTAACAAAGGCTACGAACGCCTAGACTGTTATTGCACGTCATTCCAATTCCCGCCTCACCTTCCGTTCAGCGGGGACCAAATCTTTTTAATCCCCAACTCCTTCGCGCATTTACCACTGGACAATCTCGGCATGCCTTCAAACCTGTCAAGCCAGAGGGCTCAACCAAAGCAATATGAAGTGTATGGCAACTTATTCTATCCGCTTGAAGCGGCATTGGTTGAGAGCTTTGTTAAAGGAGTTATTCATGACATTGACGAGGTTGGATATTCGTCTTGGCAGTTGCTACTAAACGCCTGGACATCAATGATGCGGGGCTATCTCGAAGTCAACAATGATATTCTTGATAACTGTGCGGATGAGCGGGCAGTAGAATGGTATAGCACGCACTTTGGTCGGATACACGAGGCCCAGTATGGTGGATGGGACCTCCGGGTTTCAAAACGTCTTGGTTCTAGAAAAGAAATGCCAGTGGACATGAGAGGAAATCCTATCTCCTGATATTTTCTACTGCTTGAGGAGGTCGGCGATGAGTTGTAAGACCCAGATATTTGAATGAGAAGAATAGAGCGTTAAATAATTCTACAGTGCGTGATTTGTAACTTATGCAATGTATATATGTTGGTAGGGTCCGTAGTGTGTACAAACAATTTGGCAGTGGGCATAAAGATTGAGGCCTTCTGTCCCCCCCTTCTTTTTTTAAAAAAAAAAAGAAAAAAAAAGAAAAACTTCTCATCTTGTTTTTTAAACTAATAGATGAATAATGAACGCAGACAGAAAGAACAATGAGTAGAATCAAGGATCAACAACAGTAGAAAGTCAAGCGGAAGCAACAGAGCTAGCAACAGTGTGAGTCTTTCAGACATGGTAGTATAAACAATGAGTCACATGGAACAAGTACGTATCTCAAAAGCCATGCCACAAGTCGCCTCCATAACATCTACACAAGCCCCAATTAGTACTTCATTCTGACAAGAACGACAATGGGGCGTACCAGTTGTTGAAGATTGCTGGGCAATTGATCTTTTGCTTTAGGGCCTGTCGCATTCCTGGCCAATTTTTCAGTAGATCTGCCAATGCAGCTTTCAACTCTTCAGTATGACTGAAGTCAAGTTCCGGCGTGCCAGGTACAGCGAAAATGATCAAGCGTTCCACATCACGGATATCAGTCTGTGCTTTTGGGCCCTGCCGCTGATACTGTGACAAAATCTTCTCATGCAGAATCCATTCAGGACTGAATGTCTTGACTGGATATCCATTGATAGTCAATTTCCTTCGGCTAGCAGTCTGGAGATTTTACTGAGGCCGCTGTGGCCAGCTTTGGTAATCAAACATCTCAAGTTCCACCAGTTGCTCCTTGCCTCCCGGCAAGCGGAGTCTGTAAGCCGGGATGATGTGGCCAAATTGGTTAATCGGACCGAAATCAGATGGAAATGATGTGAGAAGCTGGGTGGTTAGCCGGTCCGCTGTAATCTGGCGCTGATCCACATGGATCACTAAATCCACATCTTCTGTCCTTCGATTTGGGTCATGGGTCAAAAGGCAGACAGCAGCACCACCCATGATTGCATAGTCAATCTGCAATGTATCCAGTCTTTGCGCCAGCGTTGAGGCTATGGACCTTAATTGCTCGGGAGGGAGAAGAGGCATCACGTTGAAAACCTTCTGTAAGTCACTATGAGATGAGGTCACATATTGGAGTAGAGCTTCATAATACAGATTCAGGCTTACCGCAATTGTTCAAAGCGTCAAACAAGGCACTGGATTGTTCGTGGATGTGAAAGGTTCTTAGGTTGTCGGTTTACTTTCAACAGTCAAGAATGGATCAGATCCCATACTTATAGATATTGTTGTCCGTTTGCATAATTTGTATCTGCTCTAGATGTTCTGAAATATCCAGCGGCAATTGAAACAAGGGAAGAGTGTAACGGTGCAACGGCTCAACGCCAGGCAAACAGTGCCAACATGCTAAAAGATGCCATACAGGCAACATGGACAAACAAGGGCTCAAGCCGCACCGCACAAAGGTCTATAGAGACTGTACTCGCCAGATAGACTTCCTCTTCTTTTTCCTCCCCAGATTCGATATTCTCGTCGATGGCTACTAGTTAGTTAGATATGAATATCATTCGTTTTATCTCCTAGCTACCGAGCCCGTGACATTGGTACTGTCAGCATCACAATTT
Source organism: Aspergillus pseudoglaucus (assembly GCA_039880875.1). Taxonomy (NCBI): domain Eukaryota; kingdom Fungi; phylum Ascomycota; class Eurotiomycetes; order Eurotiales; family Aspergillaceae; genus Aspergillus; species Aspergillus pseudoglaucus. The sequence continues at coordinate 1,281,328 of JBDODC010000002.1, read as the reverse complement.
TCTGCACCAGATTTACCCAAGAGCTGCTGAATTTGTCTGTTGATTTCTAGTATGGGTGCTGTATGGAAATAATCTTTTCTGGCAGTCTGCTGGGTACTATCTCATAAGGCCTTCCTTAACTTGGTGAGCTTCCTGCTGATTTCGTCATGCCTCTGATGGAGGTCAGGGAAATGATTTTGAGCATTCTGAATGGTGCCAGCCAGGGATTGCATTTCTTCCTTTAACTCCTGTTTCTCTCGCCTGAGTTCCAGAATTTCAGGATGTCAATGAATAGCCCGTAGCTGCTCGTCAGTAATGTTTGAAGGGGCCAGTGGATCTCTGTTCCTAAGCATGCCCGCTGCTCTCTGAAGAAGACCCTCCTGAGGGGGCTGAAGGAGGACCACATGTTGGAGATCTTGCTGGATAAATTCCGCTTGGTAATGCTTTTCGAAAATAAAGTCTCCGGACTGGCCAAGAGCCCTCTTCTGCTCTTGACTGGTAAAGTGGCCTGTTCCAAGCACATTAGGCAAATTTAATAATTCACCCAAAGCTCCCATACCCATCGGAATTACAGAGGTCCTATGAAAGACAATAGGGTCACATGCAGAGATACTTACGATTGGCTTCATTTGCAGTCCAACATTGGAGGTTGTAATGACCTAGGTTGTCCTCAAATCCTCCATCCTCTCCCAGATCTTTGAGTGCCAGCCGGCTCGAGTCATAAGTCATTGGTAGCGTTGGATGAACCCCATAGCCATACTGAGTTCGAACCACACGTTGAAGTAGGGGAAGGTTCAACTTATCCTTTTTCCACCGAAGCGGAAGAGCTCTGGTACGCTTTGGAACCTTAATCCGCCAGATCAACTCTGGGGTCAGCTCATTTTCGAAAGCATCATTGTGGAAGGCCAGTGACACAATTTGAGCAATTGGACAGTATGCCAATTGATAATCTCCATGCATGAAGAACTTCGTCCTTCATCAGAGCAATGTCAGTAAACATTAAAGTTTGCTGAAGAAATTGGGAAAACTCACCCATCAGCACCCTTTGGCCAGCCCTTAAGATTACGAAATTCAATGATGGCACAAAGAACGTCTCGACCATCATCTGGGTTTCTGAGGTAAAAGAGCTCGATATCCCTGTAACATATAGTATTGGGAAGGTCGTCGGATGAAATCCGTTGAGGAAGATCACTCTTAAATGAATCACTCTGCTTGCGCTTTCTTGGGCTGAGCGAAAGCGAGCTATCTTGTGATGCATTGGGATCATTTGTAGCATCTCGCTGCGGAAGTAGCACACCTGGTCGAGTCCCTGTGATGGAGGACCAAAGCATGATCACAGCTTGCTGGATAATCATGCTCCCATGACGGAAGAAAGAAGAATGGACCCAGTGGTGGCGTAAAAGGATGCAGAAATCATCTATGCCCAGTGTGCTCTTCTTTTTCATGCGCCTACTGATCTTGCGCTCTGCAGGAAAAACTTGTTCAAGGTACTGTTGTCTATTGAGTATCCAGGTGTAAGAATGGAACAGGAAGCTTAAACATACTCATCGCATCTGCTCATGAACATGATGATTTACAGGCCGGCGGGCAAACAAGCCAAATTATTGGCACAAGCACCGCCAATATTCATCATAGGTCTGAAGTCTTTTCTCACGTGAGGTCCTTGACATCCAGTCAAGAAAGTTCATATAGATGGCTTTGTCTTCCGACAGTAGATATTCCACATAGTCCTTGTTTGAATGTGCACAATATCTGCAGGCTGTTAGTTCTATTGGAACATCCTCTGGTCCACCGTGAGAGTGAAGAGATGACGTGCCTTCACCAGTACCATTTGACAACTGCAAAACCTTCAAGTGTCCTGGGCTTGTAGTTAGGGGGAAGCCATCCCAGATTTCAGAAATGCTCAAGTCTGGTCCGAGTCTCCTCGCACAGGATAGGATCGGTCCAGTACTGGTGCTCGTCGGGGTTCGCAGGAGGAAGAGGAGGCAGCGTCATTGAGATGAACAGATACAATCTGAATAAAGAAAAAGGGAGTTTTGAAGGCAGTGCTCGCAACAGTTGATGCTGGGTTGGGAAGGAGAGTTCGTCGAGAGGTGTGACAAGAGACAGAGAGATGGCCAGAAAAAGGAGACAAGGGGAAGAGAAAAAGTGACATTTTATACAGTCACCCAGGGAAGCCATTTTCGGCAGCGATTCGATCATGAGTCGAAGAGGTTCGCAGGGTAAGTCAACATGCTACGAAGAAAAATGGGCTTGGCGGGTGCAGAATGATAAGGATCGATCGGATAAATGGTTGACCCGAGTAGCGAGGTCAGGAGATTCTTATAGTCGATGTGTGCGCACATATTGTAGATTAAGCACTCAATCAGCTGCGTATGCGCACATACGTTCGTTAGGCAATATATCTCTACCTTCAACTAGTTATCTACATATAGACCTCGTTTAGTCCGGAATAATCGACCCCCGATTTCCCTTTTGAGCTACGATCCGAGAGACCCCGTTTCACAGAATAGTGGCCGGATCACGTGTGTAAATCATTCAAGCAGCAACCAGTCGCTGAAACGCCATGTGGAAATGACGCCGTAAACGGCCTCACTGGCGGTCATTTTCGGCGTCGATTTCACAGGTACTCACATTCTAGTTGTAACAACACCAATTGACCCAACGTGCGGCTTGCGGGCTACGGATATATTGAGAAAGCCCAACACCGTCGTCATGTGTGATGACGAGCTGGTCGTGACTAGTAGGGCAAAGATTAAGACGCGGACAGCTTTATTCAAAGTGACGAGGCACTTTCTATCATAAACCAGGTATCTCATTTCTTTCTAATACGGTCTCTATGGCCATGGAACAGAAGACTGAATGACATATTGATAGTATTTATATGATTTTTCGCCATGTAAATAGCAACATGCGGGAGGGACCTTTTCGAGAAACGACCACTTAAACACTTCAGCAAACCACGCTCACCTGTGTGAATCCTTGAAGAGTTGAGCGCCAGGTATACCGGACTTATACAATTGAAGCTAGTAGAGCACAAGGTCAACCGCTTGGAAACACGACCTCGACGCAAATGCATTTAGTAGGTACCATGATGGATTCACACAAACATCCTGTCAGGTATTAATGCTCCCATTTCACGCAGGCCAAATCGCAACAGCATGTGCCACAACAAGAAAATATGGTCCTTTTTGACAGCACATAACAAACTCGGTCCTTTATAATAGAAACCAAATCCAAGCAAGAAAAGGCAATGAGTTCTCTGGTATTCCTCACTGGTCGACAACACTCCGCTGTCAACTCTTGGGCCAGCATCAGTATTGGCTAATTTGACTTCAAGGAGTATAATATGACCAGGTTCGACCCTAATACGCGAGGTGGTAACAACTACGACGTTTGAGAATAAATAGAATGATGACAAGACTGGATCGGAACCATCCTCTTGTCCGGTACGTCATATGGACCTATATGATATTCTAGAGACGCTGGGGAACGCGTTAAGGCCATGGAGACATCTTTTTTTTTTTTTTTTTGCGACATGCTTTTTTTTAGCTTGTAGAACGGGTGGCGTCGAATTAAATACCAATCAGAACCCCCAATGATCTCATTGGGTGGTTAATTGGGCATGAAATGGTAGTAGTAGAGAGAAGAGACGATCTAATCCGATGTGACTAGCGATGTCTTATGCTTCTAACTGGAACATCGCGGGGGTCATGAATTTGCCAATGCCGGTGACGCTGTCAAATGGCATACACACAGCCATAATTGACTGCATTACACATAAAGAAATATCACATCCTACAAGAAATTGTGGAAGTCAAGGAATGCGCAATGCACGCTATTCAAGAGTCGTTCGTGGGATTCTAAAGACAACTGCCTAGTGTCTCTGGAAATCAGAAAAGATTCCTGGGGGTCTAAAGAGGCTGAAAAAGCTCTCGCCAAAGCGTTTTCTCAGAGAATCTTTTGAATTTGCGAATGGGCTTCCCTAAGGCAGATTGATTGCGTTTTATCCCAAAAACCTGTCACGCCATTGGGAATAAATGTCCAATCATCAGTCGTCCGGACTGAACTTCTGTGTATATGCACGGTGCAAGAACGACTGCTTCTGTTCCTGAGACTTTAAAGGGCTGTAGTGCCGGTATGTCTCTGGACTGGCGGACTGGAAAGAGAGCCCCAATCCAGCTTACAGACGTTGCTAATATTCTTTCCAGTGATTCTTATGTTCTCAAGACAGACAGCGGACCTACACGATACCTGTCGATTCGTTAAACGATACCTCAAGGAAAGACAGACAGTGAACGCAGTGACTTGCACAACCACATCTCCCTTAAAGGCGATGGCATGGGTAGATGGGGCTTGGAGCTCGCTATATCAATTATGACGCTCCATACCTCCTTAGGATAGATCTCCTGGAATTTCACCCTCGAGGAAGACTTCCACTATTTATTCGGGGAAAATCCCAAAAAGAGGTGACTACAACCATCAGATCTGATATTTTCAGTACAATTTAAGTACTTGAGGTGTTTGGGAGGGTCTTAGTATTTATCGCGACGCTTTGCAGACAACAATCATACACGGACCATATGCGGTTTAACCCGGGGCGCTCTCGAGGCTATTTTCCACGCAAATTAGGTCGTTTGAAACCGGATATTTGTCGTTGCTTGAACGAAGAGCGAGAAGGGCTTCAGCTTGCCAAATATTCCAAAGACAGAGCGAAGAATCTAGCTGACATACATCGAAACAACATACTACACAGAGAGGAGCAGTTCTCTGTTCAGCACTTCAGGCTTAGTAGCTCTCAGGGTGTATCCCGTATTTATACAAAAGCCCTACTTCAACATAAATCCTAATGAGACAAAGTTTACCAATGTTACATTTCTTCTTGTTCTCATCTAAATATCCAGTAGCAAGAACCTGAATTAGAAGTGGTAGACAATCACAGAGAAAGAGAAACAAAATCATGAAACGCATCCCGCGGCAAAGTCATAAGGATGAAAATGGCTCTCATGGAATAACATTCGAACCAGAGCCTCCATAGTATAACGCGCATCGTTTCCCGCATTATGCAAATTCCATCCCGTAATTCCAAATGTTGCAAGAATACTACCCAAAGACCGCACGTTCATCTCCTGTCTAGAAACGCGGAACAGTTCCGCCGTATCGACCGTGTCCAAAAACACACCTTTCTCCTTGGATTCTTTGAAGAGGGGCACATCCAGGTCAAGGAAGAAGTTGACATCCGCAGATGAGTTGTGTCCCACGAGGACCACGTTGCGTCGTTCAGCTTGGGCGTTTCTACCGTCTGCGGTCCTAGGGAGGTAAGACCGAAAACAATTGTCCACAACTGACGGCATGTCCTCCAGCTTGACCCATTCGCTTTCCCCAAATTCAAATCTGTCGGGGCACCCGGGGACAAAGTCGTGGTTGATAATGTGGCCATATTCCACTACGCGTAGATGACGGGATTTAATTTGAGAGGTCCAGTTGGCGGCCTCCTGGCCTGGAGCAGTGCCGGCTAGGTCCCGTGTGTCGAGCATCGAAATACCAACCTCGGTGATCTGAGAATGGCATCGTTCGTTGCACTCAACGTCGACGCTGATGAAAACCGGCTCGTTCAAGAACACATACGGAGCGGGCTCGTCGAAACTTGGGACCAGCTGAACTAATTTCCACGCCGGCTTTTTTCCTTCCGCCACCTCGTTTAGCTGCTGGCTCGACTCTTGCTGATTGGAGGGGTTAAGGTCCTGGTTGTTAGAGGGAGCACGACGCAGGCCGAAATAGGTTTGCGTTCGTTTCAGACACCGGGTCCATTTGTGCTCCGTCTGGATACGGACGAGCTTTTTCTTGGCCTTTGAAGCATCTTTTTTGTTCTTGACCAATTTGACTGCTGCTTCAATCTTTTCCTCATAAGCCTGGTATTTCGGAATTGCCCCGTTTTTAAACTTGCTGTTCGGCACAGTTTTGATGCGCGACTCGAGGTAATCTTTCATCTCCCGGCTGGTACTCTGACCAAGGAATATGGGCTGGAAGGTGCCGTCTTTCTGGAAGTTCAGAACGAATCCGTCGCTCGATGGAAGGGAGCAGGTCGTTTCGCATTTCCGATTAATGTCTTTCAGTAGTTTTTCGACCTGGCTTACAGAAACGAGGAGAAGTGGCCGAGGACTGATGTGCAGTGGGACGTGGATGTAGTATCTGCCAGTCGTTAACCTTTGTACCAAACAGTAACTGACATATGTAGACTTACATGTTCCACCGTCGTTCCCAGAATTTACCCCCATCAAAAAAAGCACGTGCGACGAGCTGGGAAGGGTCTCCGTGGATGAACCGGTATGGGAATCTGGACACGGCGATGAGAGGACAAAAGCTACCAGACACGCATACTTCTGTTTCCTGTGGTATTGGAGGATCCTCAAAAATGGCGGCAGATTGGTCCTCAGATTCATCTTTCGGTGCCTCCTGGTTTTGATCTTCTGGGTGGACGATGGTCTTGGGGGCCTCGGCTTCCTCGACTAGCGCTTTCTGAGAGGGTTCATCCTTTGTCTGCTGTTCGTGAACTGATAATTTATGAAAGATTTCCTTGGCTGCTGTATCGTTAGGCTGAGTCTCTGGATCCTCGACAACAGACACAGAAGGCACAGGCACTTTCAACCGGGTGTTTGTCTGCAATAGAGATCCGTCATCATCCCCAAAAAGCAACCTGAGACGCTCTGCTCTACCCATTTTCACGGATAAGTATTGAGGATGGAGTAGTTTGGCAGTATCAAGAGATGAAAGCATGAAAGTGGTAGCAAGAATAGATGAGAATGGGATGAAGAACCAATACTTGAGAGGAAGGAGCAGGGAACAGGCGTCCCGCAGAGCAAACAAGGAGCGACAAACAAGCATCCATTGTCAGTTACACCTCTATAGGATATAGTATCAGGCATATTCACTCTGAGCGCATTATTGCCATATTGTCATATTCACTGCTGTCTATTGATTGCACCGATGAGTTGGTCAATGTGCAATTCCTATTTGTGAAAGACATTTTGTCAAGAGTATCGTCATGTCCAATAAGTTAATGCACTGCTTCGTTTTTCTACGTTTTGCTTTTGTCGTTGTGTAACTTTATGTGTTGCTGTAAAAAATGAAGCTATACAACCAGGAACAACATTGTGCCGGTATACCGAGACCGACGCCTGAGATCGCATCGCATCGCATCGCAACAGATTGTCCCCTGCCATCCCCATTCCTTCGCTAAGACGTCGACTCCTACCAGGGAACCTAATCTCTCAGCATCTTTCCCTTTATTAACATATATAATTCACTTACTCTCCCCCGAGACAGTCTATGGAAGTTCCCCGACACTCCTGAGCTGATCCTATCTCCACCTCCGCCTCCGCATCTCAAGTTGCGCCTCTAACTACTCTCTGAAACAAAATGGCCATGCTAGATGGATACGACGAAGATGAGACTGGTGGCGTTATTCTTGACGGCCCGTTCGACCCTGACGCCCAGGCGACCGTGACCGATTACATCGACTACACCGAATATCTCCCAGCAGACCTCATTCGATCCCTCACTCTCATCGGTGGCTTGGACGACCGCTATATCGAAGCCGCGCAAAGCGTGCACGAACTAACGAAAGATTACGGTCAGCTACCCCAGATAGCCCCCGACATGCGCCCGCACCCCCAGAACCTCCGCAAAGACATCTCCTTCCAGCTCGACCGTGCCATTAACGCCCGTGAGTCGGCCTACGCGGAGGCCTGTCGTCTTCACGATGTCGTCGACCATCACTTCAATCGGCTAGACTGTATCCGGAAGAAACTGGAGGCGCTTCCCAAGCCCTCATCGCGCGAGCCTACCCCCGACCCTGCCCAGGCTGGAAAACGTACTCAGCCAAGCAGGAAGAAAGGGGCGGATGTACCAGGACGGACGCGCATTACATTGCGCTTAGATAGTGATAATGTGACCCCAGGACAAAAATCACGGAGCCGGCGGTCCGTGCTCTCTGCTGAGCACCTGGCCTTCAATCCGGACTCGCCTATTGCTAGCACCGAACAATCAGACGACGAGGCAGAGCCCAAGCCGCGATCTTCAGCCGAATCACAAGTGCCAGGGATCCCAGCCAAAAAGGACAAGGCGCAGAGCAGGCGATCACGACCCTCTGTCTCAGGTGCAACTGTTTCTACCAGCAATGCATTGGCGATGCTCCGACCTCCTCCGGAGGGTGCAAAGCCTGGTAGCGAGGACATGCCATGGCTGCGTTTGACGGAATGGGAGATGACGAAGCTGCGCAAGAAGATGAAGAAGAACGCAGTATGGCAGCCCAGTGAGGTCATGATCCACCGCGAACTTGCTCTACGTGGGCGCGGCTGGGAAGCCTACAGAGCAGCCAAAGCGCAGGCAGACGCTGACGGTACTGAATTCGTCGATTGTGATGACATCGCGAACACCTATATTCCTGGCAAGTTGATGAAGAAAAGCGACGCCACCAAAGAAAATCTTTCCATGGCGGAAACCAAACTGAGTAACCGCGGTATGAAATTGAACGAAGCAAAAAAACTGAAACGAGAGAATCTCGCGAGGGAACAGGCTGCTGCCGCTGCCGCTGCGGCCGCCGCTGAAGCACAGGGCATACCCATACCCGTCAACCTTACTATCGGAAACGAAGAAGACGCGACGGAAAAGCTACCTACACGGGCATCAAAGAGGAAGTTAGAAGAATCCCTACCAGTTGATGCAGCGGCCCAGCCAAGCGACGAAACTCGTGCTTCTCGTTTGACTAAACGCCGCAAAGCTAGCGATGGTGATATTCCAACTGAATCTCGCGCCAGTCTATCCAGCGCATCAGTGAACACTAGCACTTCTATCACGGAAACTGCCAATGCCCCCGTCGCTGAAAGCGCAGCGCCAGTCGTTGACATAAAAAAACAATCTTCGCCGCCAGCTGAGCCAAAGACCGAACCAGTAGCCGCTCCCGCTACGGATGGCCACTTCGCTACGCCGAACCGACCACCCTCACGAGGCCGCTCCATTTCCCTAGCAGAACAAGCAACCACCCTTAACGCCCCCGGAGGCCGCGACCTCCGCCGCAAAAGCGCTACCCCAGCCCGAAGAACCCCCATTCCAGTCCCTGAAACTGGTCCTACTCGCCGTCGAAAACGCCCCGCTCCAGGACCAGTATCATCTGGACAAGACGGCGGAGCAGCAGTCAGCTACGGCCGTCGCAAGGCGAAGATGAGTAAGAAGCGGGCGGGAACGCGAGAGCCGGACCAGCGGGATAACGTCCGTATTGACGAGGATGGAGTGTTGGAGGAGATTGATTCCAATGAACCACGATATTGTATGTGTGGGGACGTGAGTTTTGGAACGATGATCTGTTGTGAGAATCCTGATGTAAGTCGCCGCTTTCTATGCTCCAGGTGCTATCGAAATCAAAGCTAACTTTCCCGGCAGTGTGACAAAGAATGGTTCCACCTCGACTGCATCGGTCTCTCAGAAGTCCCTAGTCGGACGGCAAAATGGTTCTGTCCTGACTGCCGGGTCAAGTTCAACAAAGGACAAGATGGGATTGTCAAAATTGGTTCTCGTCGGTGATTGGATTGCATTTGCATTGGATTGGGGTGTATTCTATTTTTTGACTGCTCTTGATACGATACCACGGTGTTCGCGTCGTTCAAGGTTCTGTTTACTGTTTTGGTTCCAGCATGGCGAAAGGACGGTGTTTTGGATTTTGTCGGTCCTCAGCTTATGGATTCACATATTAATTAGACCGTTAATCAAATGGATATCCAGAATGAATCACTATGCCATAGGCTCAGACTTCCCAGCATACCGACTCTTCTCATCAAACTTAGGCTCCACAAGCCCCCTTTCCTCTTTAACCTTCATCTGCAATCCCTTCAAGATAGCATAAATTGTCCTCAGCGTCGGCGTGGGAACACCCAATCTCTCCCCTTCTCGTAGCGGCTCTCCGACAATATTCTCGATCTCCATATAATTACCCTACCCTCATTAGCCACCAACCAAGCCAGCAAGATGAAACAGAACATACCTTCTCAGCATCCTGACACATACTCGGCCTAAAAAACGCCTCTGGCGGATCACATCGAACCGCCTGCTCAACAACCCCTTCTTCATCTTCCCAACCATTCATAACCCTAACCTCCAAAGCCCCCGCAACAGCAATAATCTCCCTATTAGCCGGCTTCACGAGTTCATCGATGACGTGCTCGTAAACGCGCATCCGGGTGATATCCATTCGCAGGATCGCGGAGACGGGGTTGAAGGAGGCGTTGTATATTAGTTTTCGCCAGCGAGTTGCGGGGACGTCGAGGTCGAATTGGACGTCGATGATGGAGTTTTTGGTGTTGGCGTTGGGGTTATAGGCGGTTATGAAGGCTTGGGTTGCTGTAGTTGCCCTTGTTCTTGTGGAGAGGCCCTCATCGAAACCAGGATCGCTACCATCCTGACTACGGGGATGAGGGAAAGGCCCTAATCTGACGCGATCACGGTCGTCGTGCTTGATGAACCCTGGCTGGACCTCTGTCGCGCTGGTGAATGAAACACCGGAGATGATGGGGTTTGCGGGGAACCGCTCCCGGAACGGGTGTTCGATGTTAACACCGTTCTGGATGAGGATTATGGAGGTGTGCGAGGGTGTTACCGCTGGTGCGATTAGATCGGGGAGAGACGGGGGGATGTCGGGGATGTTTTTTGTGGTTAGGATTATATAGTCGAATATTTTCCCTTCCTTATTTGGGATTGTGTTGCGAACTGTTGTTCGTTCTTGTTAGCGAAAATTCATAATTTGGGGTATAAGGGTGTGGATTATGTACTATGTGATGGTCTCCAGCCTTGAATATAGCCATGGTCTACTGAATCAATAGTGAAGCCGTTTTTCTCGACGACAGCGTAGTTGGAGCGCAGGATGGCGGTTACTTCTGCAAGGCCGCCGGTTTCGAGGGCGTAGGCTGTTACAGTACCTATGCCGCCGCTGCCAATTAAGAGGACTTTAAGCTTTTGGCTCATTTCTGTAGCAGGGTGTATGAGCAGTGGGAGTGTGTTGAAAATCAGTTCAACTAGAGATACGAGGGCTTCCCCGCTTCTAATCATTGATAGGGCGTGCTTAGGTTGTGGGGATATTTGACAACAATTGATACCATTGAAAATATACAGGAGTAGTGTCTAGAGTACATAAGTCATAGTTTATTTCAAACTCCACTTCCCACCCTCACTGACAATCTCCACTGGCCGTTTCTCGTCCAGCGAGACCCGACCCGCCTGCAAAATGGCAGTCGTCGCAATGGTATTCTTGAGCGTGGGCAAGGGCCGTGCATCAAGCTCGTCGAGGGTTACCCGGCCCTCATTGACAGCAATGACTGCGTCGATGAACTTCTCGAAGCTGATGTATCCGTAGCCTGTTTGGCCGGCGAAGTTGCCTGCTTCGTCGGGAGCGTAGCGCATGTAGAAGCTGGGATTATGAGCATGTCATTTTGTATGGGGGTTTGGTGAGGGAAACTTACGGATTCACCCAGATCAGTCCTTGGTCGTCGCCGGTGACGTCGTAGCCTCGCTTGGCCTGGTTGATACGAACCTCGCCCTTGGAGCCCATGTCTAGGATCATCGGTCAGTGCGGTCGACAGGATGGAAAGTGAAAATCTTACAATGAAAGTACTGATTTGAGTGCACACCGGCATTGTGCGGTGCCGTCCAGCTGGCAGTATACACAGCAGTAGCATTCTTGGAAGGATCACTCTTCTTCCTCCAGTCCACAAGCAGAGTGATAGTATCCTCCGTCTCCGGAGCGCATCCCAATTCAACCGCAGCTCCAGTCGAAGCAGATGCAGTAACCCGGGCAGGAGTATACTCTGGCACCATACTCTCACAGATATCAATGTGGTGCGAATTCAAATAATACGAAATATCACTGTCCTTGCCAGCCCACGCCTTGAAAGTCTCGAGCTGACTCTTAGGCTGGCTCATGTAACTATAGAAGTAGTTGAAGTCGCCCAGGTTAAGAGCTTTGTGGCGCGCATCTGCATAGGCGGGATCAAACCGTTTATGGTGCTCGACGAACACGAAAACACCATGCTTGCGTGCCTCGTCGACTAGGGTCAGGTGGTCGGAAAGGAGCTGAGTAGCGGGCTTGGTGATGAGGACGTGGATCTTGCGCTGAATGGCGTACAGGGCGATAGGGAAGTGGGTCGGGTCGGGGGTAAAGATTGTGATGGCCGAACCCGGCTCGAGAGCATCGATGGCTGCTTTATAGGCATCGGGATCCTTCTTGTCGTCGGCTGGGAATGAGTCGAAGGACACGTCGAGACCGTTGTAGGTCTCAGAGATGTTCTTTTGGAGATGCTGGCCTGCACATTGTCAGTGTATTGCTCCATTCTGTCCATGCTTGTCTTATGACTTACGAATACCTGGGTATTTGGCACCGGAGACACCAACCATGCTCAGCTTCCCAACCTTGCCTCTCCGCCGGAGATCGAAAAGGGACAATCCCACGACTCCTACCTTCTTATCTGAACCAGAGGCAGCACCACCGACAAAGCCGGTGGTGTATTCACCTGTTCCAACCTGTCAATGTGTAAGTTTTAATCATCGTACTATGTAGAAACGATGAGCAGCATACCATCAAAACACTTGGAGGTGCCATTTTTAAGATGTTGACTCGATATTGTTGACAACGAGCGTACACTCAATCCAGGCAATAAATGGCTCAGAGAAAAAAAGAAGAAAAGAAGAAAATATGGAAGGCGCAATGCGATCGAAAACATTTTGTACCCCGGTAGCTCCCCGCGATTTGATGATGACAAGAGGAATTATCCGCTCTTCAATAGCCGACGGTCACCTGATTTCACCCAAGTTCGCTTTTATATATCTCGATCACTCCTTAGCTTTAGGATTACTGTCTCTATTCTCTTATACAGCCACAGAATGTATTTACCCTTGATATGCATTGACCTTCATACTGCACTCCCATGTCTGCGGTCGGCCTTTGAATGACAAAACAGGAAATCATATGAGGGGTATTCCCGGACAAGCTCTGATTGGCCAATTCTCAATAGCCGACCCCAGAAATAACAAGCGCCGAGTGGGGAGCCGATCGGCTAAATACGTCCCCGGAAAAAGTACATTCACCTTCATGGTTGTGAATCCAGGCACTTGCCACGTTCCTTCTAAGCATTTCGAGCAGTTGAAATATTGGAACTAGGATATAAATTACGGTTCAACCAGATTCAGTCTTGAACTTACGGACATACCCTAATGTCCACCTGCAAGAATTTGTTCCATGAAGCGATACTCGGCACTCCTACTGCATTGGTCCCCGTAAACCTGCGTATACAATCGAATACAAAAAAAAAAAAAAAAACCATAAACTTATCATAGTTGACTGCGAGGCTTTTGCGACATGTAACCTGATATACAATAAAGAACGGCGATGTGTTCTAATGATTCGTACACGATCGATGCTAGAAGAACTGCCATGGTTAGACATAAAAAGATGAACATATCTGTGTCCCAAGCTGCTGTAAGTGTAACCTAAGGCCCAACGAACTGTCCGGATGCCCATCCCTATACCACTGGCCGATTACAGCGAGCAGATGTCAAGGTCTTCATGGCACGCTGTCTTTTGGTAACGAGTGCATTAACATCATGGCCAGCTTTGCGAAACCTAACGAAGGTTCGAACAACTACCTATATGTGGCCTTTCTGACTACTCATTGAAGACATTGTTGCTGTCTCACGATTATACAGTTGCCAGGGCTACTACAGCGCAAGAAACAGCACAACTTGGAAGCGCAGTAGACCGTTCGTAGTCTTCGATGCTCGTTTTAGGGTTACCGGATCGCTTTTGCATTGGCAACGTCACATAATGGTATCATGGTAAACTCTTGGCTGAGAAGAGGTGCCTTGTCGAAGGAGACGTCGGCCAAAAGAAACAACAGAGTACGGGTAATCTATACATACCCCGAGAAGGTCTTGCGCGATCATCTCAACGAAAACATTTTTGCATTGTGTGCCAACCATATCAACAGTCACGGCTCCGGAGATTATAGCTCTCCTCATGTTCAGTCTCGGAGCCAGAGATAAGGTTGGTGAATGACAGTGACGTGCTGGAGGGAGGCTATACTCTTGTTTTCCATTCCACTTCTATTCATATAGCGATGTCATGGGGTACGAGTTCAGATTAATGGGCTTGTGGAATACCTGTTGTGCTATCCCCGGGCCATGACTTGAATAATCAATAAATAAATCATAGCATCTGCTTGACTTTTGGTGCTTGAGCACTATATTTTAGGAAATAAAAATGGCAGTAGCGCCGATCCTATCATTATCATTCGATCAATGAGAAGACAGTTTGTAACCCGAAAACTTTCCTGGCAAGGTGAATAATACCCATCGGAGCGGCATCGAACTATAGGAAAACTAACGACTCTCATACTCTACCATCTTCTCATGTGCCAACCGCGCCATATCCCGATACTTTCCCTGAAACCTCTCATCCCCCGCAACAAACCCAAACTGCTTTTTCCACTCTCTCCACCTCTCCATACCCCACATCTCCCGCGGACTTAACCCAGGAATCTTCTCTCCAACCTTCTTGCACTGTTCATAGACATACCGCCCCTCGCCTGGATATATAATCCACTGCGCTGCGCCGATGAGATAGTTCCCGATTTTATTCGGCCCGTCGATGGGGCGCTTCTTTAGGTCTGGGTATTCGCGGCTCCAGGGCAGGAGGTGTTCCAAGGAGCAGAGAAAGTCACAGTTGATTATATTGAGGGTTGTTAGGCGGGCGATGCTGCTTTGCCAGTTGCGCCAGCGGAGGGGAGGTTGGCATGCTGGGTTTCATTCAGTAAGCGGACAATCATATATTTGAGAAATTAACAAAGATATACCTGACTCCTCGACACGGAAAATCTCCGCTAACCACCCCAAACTCTCAAACGCCCACAACGTAATGGTAGGATAGGGCTCAGATGAGCCCTCCTCCGGTGGAACCCCATCTGGCACCTCCCGCCTCGGCAAGCCCCTCAGCACTACCAGAAACTCAATAATCCGCTCCTGGCCTGGATGGTACGGCGGGCAAGCAGAGCACAATCGCGCAATCCACTGGATAAGCTCTTCAAGATTGCCGCTTGGATTCGGTGCGATCGCGCGCGTGCTCGGAATGCCCTGCTGCTCTTCTTCGGGGGTGAGGTTTCGAGGATTGGGGCGTTTTAGCAATTCTTGAAGTTTCCGGTCGGCTTCTTGTACGACGGCCTTGTTATATTCGATGGCTACGTCGTGGGGCTTTATCTCGCCGTTGACTAGAGCTTCGAGCTTTTGCTTCTGCAGGATTTTATCTTCGGTGTCCCAGCCTTCGACGAGTTCAAAGGGGAGGGTTTTATGTTCGTATTCTTTGGAGTATTCGGGATTCATATCCATTGTTAATCGTGATGAGTTTGAGATGAAGTTGGTGAGGAGGATGTACGGCGAACTAGCTATATTAGCTACACTGATATTGCCTTGCCGCCCCCCACACTTTGATCGTCGCTTATCACCTTTTCTTTGGCCCGTCAATCACTACAAAGCTTTCTTGTCTTTTTTGTTTGTATTTCTACCATTATCACTCTAGTTTCCAGGAACGCATCGACTTCAGACCAAAGCATACAGGAATGAATTCCTTCTCCCAGAGGCATACTCCAAAACAGCTTTACAAAATGGATATATTAAACGGCCTCTGTTCCTCATCAGGACAATACAACAACAGCATCAATCAGTCAGTCAATTAGTCAAAGAATCACTCGGTCTTAACCAGTTGATACCAAAACCACCACCTCACTAACCAATCTCTTCGTCTTAAATCAACACCCAAACAACCAACAATCAAACCACCAAAATGCGTCTCATCCAAGCATTCCTCGCCCTCTTCATCGCAGCACCCGTCTTCGCAGCCCCTGCCGCTCCTGTAAGTTCCCCTTCCTTCTCGTTACCTCTACCCTACCACTACAACACCTAACT
Organism: Aspergillus pseudoglaucus; assembly: GCA_039880875.1. Classification (NCBI taxonomy): domain Eukaryota; kingdom Fungi; phylum Ascomycota; class Eurotiomycetes; order Eurotiales; family Aspergillaceae; genus Aspergillus; species Aspergillus pseudoglaucus. The sequence continues at coordinate 1,265,350 of JBDODC010000002.1, read as the reverse complement.
AACAAATACCCAACAGAGCACCGTAGCCTGCGGACCCGCTAGTAACGCCTCCTCTACAAGGACCTTCAAAGACAGTGTCTAGCGCGCCAAAGACGAGATGACAAAAGCAGGCCTCAACACCGGCAAGTCCGGCGACCCGCACGTCTATGGCAACACAGACAGGTTGCACTGGGGTGTCGATGCATGTGGCAAGCCCTCTGCACATTTGCTCGAGTATCTGGTACTTTGGGAGGGGCAAAAGGCGAACTGGGAGAAGAATGAGTATACGGCGCTGCAAAGGAAGACGCCGATCCGAGTTGTTTATGCGAATTCGAATGGGGCGGTGGTTTATTGTGGGGTTATGACGCATGCGAAGGTTATGAAGGAGTTCAATGGAGAGGATTACTTTGTCAAGTGTGAGTGATTGGTTGTTTGTGCATTTGTCTGTGTATAGGGGATGAGGCGTTTCTGAATATTTGCCTTATGGAGTTTGAAGTTTTTGGGGATTATAACATGGCATCATTTTATACGAGAACTGAAGAATCAGCCGGGATTCTCGCAAGGGCTTATGACCATTCAATTAATAGACCTCCAATATTGGTCTGGTTTCTCCAGGCAGACCATATATTTGAGTTACACTGTACACGGTTGTCGACAGACAAGAAGAAATCCACAAACTCCAAAATGCAATCATTAATATACGAGAAGTAAAAAGAATCAGGTAAAGAAATAACTAAGGACAGTAGAATATCTGTACATCAATAAAGGAATCAGGGTATCCATAAGAAAAGAAAAAAGTACAAGAATCGCAATGTATAGGCATTACACATGGTAAGCGACGGCCGGACGCCCTCCAGGGATCTATAAGTGATTTCCCTGAGAGCAGTCGGATAGATCACTATTGATCCTCCAAACACTGTCCCGGGAACGGCAACCGATGTCAGCACCGGCGCGACGGCACATGGACATAACCAAGTGCTTGTCCGGGAGGGACAGTCGGGGCGCAGGGATAGCCTACCCTGCTCCAGTAGAGATAGGTATCTCTAGAATTCAGCTCCAAGGCTGGTACAGAACGAGTATTGCTGAAACCAATGGCCCAGTAAGCTAGTATCACAGACTTTCTGTAAACCGACTCCCCCGACTTCCGTCGAAACTTGGATGACTTCGACCTAAGATATCAGGTCGTTGTGGAATAGGTGATAACGAACTATGTGATTGTCGGGGTATGTTTATTGGTGCACTGACAGAGGACATGCTGGCAGTACTTGTAACGGGTGTCCGGGCTGGTGATGCACGCATATACATAACTGAATCGTTCTCTTCGGCTTCCCGAGTGTAGCTCACATCCAACGGCATGCCGAATGGTGTCGATGGCGGAGGCTGTGTTAAAGGTGATCGTGGATTCACTGGCGACCCGGGAACTGCACTCGTCATGCTTGGCTCTGATAGCGTTGGTGACCCAGTGTCGTATCCGCCTCCAAAACCGTCACCACCATGCGTCAGCACGGATGGAATCTTTCTACCAGAGATCTTCTGGAACCCCCGCTCGCTACCATTAGATACGAGCGTACTGTCGGTATTCGTGGTCATGGTGGACTGTCTCCATCGTTTCATAAATGCCGGCGCAAAGTACGTCGCCGTTAAGAGAGAATCAGGACGTGACGCCATCCCAGCAGATCCACCCCCTCCAGCCATATTCCCTCCAGCCCCGACTCCTCCTTCTGTCGACGGAAGAGCCTGCTGAGATTTGCGCATGCTTGCTCTGCGCTTCAAGAAGAATAGAGCAAGGATCACCAGCATCATAGCACCGGCAACACTACCAACTACACCACCCACAATCTTTCCCGTCGTGGCAGGTCCAGGCGTACCGGAAGAGTCTTGATTCGGGTCGGTATCTGTCGATGTAGGGTCTTGCCCGTTGCCGGTTTGGGTAGATCCTCCTCCACCTCCGTAGCCACCGCCAACCCAGCCACTATAACTGGATGAATCGGAACTAGTGGTACTGAAAGATGTCGATGTCGATGTCGAAGAGCTGAATGATGAGGAAAAGGACGAAGTGGAGGACGGAGTGGATAAAAAGCTGGTTTTCGTGCTTGACCTAGTGACAAGACTCGCACTCGTAGTTGCTGAAGATAAAGATTCGGAAGGGTCTGATACCGAAGGACTGGAGGTAGGAGTTAAAGAAGTCGATGACGGGGTAGGCTGTGACGAATTGATCAATGGACGAGAGGTCATAGCGGAGGAGTAAGCCGATGACGCAGCGGAAGCCATTGCCTGCGAGCTGCCGGTTAAACTGGGCGTATCTGCCGTGAGGGATGTGTATCCCGGGAATGCAGTAACGGATCCATCGAACCATGCATGAGACGAGGCGAACGTCACCTCTGCTGACTGTGTGGAAGTATAAGATTCATCATCGATCACATTCACCACTGTAGCCCACACTTTTGCCAAATCTTCAGAACTGGCTATGTCCTGCCGCTTATCGAGTACCGGAACCGCCTCATGCCCAGCGCTGTGTCTTGTATCATGATGCGATCCGCAGTCAGAGTCCGAGCCTGTAGGGATCGGGTGGTGTGCGATAACAGGAGTGCTATGAGCCGCCACGCGACTCCGCTTCTTCATCAACCTGGTCAGTCGAGGATTCCTACCAATGCCATGATGGGCCATTCTGTTAACCGCCTCTTGATACCAAGCTTGTCCAGTCCTAAATATGGCCGAAAGCTCTCAACTGAATAGGTCCAATAAACAATGTCCAAGAAATTGAAAGGTAGGGTAAAGATAGTCAAAGTGTCTGCCTGCACGACACTCAGGGAATGTCCAAACGAGATGGAATAACGAGCGATAAACGGATATTTCCGTATTGGTCGAAATAGTGCCGGAACGAATGTAGAGCGAACGCGTAGCGTAGCGAGAATCACGAGATTGATGTAGATGGCTGATGTCAGAAACGAGCGACCAATTCGGTAGTATATCGAGCGAAGACAAGGAAGTCGCTTATTCACGGGCGAATCTCAATGCGAATGAACCAAGGAGCGGACGTCAACCGACACTCAACAGCCGACTAAATCTAGTAACGAATGATTTAAAAGAACGAGGGCATCGAAATCGATCAAATAAGATACTAAAAGCCAAATGACTGGATTAGCCCGCAACTCAATTATATCGCATAAAACCATCAAAACATCAAACCTACCGTAAACGAATGAAAGAAGAGAAACCGAAAAGAACCCGCAAAAAAGGAAAACTGTCCTGTCTTTTTCCCTTCCCAACTACACTAATCCATCCTGGTGACGATCACACGATATTCTCGAAGCAATTGCGTTAAGTCAAAGAAAAAAGAAAATATCAACGGGCGTAACTGTGATGCACAATTTAACTTGTCTCTTTTCTTTTCTGCCCTCCACTTTGTCTCCTTATATGCAGCTCAAGGATCCACGCTGGTTCCTGGTTCCGGACCGGAGAATTAATTGGTGAGATTAGGGTACCGTCTCGATGCTTTATTTTCGTAAACAATCGGTTGGGGTTGTTGTTGTTCGTCTCGTGATAGGTCTATCCATAAGCGAACGGATTGGATATTCGTCGTACTCGATACTCGGTGTTGTTGTTGTTGTTGTTGTTGTGTTCCTCACTCTCCGTACGGGGGTCGTTGGCCCACTTTTTCCACACCGGGTCAAGCAACGGGTCGACCTCCAAATCGAATTGAATCAAGACAGAACGAAAGAAAAGAAAAAGAAGGAAAGAAAGGAAGAAAAGAAGGGAGGGGAAAAGAAACGAGAGACGTGGAAGAGATACAGGCAAGAGGGAGGTGAAAGAAGAGAAGAGGGAATGAGCCGCGTCGAGGAAATGGAAATCCATTAACGGTGCTAGTCCCCGTCACTAGTCCCTATATAGTCTAGCTGCGGGCAGGTTGGATTAAAAATAAATACAGGGCAGTAATTACAGAGTCAGTAGTAATAATAAGCCAAGTCAGGTCCATGGTTCAGTCTTTCTTCAAGGATGAGCTACCTCTGAGAGGATATTTGCTTGTATATGCACATATGCACTGTCTAATTTCACATTCAGTTTCTGTACTCCGTACATAACATACAAAGACATACAATACAATACCGTAAGTGCAAGAAAGAAAAGAAATAAAAAGGATCTGGCCAATATCAGACCCGGTCGTCAGTGCGTCAAGTCGACAGCACTAGTCCTCATATAGACTAGCTCCATACACTAGCTCCGCCATGATGGGTCTAATTGCGAGATGCGAGTGGCTACAGTTTAATTAATGGCACGGTATTGATTACCGCAATATTACAACGTACAGGCTGTGACAGTACTTTGTCTAATGCAATTGCAACGAGCAAGGGACCAGCCAGAACTATTGAAAACATCAAGAATAAAGGAAATAGGTTTCTGTCAGATTCAGGGGAGATCAAGTCAGTTCCATGTTGAAAGGTTGTCGTGTTAGTGGTTGTTGTTCAGGTTCTCTCCTTTCCCCTGATAACAACCAAACTCTAAGAGCAATTTAGTCTGTCGCAAAGAGATATATGCTCGTTTAAATACTCATATCATGCCACTGGGTCTACAATCTACAAATATATTAATCCTATTTATATCCCGTCATGACCGGATCGCGTGGACCGAGAAAAGAATGGAAGATTGGAAGAATGGAAGCCCGATGGAAAATTCCTGAATTCACATCTCAAGTTGGAGAATACAACATCATAAGCCAAAACCATTCATTCACAGCAATATCAACCTCCCAGTCTTTCAAATCTGTACACAAAAGAATTCCCGATGCATACGTACAAATATCAGCACGAGCGTACGCCTCGCCGGATTGATTCCCCCCTCGGCTTTTTACCCCTACCAAAACAAAACAGGGAGGCTGTGGGTTTGTAGAAGCAATACAAAATCGGTGCATTTCGCAGGAGGAGGGGTATTAAAATAAAAGGACACACATGTCTCGCTGTCACTCATAACTTAAAAAGTCTCCAGCTCATCAGCGGGCACTTCATCTTCGGCGGGAATCTCAAATCCCTCCTGCGTTAACCGGTCAGTGTCTTTTTCGGGGTCCTGGTGTTGAGTAGTACTGGGTTATCGCTTCATACCTCTGTCGAGTAGAGGATGCCCTGGATGTGCTTGACCAGGGAGTCATCGTCCTTCTCCAAGTCCGGATCGGCCTCGATAGCGCTCTGCAACAACAGCTCAATGTCGCGGAGCTTAGCAAAGTAAAAGTCTCTCTCCTTCTCCAACCCCCCAATTGCTTCCTTTTGGGTCGCAACCTCCTGTTGCAAAGCAGCAGTGGCCGCACTGCTGGCTCCAGCAGCAGCAACGCGCGGGCGGGCAGCAGCAGTAGGAGTCACACCCCGACGGGCAGAGCTTTGCGAAGTCGCACCAGAACGAGAGCCGGCGGAGGCGGGAGGAGCACCAGAAGCCTTGCGACGAGCCACGGCATCATAGTCACCACCAGGGTAGTGCTGGTCCCAGTATCTCTTCGTCCACTGAAGGAACTCGAGGTTGTCTTGCATACGGCATTTCGAGAGTTGCTGGACGGGAATTGGCTTGTCGACTTGGTGCTTTCCGAAAACATCTAAAGCCGCACAGTTTAGATCCATGTTGTTCGAACAAAGCAAACCGACAGATCAGACGACAACGTACTTTGAAGAATCTTGAAGTTCTGCAGGTAGGCATATTCAGAGTTGACATTGAACTTGACACGCGACATGGGAACATCCACTATAAGATGCCAACGCGTCAGTAAGCCATTGAAGCATGAAACTACACCCCGATCGACTCACTGAATATCGAGTCAAAGATCTGACATAGCGCAGCACTGTTGAAAGCCACCAAGTCAGTCCCTTGTCACCTCCAGACGACCCCCGGAGAATATTCTTGTCACAATCCGCCTCACAGCCATTTAACCATGAATCCCAATAGTGTTTTGCCATCTAGGACAAACGTGTATGTTCAGAAAGGGGGTGGAGGGGGGGGACGCTTTTTTATCCGTACCCAGTTCCGCATTGCTCGATCTTGGTAATGTTCAGCTGCAACAGGTTGTTGATCCATCCAAGCAGTTCTTGTCTACAGTAGAGAGACCTCAGTCAGCAAGAGAGTACAATCACGATAAATCCCATGTTTTCCTCGATCAATCTCACCTAGATTCACCCATCTTGTCGGTGGTTTCTGTGGTAGTGGTGGGGTAAAAGCGGTGTCTAATCCAATCTTCACGGACACAAGGGTTCGCGGAGGAGAGAGAAAAGTAGTCGGAAAGAGCAGGATGAAAAGAAAAGAATCGGCAGCAGTCAGTGAAACCCAGAAGGATTTGTTGACGGTTTTGCGACAGGGAGGAAAGATCGCAGTTGAGGATTGTTTTGCTGCGTCGCCAAAACCCACGGGTCGCCCAGGCGCTAAGTCCGATCCAGCCAATCAAAGGACTCGGTGCCTCTTGCCTGCCAGCCTGGCTGATGCCTTGAGGCCTGAGGTATCAATGCAAAATCGGGTAGAAATCGATAGATCGGCATAATAATAACGATGGTCTCTATCAGTTGCTTCTGGATACTGTACAAAATCTAACCAGTAAACTCAACAAGAATAAGCAATGAAATATGCACAAATCTATCAATCGCTCGCCCTATATACCCAAAATGTATTGTCGCTTTCAAAACAAGATATAAGACCAAAACTCCCTTAAGCATGACTCCAAACCAGCAAGCAATGATATAAATAAAGGCAAATTGAAAAGAAGAATGAAGAGAAAATGAAGAGAAGAATGAAGAATGAAGAGATGCATGAGGCATACAGAAAGTCAGATCACTCCTCGAGCAAGTCAATGCCATCCAGTCCATACCCAAAGTCCATGATAACAGCCCGGGAATCCTGGCTGGTAGCAACAACACGACGATAATCCGATTTCACACTGAGCATCCAGCTAGTCGTCCAACCTGGCAAGTCAATCGACAACTCACCGGACTGGACATCAAAGACCTTGACACTCATGTCGTAGCTGCCACTCACGATACGCTGGTTCACACTGTCCAGATGCAAAGAGCGGACCAAGCCAACATGGCCCTTGAGCTCGTTGACCATCTCGCCAGAGTTGGCGTCGAATTGGTAGATCACCTGGTCATTCCCACCGGTGAGGATAGTCCGAGCGTCGTCGCTGAATTCAACGCACGCCAAGCCCCGATCTTTGCTGGGGAACTCTTTTACGCAAAGACCAGAGGTAATGTTCCATAACTTGGCAACCCCGTCACCGCTGGCAGATACGACGAGGTCTCCGCGTAATTGGACCGCATTCACCGGTCCACGGTGGCCCAGTAGTTTCTTCACAAGTGCTCCGGTATATCGATCCCAGACACAGATCGTGGTGTCCTTGGAACAAGAAACGATGTAACGGTCGTCAAAGCAGACATCCAAAACGCCAGCCCGATGGCCCTCTAGACGACGGATCGGCTTATAATCGTTCTTTATACCCCATACAATGCATGAATAATCGGACGACCCAGTGACCATGATCTCATCGTCAAACTGAAGACACAGAATGGAAGCGCTATGGTAATCCGATGGCTGTTCCATGGGGGCGACAATTCCAGCAGGGGCAGTTGACGGTGGACAGATAGTGAGAAACGGAGACTTGCCTGCCGACTGTTGGATAGGGTTGTTCACAGGGCCAATACCAGGAATGTCTCCTGGTGGAGGGCCTATAATTTTCAAACACGGCCAAGGATAGTGAGCATCCCACACGCGAATAGTACGGTCGCGGGAACCAGTGATAATTTTGTTCCTGCATGGAGTTAGACGATCGCTGCATGCAACTGCAAGAGATGCAGGGGAGAGGTGGAATGTGGAAACAGAAGAATAATGCAGAAAAAACGTACTCATCAAATTGCGCACAATAAACACTATCCTTATGCCCATGTAAATAGATCGCAGCTGCCTTACCCTCCTTCCACCGGTGTTCTAGTGCACGCCGGACAAGGAACATTCTTTTCCAATCCTGGTTTGGCAAGGTCTTTCCAAGACCAGCCGACTGTTTCTTCTTGGACGAAGTGACACTGGGTCGACGGTGTCTGTAAGCGCGACGAAAAACATGTCTCCAAACATGTCGTGAGACAGCCTGCTCATTCCAAGCACGGGAGACTAACTCTGCCTGCATGAGCGACTTCGGGTCAAGATACGACAGGACTTGCGATGTGATCTCCGAGGGCAAATGTTGCACCGGGTCGAGACGTACGACCGCCAATTCTGTCTCAGAACCATCTGCACGATCGCGCAGATCAATACCTATGCCACTCTCCGAGTCCAGTGTGATTTTGGCATCCCGCAATTTGACAGCATCGCGTTCCACCCTTGCCAATTCATTCTGAGCAGCGGCGGCCGCGCGGGCAGCCGAACCTGCGCCCGTGTCATTGGGGAGGATCGGTGGTTCGAGTCCATGACCGGGAATAGGGGCAGGGACAGATGCGGTCGGGGCGTAGAAACTATGCAAAGCGGAGACACTGTTGAGCGATGGTCGACGATTGATGCTGTACTTGAAAGACGAATTCCTCGACCGGGCATCCCAGCTGCCGCTCGAGAAATGGTACGATCGACCGTCGTTGTCGATATGCGTGTCGTCAAGTTGCGATTGTAGTGTTTGTTTGGACGACTTGTTGCGGATGGTGACAGACAGGCGGCGGCCCAGGGCACGCAATCCATCTACGGGGTGGCGCAGATTGGAAAAGCTTCTCGAGGGCTGACGACGTGGAACTGCCTCTGCGGATTGACTTGCATCATCTGGCACCTGGTCCTCCTCCTGATTATGACACTCCTCCGCAAAAGCCAGCCCGTTCCATTCCTGGTGTTCCAAGCTCGGTGGCAGGGCACCGGAAGTGGTGGCCGTCCGGGGTCGGGTTCTAAACGAGACGGAGGGGCGTCGTCGGGGGGGGGCAATGGTAGCGGCGTCTCGGGCAGTCATGGCGTCGTGATGCGATAAGAATGAAAGCAATGACAATATATGCAAATGTGAATAGATCAGTTACTTATGGGCAGAATGCAAGCGATCGAGAGATATCGGGGGCGAGGTCGGAGGCGAGCTGATCAAATGGGAGTCGGAGAATAAATAACAATGGAAAGATGTCTTCGTTACTCTTTTTCCTCCCTCGTCTGGTCTAGCTGGCACGTTCTGGCTCCTGGAAAGGGAGAAATAGGAGCTGTCGTCGAAGGAGCTGAGCTGAGGGCCGGTGGCTGGATAGGAGGCAAAGGACGGGATGCGACAAACAGAATGCAGTACAAGCAGTTGAAGAAAACAAAATGCGACTGTACAAAACGCGGAAAAGAAAGAATAATAAACAAGATCAAGGAATGCTAACAAAGCAAAAGAACAACGCTAAACAACGGCTGTCAGAGCAACTTGCAGTAGTGGTTAAGGAGAGCGACAAGAGAGTCCTGAATATGATAGATCGCGGGCGGTGGACCATCGGAAATGACCAGCAGTAGTGGTAGACTCTCGATTCTCTCTCGCCTCGCTTTTCCTCTGCTGTGGTCTATAAGAATATTCGCAAGATGTATATGTACAAGTACTCAAGTGCTCAGTCCAGGGGGCGAAGCAGTGATCATAATAATTTGAAGAGGCAAAAAGCCAATTCGCCAATTCGGAACCAGATCTCTTTGCGCCCCTGGACAACCATTTTCCGGGTCAAGAAAAGTCTAATTTTCCCGTGAATAGAGACGGAAATACAGGCTTCATGAGATCCATGGAACTGTTGAGTATGGTTGCTGGAGAACTCTCCTTTCTCCGGACTCCGAACACGAGGGAGGGGCCTCTTCGAAGAGACTCGAACAGACCGGAGGGCAGCAAAGCAGTGAATATGTTAATAACAATTGACAAGCAGATTCTAAACAGCAAATAACCTGCAGGCTCACTGCATAATCCTGGCTGGTCTTATCGATCAACGAATGTTTTGCAGCATCTCCACCGCTTCCGATTACCCCGTGGGGATGCAGCCCGATCTATGAGGATATACATCGATGAATGCAAGTATGTACACTGTACTAGTCTTGCAGAGAAAAGTACAAATGTCAGTTTGGCTATTATCAATCAATCATTGGACATGATTATTCTTTTGTATTTAAAAAAGTGATCTTTATGCAGATGAGTCGGGGGGTATATATCTCCCGGTATGGGACATGGAGGTGTTCATGTTTATGAACCCCCTCTCCCAAGAACCAACCCGCTTCTCCTGCTACCAAGACTCAACTCCCATGTCCTCCGCACTCGTTGCCCACGACCCACACGCCTACACAGGAAGCTTTGACGACGAAAAAGGAACGCCGATGGTTCTTGCTGTGCAGAGTCGACAGTCATAAGAGTTTGTCGTTTTTGTTGGCGAATGGGGCAGATCTGTTACTGCATCATAGGCGGCTTGCACCGGTTGTTCCGGCGGCTGTTATTATGTATCGTCGGGGGTGGGGGTTGCTACTGGGAGCTGTTGGGTGTGGGTATGGGGGGTTGGCAAGGTATTTGTTGGGGCGGGGGTTATGCCGGGGAATTATGGAACAGAGAGCAAGAGAACTGAGCCGGTTTGCATTTGGCAGCGAGGAATGGGGATGTTGATATGGTGAGGCTTCTTTTGGAGTACAAGGCTGTAGATATCAAGGAAAGGATGATCAGGAGATGACGGCAGCCCAGGTCGCTGAGGAAAAGCATTACTTGCAAATTGTGGAGTTGCTAAGAGCATAGAATAGGTTTCAACATAAGAACGAAAAGAGTCTATGCAACATCAGGCAAGCTCTTCTCCATCTCCATAGCCTCCCTAATCCCATCTTCCACAGCCTTAACCTGCCCCTCACTCAACCGTCCCAACGGCCTCCGCGCAAATCCCCCATACCCATAATAACTCTGTAACGCACTCTTCGTCCCCGGAATAGCAGTCTTCGTCAATACCCACTCCGCTTGACTCAACAATCCCTGCGCCTCGACAGCCTCAGAAATCCGACCCTGACTCCAGAGATTGAAAACATGCACGCAGAGACGGGGGATAACATTAGCACCACCAGCCAGCGTAGCAGAACCACCGGACACCAGAGTCTGGAGGGTGAAATCGGCCATGCCACCGAAGGTAACATAGCGGTGGTTCTCAGCGGTCTTGGTAGAACGGCGCGCTCTGTCCGCGACGAGCGGGGAAGAAGCAGTAATGGCATCAAGAGCATGCGAGACACGGGTTAATTTACCCGTATTCGCACAAGTAAACTTCGTCCCCACGACATTAGGATGCTGCGAGACCCGAATAACAAGATCCGAATCCATATCAACCCCCGCCACAGCACCGGGATAATTATACAAAATAACCGGCACCGGCGAACCATCCGCAACAGCCGTGAAAAACTCATACAGCGCCTGATCACCCCCCGTCGTGGCCTTGTAGTAACTAGGCGGGAGGATCAGGACATACTCAGCGCCTGCTTCCGCGGATTCTTTGCAGAGCTCGATTGTGCCCCGGACGCTCTGTTCAGTGGCTCCTGCGATGACGGGGACGTTTTGGAAGCCGGCATCGACGAGGGCGGAGCGGGTTTCATGGATGACAGTTTTGCGCTCTGCGCGGGTGAGGTGCACGGCTTCGCCGTTGGAGCCCTGGACCACTATGCCGGCGAGGCCGGCTTTGGCGAGGCGGACGGCGTGGCGGCGGATGGTTGGGATGTCGAGGTCTTCGGTGTCGGGGTCGAAGAAGGTTGGGGTTGGTGCGTAGGCACCTGGGCGGAGGGGAGTGCGAGACATGATGTTCAATTTGTATGTACCTGGATTGATATGGCTCAGTAGAGATGTATTTAGATAGATGAGAAAGTTGTAATGATAGATAACTGATACTACTTATATACCCGTCCGGAGCTGTCATATACCGATCCAGATCGGAGGTTCTCCGGCTTACCGGTTGTTAGCCGGCATTGCATTTCCGTAGGTATATGCGAGCAATATCTTCTCTCTTTTTAATTTGTAGTTGATTGGCACTTTGTAAGTCACATGCCATTATCGTTTGTCTTGGTTCGAATATCTACTTCCGAGCCTGTGCAAATTGCCGCTAATTTAGGGCTTTGCGGCAACGATTATCTAATATCATAGAAGTAGATAATAGTCAATTCATCACATCATTCAATACTTCACCATCGTTCAATATCATAAAACTACTCCACCGAAGCAAACTTCTCCTCCCACCACTCCTTCCACCTAACAACCCTCTCCTCCCTCCTCGCCTCCTCAGCCGCAAAAACAACCGCATGACTCCTAACCGCCTCTTCAAGCGTACAACCCACAAACCTCGCCTGAGCCTCCCCAACATCCATTCCCTGATTAATAACCGCATCAACTGCCTGCACGAAACTCCTCGCAAGCCCATAGTCACCACCGCCATGCGCCCTTTCTTCCTCAGGTGGTTGACGAGGGACTTCGATAACGGACTCGGACTGGGTTGCAAAGTTGTAGATTGTGACCGTGCGGCTGTCGTAGGAGATTTCACCATGGGTGCCGTAGACGCGGCCGCGGCGTTGGCATTGTTTTTCGGTGGGGGCGATCATGTGGAAGAGTGCCGTTTTGGCGTTCATTGGGGCTGAAGATAGTGGGGAGGAGGGTTCATCGTCCCAGGTGATGGTGACAATTTGGTCATCGCAGACGTTATTATCAGATTCGTAGACGCAGCGGCCATACCATGTTTTCGAGGCGATATAGTTATCAATGTCGGTGTTTTTGTTGTAGTCTTGTTGTAATCGGGACAGAAGAGCTTTGTCTGCTGCTTCTGCACCGGAGGTACGGTGAGTATCCTCAATGTCTGGACAAACAATGTTCACCGGCCAGTCGATATCGCCGCAGGAGAGATGCATATCGCGGTAGATCTTGAGAGCGCTGTAGTTACATTCACGTTCTGCCGGACAAGAAAGACAGTTAGTCGCAGTGCCAGCCTTCCGTGGCTTGCGACGGGGATTAAACTGCGTCAATGAACCAGTGGAAGTGATCGTGCGAGGATGGTGATATGCCGATTTTGACGCAGAAGTAGGCGTATCAGGTGGCGAGCAGAGCAACCAAAGTATAAAATCAATATCATGGCACGACTTGGTCAACAACGACCCGTCCCCATTGGTAGTTTCTCGTCGCCAATTCCCGCGGACATAACTATGCGAGAAATGCCACCACCCAACAGGCTCACAGTGTTCAAGAGAGACAATATTCCCAATCACCTGGTCAAGAAGCAGCAGGTTGCGAAGGAGAATGTTGTGTGGACTGTAGCGTAAAACATGACCGATTGAAAAGATGGTGTTCCTGTCACCACCATCCGTAGTAGGTTTCAGCGAGCGATAAACAGAAAGACAATCCTGCAATGACAGCGCCAAAGGTTTCTCGCAGAGGATATGCAGATCCTTAAATTGCGAAATAGCATGGAGGATCTCAATATGCTGATCATCCAGAGTGCAGATAAAGACCCCATCCACTCCTTCAGCCGTGGTACTGTTGTTGCCGCCATTCCGCCTCTTCACCTCCCTCCTCACCCATTCCCTCCAATCCTCAAATTCCTGTCCATCCTTTGGTTTTTCGTCACCCCAGATAAAGTTGCGGCCGAATTCCCGTCGTTTGAAAGGGTGCGGTTCGGCGACGGCGTGGATGTGGCCGTTTGTAGCGGTTTTGACGGCTTGGCCGTAGGCAGTTCCGCGTGAGCCGGCACCGAGGACAATAAACCGGATGGATCTTGGTGATGGTGATGGTGATATTGTACTCGGAGGAGAATGGTGGTAGCTTATGGGGGGTTGTGGTTCTTTCATTGTTGGAATGCGGGGGATAAGATAAGGCGCTGTCTGTCAACGTTGGGAGAGAATAGCTTGAAAAATGCAAAACAGGAGTATTAAGGAGCTGAAAGGTTCTCTCAGAAGATGTCAGAGACGGTACTTATCTTCGGAGAGCTTGTGTCCAGGTCATGGAGCTGTCAGTGCAACCTGGAGACGATGAAGAATACCCCTCCCGTGATTGGTTGAGCCAAAACACCAGATGGAGCTTCAAGATGGCACAGAAAGGGAGAGGTTTCTATCAATCGTGAGTGTTTTTATTTCGAATCCACTGGTCTGAAGAGCCTGTCGGACATGGAGCGGAATCATGCAATCCAAATAGTACGAAAGTGGTAGAAGAGCTTCAATTCTATTAATATTTAACATTTCTACAGATTATAATGTGCTTGTGACAAGTTGAATGCTTATGAAACAATGGGCTTAAATCTCTCGCGTAACCTCGTAATGATAAATGGACACGCATCAGCTTCAACCGTTTAGGTCTTGACATCAGGCTCCTCACGGCCAATGTACTCTTTGAACTTAAGGAGACCCATGGCCAAAGCCACGTTGTCCTTGAGGTACTCCTGGGTGGGAGTGGCCACCTTGCTCCGGTCCTCCTCGTATTTCTCAATGTACAGACGGATGGTGGCTCCGCTGCTGCCAGTACCCGACAGACGGGTGACGATACGGCTGCCGTCGTCGAACTTGACGTACAGACCCTGGTTCTTGCTCACGCTGCCGTCCAGGTCAGTGTAGGCGAAGTTACCAGCATCGGTGACCTTGCGGCCAGAGACGGTGGAGCCTACGAACGAGTCCTGGCCGGCAAAGTCCGAAAGAGTGGCAATGACCTTGTTGGCACCCTCACTGTCGACACCCTCGTAGTCGTACCGGGTGAAGTAAGTGCGGCCATAGGTCTGCCAGAACTCGTTCTGGATCGAGGCGATGCTGGGAGTCTGGCCGGGGTTGCTCTTGGCAACACCAGCGATGATGTTTAACCAGGCCACGATAGCCCACACACCATCCTTCTCACGGATGTGGTTGCTACCGGTACCGAAACTCTCCTCACCGCAAATAGACATCTTCTTGTTGTCAAACAGGTTGCAGAAGAACTTCCAGCCAGTGGGGACCTCGTAGCTCTGAAGACCTTGGGCCTTAGCGACCAGGTCAACGGCACCCGAGGTGGGCATGGAGCGTGCAAGACCGTAGACGCCCTGCTTCTGGAACCAGGGAATGAGCTTGGCATGATGGGCAATGATAGCCAAACTGTCACCGGGCGAGACGAAAGTGTTAGCACCGTAGATCATGTTACGGTCACCATCACCGTCACTGGCAGCACCGAAGTGGACGCCGTTCTTGTCGACAGCTTCCACAAGTTCATGGGCGTAAACCAGGTTGGGATCAGGGTGACCACCACCAAAGTCCGACTTTGGCACGCAGTTCATGGTGCTGCTGCTAGGAAGTCCGAGCTCCTTGACGAAGATGTCGGTACCGTAGGGACCGGTCACACCGTGCATACCGTCGAAGAGGATCTTGAAGTCCTTGTGGCTGCTCAAGAACTCCTTAATCAGGTCGAAGTCGAAAATCTCCTTCAACATGGTCACGTAGTCGGCGGTCGAGTGGACAATTTCAACCTCTAGAGCGCCATAGGTCTTGGTGCCGATGGCAGAGATATCAAGGTCAGGGATGTCGGTAATGTTGTACGAAGTCAAGGACTTGGAGGTCTCGTAGATCTTGTTGGTGACGGTCTCGGGTGCAGGTGCGCCGTTGGCAAGGTTGTACTTGATACCGAAGTCGTTATCAGGACCTAGGAACGAGAGCTATCAGTGATTTGTTTCCCAATACTTTCTAGCTGTAGCTTTCAGCAACTCACCACCAGGGTTGTGACTGGCAGTCAACAGAATACCACCAGTAGCCTTCCGAACACGGATCAAGTTACTGGCAGCCGGGGTACTGAGAATGCCGTTCTGGCCCACGAGAAGCTTCTTGACACCGTAAGCGGCACCAATCTTCGCGATCTTCTGAATAACCTCGGGGTTGTAGTAGCGGCCATCACCGGCGATGACGAGGGTGGCATCCTGAGCACCTTCGGGGATCGACAACAGGATGCTGGCCACGAAGGCTTCGGAGTAGTTGGCCTGTTGGAAGACCTTGACCTTCTTACGAAGACCGGAACTGTAGAGAGAATCACAGGTTAGATGCGTCGAAAATGACGGCACGTATATTCGGAGCACTGCAGACTTACGTTCCTGGTTTCTGGTCCTGGAAGGGCTGGATGGAAACGGTCTGGACCGACATGATGGCTTTGTTGACACTGGTGGAGATAGTACAGGGAAGAGGAAATAAAGTGTCGGCCACTGATTGTTACCAACAATTGACGTCAAACAACGAGGATAGAGAGAAGAAGACAAAAAACAGAAAGAGAAGAAGAAAAAGAGAAGAAAAGAAGACAACTACGCTGTCGATTAGGCGGTGGGGGATGGAATGGGAAGGAGGGGCAAGCGCGTCATAATTATTTGACGGCATATATGGCCACGGCCATCGTTGAGCTTCCCGATTCAATACGGTTTATTACTGTGCTATAAAACCCGTCCAATTACACCCGTCTGCTACGATGGAATGTGTAGCCAGACAGACACTGCAATCCGGCACCGAATGCTGGTATTTTCGCTCTAGAGCCCGCCCCGCGATCATTAATGCGACCACCATGACAACACATCAAAGTCATTCCTATACAAAGCCGCAGAGGCTCATATTGCCACTTCCATGTACCTGTTGCAGACCACCTAATGCGATTATGTTTGAGTTTCCGTCGTGATGGCCGAAAGCTTGGGCGGGAGCTCTGGCTGCACTGAAATAATCTGTAAATAACCCCGGTGGATAAGGTTTTCGATATTGCACAAAAACTGAGACAGCAGAGCAACACGAAAACCGTTGGGAAGATTGCCCAACATCTTAGTATTTAGCGAGAGGGTAGGTAGTGTAGGTAGGATGCTGAGCAGACAAGCACAACAGAATCACACCCCAAACAACCGCTCCCTGTAGAACTTCATCTCCTCAATACTCTCCAGTATATCATCCTTGGCCAAATGCACCTCCCTCTTAGGAGGCACCGCCTGCAACAACTCCTCACTTCCCCACCGCCTAGCAGCCTCCTTGATCGCACTCACGTCCAGAATCCGATAATGCAACCACTCCAGCACCGACGCATACGGGCCCCGTGCCAGAAACGCCTTATCCGCATGCACGCTATTGCCCGCCAGCACGGCCGTTCGTGGCTTGGGGACAAATTTCTGTATGTATGCGAGGAGGTCGGCGGCGGCCACGTCGGCGGTTGTTGTTGATGCGAGTACGGCAGCGGTCAGGCCGGTGCGGCCGTGGGTGTCGACGCACCATTGAGACATGCTGTCGAGGGTGGACCTGGGGTGGTGGATGACGGCTTCGAAGCCGGTCGGTTCGAGGACGCGGAGTTGGTAGTCTGTGATGAAGCAGCAGATTTGGAGAATGCTGTCGGTATCAGAGTTGAGGCCAGTCATCTGTAGTGCGTGAATCCCGTGGTAGAATTAGCGATTCTATATCGATCGAGAGGCATGGTGAGGGTGCAGACGTATTCCAACCTCGCAGTCGATCCACACCAAGGGATCTGTTGAGCGTGCTAGCGGCATGTTGGCAATTGTTCGAGAGAAATATGGGTTCCGAATAGCCTGTTGCGCAACCTAGTGAGCTGGGTATAAAAGAGAGTTGAAAGAATTGAGAATCGCAAACCTGGCGGAGAAGGTCAAGGTGCACGAGCCGAGGTGAGGACGCGATACGATAGAACCGACGTAGCATTCCCTCCGAAGGCACTCTCCAAACAGTTGAAAGAACAAGGAATTTTAACAAAATTCGACTTCACATCGGCACAGCTTGTTTTACCTTGAGTAGTTAAATATACGAAGTCTAGACAGTCATCGCTGCGGAGAAATCATAGATGCGGCAGCTCCCACCTACTCTATTGTCTACAGACTTGAATAGTATAATAATGATATTTTGCACTGAAGTAAAATCCTTGTTCATTTCATCGTTCCCGTCGTCATCTATACCTTTCTCCAGCTCTAGGGAGAAAGGACGAAAAAAAAAAATAGCAAAAAAGGGAAAGCAAGAGTCATGTACGATAAACCCGAGTACATTGTCGAACATACCCAAGAGATTATACACCATCCCGTTAAAAAGCCTGTTAATCATGGAAACTTCTCCCGCTTTCCAACAATTATGCGATGGTATCACTTCCAAATTTCAAAGTGCGGTCATCACGGACATGGCAAGCGACATGCAAGACCAGCTCCAGCAAACCGCCCAGAAGAAGAAAAAAAAAATTCGAAGAATCGAATGAAAAACAGTAAAAGAAGAAGCCAGTTACCGGGCTTTAAGCGCCGGGGTTACGCCAGTCCATCAGTCATGAAAACATAGTAGAAAATAGGCAGGAAATTCGTACACAATATCCAAAAGCACTTTGTCATTGCACTCGTCTCAGCTGATCACTGAGAGATCCAACAAGAATGGTGGAGTTATAGTTCCTCTTCATCCTGTGGCTGAGAAGTAACCTGCTGCGGCCCAGGCTCCGGAGGCTTGAGAGACTCTCCGAAAGGAGTCGAAGTGGTACCGAGCCCTATGGTGGCTGCCGTACCGGAGCTACCCAGAGCATCAGTGATGTTTGTGGACAAGCCCGACCCGATCCGCTTTCTGATGGCATTTTCGTCTGCTCCCGATACGCTGGCTCGTTGCTTCTTCAAAGGGCTTCCAGCAGTTTCGCCGTTTGCCGCGTCCATAGCCGGCTTGAATAGATCTGATGCCGAAGTAGCTGTCGCGGATGCGGTTGGAGGACTCGTAGACAAATTTGACGAGGACTGCTTGGTCTCGCCGGAAGCGGAGGTGTCCGTAGTGTCGGCCTTGTTACTGCCAGACAAAGAAGCAGCAGAGTGTTGGCGTTTAAGCTAATGTTTCATCAGTAACAGGAAATAATAATAAGCATACGGGTTGTATATCCTCACTTTAATTTTGCGAACGCCCTCTGCAAGCTCGCCTCCAAATCTGGAATCGTCCGGGGAGAGATGATGGATATCTTCCTTGGCCTCTTCGTCATCGGCTTTCCCAAGAATTGAATCATCATCATCATCATCGCTGTCCATATCATCATCGTCCTTTGAGGCCTTTTTGTTCTTTTTGTTCTTCCGTTTCTCCTGCTTGTTGTCCCGGAAATTGAGGAAGCCCACAGTACCACCCGGCTTGAGTGGTCCAATGTTGGAAAAATCAGGCTGGAGTGACCTTCTCTTGGTAGAACCTGGAGTTTCTTGTGCCTTTGGGTCTTTCAAAATGCCCATCTTTTGCAATTGCCCTGGAGGTAGATCAGTAAACGTGGCTTCTGCGATTTTCACGGCTGCGAAACAATGGACTAAACGAAAGAAAACATAATAGAAACACGACAGTATGACTCACGTGATCCTCTATACATGAAAGTAAAAGTGGCATAAGGTTTGTCTGTCGGGTCAATCCCCGTCACCGTCTGGGTGCTGATGGACTTCGGATCCAATGACTTTGGTTTTGCGAAACTCGTAGTATGGTCAATATCAGCGCCTGCATCTCCGCCATTCCCTGCGGCCTCATCGTCGTCGTCATGTGCGTCGAATTGCGGAGAGTATTCGCCCCGTTTAATTTCCCCGGAGGCCAGGACACGGTAGAGTGCCACTTTTATCTGTCCGGCAGACTCGGGGATAGGATCATCGTCGGAATCGGAGGACACTTCATCGTCCGACACGTCCTCCAACGCATCGTTGCCGTATCGCATGATTCCTTTGTCCGCCTTCGATTGCATGTCGCCGCTCCCATCGGTCGAGTTTCGATTCTGACGGCGCTTTTCGATCTTTTGTCTCCGGCGTTCAATTTTGGCGGCAGCATCCTTTCCTTCCAAATCCAAGCCATTGAGCCACCTCTCCAAACCAACTTCCCGGAATAAAAACTCCCGCTCTGCAAGGCCACCTCCCTCGGAATCGGGCACGCTGACCCAACGAGAATTCACCCAGGTCTCCTCGCCTCTGCGGAGCAGGGTGGCTACTTCTTCCTTCTGTCGACCGTCGAAATAGATATACGCCGCAATCGTTTCGTTCGGTGAGTTTGTCAGGGGCTGGTAGGGGGCAACCATGTTGCTGTACTGTCCTCGCTCGCCCGTCTGGCCCGGGAGGCCTCCGACCACCTTTGCTTTGGGTGAGGGGTTCTCCGGCGTTGGTTTCGGTGTGGAATATGGAACATCCTGTCCGGAGCTGAGGAGGGTGATTGAGACCGCAAAGGTGGATTGTTCAGGTTTTCCAGTAGCGGAATCAGGAAACTTAGGCGGTGGCACAGGAATAAAACCAGCTATACGAGACGCTCGCGACTGTCGTTGGATGGAATACTCCGGGATGGGACCATCCGGCGTGTGTATGCTGACTGCGAGACCTTTGAAGCATGGCATGACGGTGGGAGGATGTGACAGGTGAATACTCGTACTCCTTCAGCTCCGGCACCCAGGAAATGTATATGAAACCTTAAAAAAGGGGAAGAAATGTTGGGGGACGAGGTAAACCGAGCGCGTGTGCGAAATGTAGGTGGTGGGTTGTGGAGGCGGTCAGGATAGTAGTCTGTTGTGCTGTACGGGGGGGAAGTCGAATTGCAGCTCGTTGCTGCACCTCGAACAGTCGAAAAGAGATCTGCGATACACAAGGAGAAAAGGGGGCCTGGCTATCTATTTGTTTGATTAGTGTCATTCCAGAAGCACGGGGAATTTCGCCGGATAGAAGGGGGATTTGGTTCTTTGGAGGGGGGAGGGGGGAGATCCACTTACCAAGCGGCGGTTAACGCAAAAGGAACGAGGTTAAAGAGTATTGGGTATCAACGGCATCAGTCGATAAGAGTGATGGAAGTAATACCGGTCAGATACTGATTCGACTTCTTGACGACGACTGGAACGTGGGCAAGAACGACAAACAGGCGATGCAAAGCGCGCATCGAGAGGGAAAACTGTTCTCCTGTTTGGGTGGTCAGTCAACTCCAGGGCCCGGGAATGCCCCACGTGACACACCTTAATCCTCGTCCCTCGTTCCACGGCGCTGTCGGGATCGTATATCATACACGCTCGATGCAGAGACGGTAGACATGGGCTGTCTAGAATAACACAAAATACACAACTTCAGCCGCGGGATTGTGAAAGCATTGTCTATGACCGAAAAAATGAAGCGTTGAGAATGTCAGCTGGCACTATCAGAACAACCATGGTTCAATAAATCCCTATCAATGGTTCCTAAACAATTATGTCATACATACAATGACAGGCCATCCAACGTTGCTATTTATTGATGACTTCTATGCCGTTTTCAGGGTCTTCTCTTTTTCTCTTAATTAATGCTGGGTTGCTTCATATATAATATCTCAAATATTATCTACACGAACAAGCTCTCAAATTAATGCTGGTCAAAATTTGTCATTCCATCAATCCTCGCACGAGCGTTTTTAAAGTTGTCGGCCATCTGTTCGGGCGTGATATCTCTCTTGGGCACATCAACTCCCTTCAGAACAGCATCCCGCTTCTCAATATCTTCCTTCCACTTCTTCAATGCGGGCCATTCTGCTAGGTCGATTTCTAGAGCAACCGGTGCGCTTCGGACCCATGAGTAATTGGCGATATCCGCAATGGTGTATTTCGAACCCGCCAGGTAAGGGCTCTCCTTTAGGCGAGACTCAAGGACTTCGTACAAACGCTTCGTCTCGCTTATATAGCGGTTAATGCCGTAGTTGGAGCGGGCTCCGGCGAAGAGCCGAAAATGATTGGCTTGGCCTTTATGCAGTAACGGGAACAGTTAATGAGAAGCCACTGGTGAAATAACTGCGCTTGAACCACTGGATCATACCCTGCATGGGTCCAACACCGCCCATTTGGAACATAAGCCAAGACAGCTCCTCGACATATTCAGACGATCCAGGCGCGTAACTGATCTTCCTTTCCTTGTCGTACTTGTCTGTCAGGTAGAGCATAATGGCACCGCTTTCGAAGACGCGTTGGTTTCCATCGAGGATTGCGGGAATACGGCCATTGGGGTTGATTTTTAAGAACCAGCTATATCCCAGATTGTCAGTTTCATCCTCTCAGAACCCGCAATCGTAATCAAAAAACATGTCGCTCATACTCTTCTTTCTGAACATTAGTGCTGATGTTGATGCCTTCGGTTCTGTATGGTAGAGCCAATTCCTCGAGGGTAATGGAAGCTTTCACACCATTGGGCGTCGGCCAAGTGTAAAGAGTGATGTTAGAGGACATTGTCGAATAGAAGGAGCTCAGGGGTGCTTTGGACGTGGACGTGGATGAAAGTTGGGCGAGACGAGATGCAGCTTTCCAAGATCCTGCGCTCGATACAACGCGGGGCAACATGGAAGAATGCAGAAGAGAAGAGAGAAGAGAAGAAGAGGGCCTTTAAAGTCAAAATTAGCGCTTAGCCAAACTGACAATGGTTGATTCTAGCAGGTTAAATTCCGCCATCGACCTTTTGTAATTTGTCAGCTCGGAGATAACCCCAGTGATGTCATTATAGTCCCCCGCATCTCCAGGGATAGCGTCAACTCTAGCCTTTTACCTATGGCTACATGGATCTAATATCTATACTCGAACATTACCATCGTAAAAAAGTCACCATTCTTCAGAAACGGTCATCTTCTGGCAAGCCTGGTAATACCAGGCTTGTATCTGGGGTAAGTGTTTGGTTCATCAAGTCCGGCGGGGATATGGAGGTGTCTTTAGAAACAATGTGGTTTCTGAGAAGCTAACTCTTCCGCGGAGCTCATAGTACCAAGTCATTAAGGAATGTATTCCTCAGGTCCAATTCATGATTCCAGGTAACTATTCGTCATGCATGCATGGCATGAAATTCATCATCGTGATGCCCGTGTCACGTCTATTAGAAATAATTATCCCCCTCACAAAGGAAGATCTATTGGTATTTTATGAATTCATGCCACTTTATTCAGACAATACATATTCATTTAGCACCGTTGCCGTTGATATGGCTGTACATTTAATACCCATTGTTTGTCAGTGGGGTTGTGTGGATACAATGATTTTCAGGAACCCGCACGCTAGTCCCAGTTAGTATTACAACTGCCAGATACAACGCCAGCTTCATGTTGTGTTCCTACTGAGTCCAGACACGGAACATCCTCAGACACCTTACTTAAGATGGCAGGCCTAGGCCCATACCTCAACCACGGCGGTGAGAACTATGGGTGCCTCATCTGTCGGAGACGCTCCCCGATAAGAACGGCCTTCTACGTACATTGTCAACCCACAACAGTCGTCACGTGTGGTGTGATAGGTGCTGCCGGGTGTTTACCTTCTCCAAAGCCAAACTAGCTCATATTCAGTCCTCGTATTTTCATAACCCGTGTACTCCGTGCCCCAATCGTCCTGATTTTCTGTCTCGCAGCACCCTTAGGGACCATTACAACTCGCACCATTTCCACTGTGGTGGTTGTACTATTGTCTTCAACTATCCTGGTTGGTTACAGAATCATCATTGTAAAGCCCACTGCCACTGCGACGATTGCAGGGAGTTTCTTGAGAATTCGAATACCCTGCGCATGGTATGGCTATTCCTCCTTTCTTCTCTCATTATTCGGCAAGGAAAGAAGCTGGCCCTCCCGTCATCATGTAGCGCAAGCAACGCCACCAGCCCCGGACACTCTTCTGCTATAGCCAATACTGCAATGTCGTTTTCAAAACGCTCTCGGGAATGCTCATCCACTTCGAAGGATGCACTTGCCCATCCGGCATTACTGACGGGGACCTCAATGACCTGATCGATTCTTGGGATTTTAGTAAGGACTTTGCGAAAGCTACTACCACACATATTCCTGCTCCGACTGTCGCAGACCGTTTGGCCTGCTTTCAGCTCTCTGCCAGCATGTTTAGGATACCCGTCTTATAGGTATCTCCTTGGTTATCCCCAGTGCATCGATTCATTGGACTACGAATTACAAGAGACCATGGTTTTCGGCGAATGGTGGTAGTTTTCGTCGCTTCGCTGCACTGAGAGTCAAAAACCCCGTTACCTTATAACTGTATTATTACCGTGTTTCTACTAGAAATTGCGTATCAGGGACAAGCACATCACATGCATTTATGAAACCAACTTACCTACATTTTAATCTTTCAAAGTCTAGAGACCCTGTACATTTGAGATTACGACACTATAATTATGCTTTGAATCCCAATGTCTCATTAAGAACTAAGTCTATGAAACGAAAGCTCTGGTACTCAAATCATACCCGGTCGATAGCTGCGCCAAACCTCAAATCCAATTTGCTCGTACCAACCATCCAAACTAACCCAATCAACAAAAACTCCTTCAACACCTCTCTGCTTCATGCTCTCAATCGCATGGCAAATAAGAGCTAATCCTACCCCTTCTTTCCGATGAACCACGTCGACTCCCACGCAACCTATCAAGCCAGTTTTGGGACCACAAAGAGGTGGGAATGCCCAATCTCGCTGGAGGAGAGGCGACGAAGGGGGAAGCATCAGCGTCCAACCCACTTGGTTCCCTTCCTTGTCGAATGCAACCATCACGTTCGATGGGTATTCGTTGGGCTGGAGTATCATGTACGCCTCAACCCAGCCCTGGTTCACCATGTCAGCACTCTTCATTCCAGAAAGGGTCAGTGACGTGGGGGGAAACAGGTACTCACCGTATAATCAGTGAAGTTCCGCTTCTGAGCTGCAACACATTTCTCATAATGCTCTGGAAGGAGAACACCAAAAGTGTATCCCCGCTCTTTTGCTCGAACTACGTACTTCTCGGGGGACTGGAAACCCCTAATATCCTGGTACAGATCAACAGATCGCGATGCTGGTGGATTGAGTCGGAATCCCCGGTGGATGAAGAATTCTTGGATCTTTGATGGCAAATCTCTCGGGATTCCAGGCCAAAATCGGGGAAAGGCACTTCCTAGGGCTAAGCGATTGAGTCCTAAATTCTGCCTGAACCATGCCCGAGTTTCTGTTATCAGGGTCGTCCCGATGCCTCTTCCTTGATATACAGGATCCACAGCAAGTACTGCCAGCTGACCTGACGTAATCCCTCCATTGACTGTAGTGTACGCAAGCGAGAATCCAACAAGCACTGATCTAAACCGAGCAACAAAACAGTGTCCACTTGGTCGATCCAACAGATTGCGCAATTTGTAGCTAGACAACGGGTATCCTGGCAATGTGGTATTCCACACAGTGGCCAATTGTTCCAAGTCACTACCAAGGTCCAGTGATGACACCTTAATTGGAACCTCTGTTGTGTCCTTGGGCCCAACCGGCAAGACCCCCTTTGCGGGCGCCGCTCCAAAAATTACATCCGCGGCGGCAGAGAAGGCTTCGACAGTTGGTTCGTATGTAGCAATGTACGTTCCGATGCTAGGGTCTTCAAGGAAGTCGTAGGGATTGCAAGCTGCTATGACAACCAAGTCTCGTACGCGCTTCGGTAGCTCCAACCCCAGCGCCCTCTGATAGGGAGACTCTCGTGCGTTGATGGAAGTAAAGATTACAACATCCGCGGCTTCGATTTGACGCCATTGCTCCGCTGATAGACCTTCCATCCCATAGCGAATCTCAACAGCATTGGTGTTGTGTTTTTGGATTATTTTGAGATAGACAGTAGCATTGTATGACCCTTTCCTTCCAAGTCCTTCCCCATCCACTGCACCTCCAGCGGGCGTATTAGCACCTGGAAATAGAAACACAACTTTTGACGATTCGGACAAGGGCAGAATATCCGCCTTGCTTCGAACGAGCGTCACTGAACGAGAGTAAGCTTCTTTCGCCACCGCAGTGGTTTTTGTATTAATAGACGCGAGATTCTCGATCGCCTTTGGCCGCAGAGCAGTATGCCAACTTAAGAACTTGTCTTTGAGGTCGGTTACCCGACGAAAGGCTTGCTGAAAACGGGCCATCGGTATTGTTCCAGATTCTACCGCTTCCCGGACTCGATCAATCGAAGCTATCTGCACAGCGTAAGTATGACAAACCATAATGCTGTCGCTTCCGGCCTTCAATGCCATAACTGCGCCCTGCTCCGTGCCGTATGTAGACCTAATACCGTCCATTTCAAGACAATCGGTAATCACCATGCCGTCATAGTTCATATCTTTGCGAAGAATATTCAGGGCATCGACAGAAAGTGTCGCTGGCAGCTCTCCATCACCAATTGCAGGCAAAGAAATGTGTGCTGTCATTACAGTCTCGATGCCTTCAGCGACCGCTCTGCGAAACGGAACCAGCTCACATCGTTCCAGCTGATCTCTGGTTTTCGATATTACAGGTAGCCCGTAGTGAGAGTCTACCGCCGTGTCGCCATGACCGGGAAAGTGCTTGACGCTGGGGACGATTTTCTGCTCCCTAAGACCCTTAGCTTGAGCACTGGCAACCCGACCAACGAACTCGGGGTCATCCCCAGGGCTTCGGACCCCAATCACTGGATTCAATGGCTCCGAATTGATGTCGCAAACTGGTGCGTAATTCATGTTGATACCGAAGAAGTCTAGCGTTTGTCCGGTAGCTTTGCCGACCTCATGAGCGAGTGCTTCGGAGTTGGTAGCACCCAATGCCATTGGACCCGGAACTTGAGCAGCGACTGGGGGCGATATCCTGGTGACGAGTCCGTTCTCTTGGTCAATTCCGATGAACAAAGGATGCTCATGTCCAGCGGCTTTTGCTTCGGTCTGGAGTGCAAGGGTCAAGGTCTTGAAAATAGTTGGAATGTCAGTAACTCGATA
Organism: Aspergillus pseudoglaucus; assembly: GCA_039880875.1. Lineage (NCBI taxonomy): Eukaryota > Fungi > Ascomycota > Eurotiomycetes > Eurotiales > Aspergillaceae > Aspergillus > Aspergillus pseudoglaucus. Next base: position 1,238,776 of record JBDODC010000002.1, on the reverse strand, counting down.
TGAGCCCTCCAGCTCTTATGGTTATATCCATCGTACCTGGAGTTGTTCGGCATCGCGGATGTTCCGTTTGAATAGAACGATTCCTCCGAGGCCATAGTCGTGTATCAAGGTTTTTATTTCGGAACTGGGAACGAGACCATGAAACCCAACTGCAAAGAGCTAAGAGCATGTCAGCTTGTTTCTTCCTATGGAAAATTCGCTGTAAAAAAGCGCATTACCTGCCCGGCTTGCTTCCGTAGATCTGTCGGTGGCATTCCAGCTGTTTCTCCGATGGACCCTGCAAAACGGTGTTCTTGTCGATTGCTAGGCTAATTATATGACGATTCAAGTAATTTTATGTATACTTTATCACTATAAAGGTGATCGATGCGCGGAGGAAATGAAAGAAAGACTGTATGGTTGAGAATTGATGTTGATGTTGATGTTGATGTTGATAGTCAGCGGGACCCGTCAATCATGTGAGGAAAGAGCTCCACTATCTACTTCCTTCCTCCTTCCTTCATTCTTCACCCTTCCTTGCACTGCGGCTATTTAAACAGCTCCATCGGGAGATTCAGTGCGATACAAAATGCCAGGAAGGTATGTTACCGCACGCATTACCAGTCATGCGGGGTAGGATTATCTGAGAGGTGCGCGATATCAACCCCAGACTTTGCAGCTACTGACAGAAACAATTTACCAGAGAATCTGAAACCGAACGGAATTGTCATCATGATGAGCCCTGAAGACGGTATCGACAATAGCGTTACTGGTCAAGAGCTTGATACATTTCGCAAAACTTCCGCAACTGTCAAAGAAACAATGCCGCAACAACCCACTCAGCCCAACCGGGACGAATATGAGCGTCTTTTCGGTCTTGACAACTTTCTGGACGAACAGCCAACGACAACTCAGAGAGAACTGTGGTCTTATTACCTCTATTATAACGGTAAGACCATATTGAAAACCTCTGTCGACCGGCTCTGATCTGCATCGTTAGGTGACAATGGGGTTGGTCCGGGATCATACAGCCAAGTATTGTACGTGATCGCAACTGCATCTCGGTTTTCCTAGATCTGCATCCTTGGCTAACGACGATCCAGATTTCAGTGGGCCTTGAAAAACGCTGGCTGGCAGCCAGGAACTAATCCCCACAAGCCGTGCACTGAATCGTCTCCATGCGTTGTTCCTTGGGCTGGGGGTGCACGGTCAACCTCCTCCATCATCCTAATTGCTAATGGTCTTTGCTTTTCGTTCATGACAGTGATATTCATTTGGCTCGGGAGTGCTGCCGACTATGGCTCGTTTGGTAGGTGGCTATTGCTGATGCTGACTGTCGTTTGCTGGGGTTCCCAGTATGGTATGATGGCCATCACAAGTCCGAACCAATGGCACGCAGCGATGGCGATGTATGTCGTTTCATATATCGCATATGGTGCCACATTGGTGTTTTATGCTGCCGTGTTCCCTAGGCTTGCTCGATATATGCCACATGTCCGCAAGGCCCGCGAAGATTTGAGGGAGGGTAAAACCGACCAAAGAGAGTATGACACAATCGAATCGTTGGAGAGGAACCATATTAGGTATATCAGAATGATCGGGCTCCAATGGACCACCTAGACCTGACAGTCATTAGCAACTACAGCACTGCTCATTCCAACATCGGCTACCTTTGCACGCTCGTCCTCAATCTGAGTGTTTTGCTCCCGCTTAAACATAACAAATATTCGAACAACCTAGCTCTTTGCTTGACAAATTCATGTCCGTATTTGACTCATGCCCCCCTGTTTTTGTCACGTTTAATGATAGCCTAGATTGGGTCATACTGGGCATATGGTGGTTCATATTCCAGCAAAAACGACCAGGTCCCGAGGTCCCTAATGGCTCCAATTATCTTACTATCGGCTTCAAACAGATTTGGCTTGCGCTCAGAGAAGTCAGGTCGCTGCCGCAGACATTTGTATACTTTGTTGCGTATTTCTTGTTGGCCGATAGACTAAATACAACTAGTCAGTTATACAGCTCTCCTATTGCAACAGAAGCACGAGATTGAGTTTATCCTCACATTGCACAGGGACGCTAGTTTCCATTATCCAGAACAACTCAGTATCCTTTTCATTTCTTCAGATAACCTACCTTGGAATAACTCAGGCGGTTTGCTCAATTTTGTCGACCTTCGGATTTTGGTATATTCAAAGGTATTTCAAGATATCAACCAAGAGCATGTTTTTATGTACGAACCTTTTTACTGTCTTGATTCCGTTGTGGGGAATGGTAGGCCTATGGTCAGAACGCATTGGATACCATCATAGAGTAAGTCGCTCGGAATTCTCACGCACTTCATTCCTGCTAACGTATTCAACAGTGGGAATTTTACTTCTACAATGTCATCTTCGGTCTATTCCAGGCGCCTTACTACGCGGTATGCCATTTGGTACAATCTCTTCTTGGATGCGTTTCTTGGCCCCTGACAAATGAAACACAGTATGCACAGACCATGATCAGCGAACTGATGCCCGAGGGATACGACAACATGTTCTTTGCTCTTTTCGGCATCACCAACCGTGCAGTATGTACATATGACCACGTGCTCAAAGTACCTCATCCCACCACTAACTCGACCTAGTCTTCGATTATAGGACCTAATGTGATTCAGGCGATCATTAATAATACACAGAACAACTGGATGGGGTTTCCCTTTCTATTCGGCATCTGCGCTGCCGCTATGATCATCATCGCATTCGTGGACATTGATAGGGGTCGAGAGGACTGCCGCAAGTTCGCCGAAGCACGCAAGATTGACCGTATTTCTGCACAATGATCTAGATCAGGCAGCAAGAAATAGCAGCACTACATAATTATATTAAAGGGAGTTTTTTTTTTTAAGAGGGCCAAACGAACGGGTAGATCTCAGGGAGAGGTGGATTTGATTTGTACCCAGGGGGGACCACAGTGGGTCACTGGCGCAGTGCCCAAGCTGAAAACTAGTGTTTCGATGTTGAATATATACTCCATACGATGCCTTAATAGCGTTGTTCTCGACTTTTCTATGGATATTGGTGCCCCTGTGCTCCGTACTTTTTGTCTGGCATAGAATTAAGAAATACGGGGCCGCCGTCATGGGGTCGTTTCTCTACTCTATAAACTAAAAGCTCTCTTAACTCATGATGAATCTTTTTAATGAAATGAAATTCGCTAATGATAGTAGTTGTAGCCCGTGCTCCAGAAGACATCAAGTAGTCGAAACTATATACACGTATAAACCAAAGGGGTATTTATAAAAGGGTTTACGAGAAGGGAATCTGGAATGAAAATCGGACGTGAAATAAAAGAATATGGCCGAAATGAAGGGGGATGGGGAATGAAAGAATGTCGCCAATAAACAATGATAATGAAGGATCGCAAGTGGTGGAAAGACAGACTGATCGAAAACCAAACAAGATGACGATGAAAGTGATGGTAGGAAAGTGACGGTAGAGTAGTTGGATGATATGCCAAAATGCAGAGGAACAAAATCAGCATGTAACTTTTGAACCCATTTTTTAAATGCCCTCTCTATGCTTTAGTTTTTTTTTTTTCTCTCTTCCTGAGTAGTGAAATTTTTTCAGTTCTGAAAGGATGAGAAACAATGAACAGAAATCATGAAACCTCTTTCTGACTAGCAGCCTTCTGCTCATCCTTGGCATCAATGGCTTCACGCCACTTAGGACCGTAGATAGCAGTAAGCCAGATGAGACCGCCAGTCAGAGACAGGAAAACAGCACTCAGGGTATTGAACCACCCGACGCCGATGGCCTCGATTGCAGGCAGAGCGACACCGGTGCCCAGAGCGGCAAAAACGTATCGGAAGACGTAGTTACCGGCGACAACTTCGGCACTGCGGCCCTTTTGGTGCATCACGTCGAGACAGTAGGTGTTGAGACTGGGCATACAGAAGAGCTGCGAGACACCCTGAACGAACATGGCGATGACGGGGACTGGGATGCCGCCGACTTCCTTCTCGAGGGTCCAGCCGTAAATGAGAATGCAACCGGGGACGATGAGAATGATATGCACGAGGGAAGACTTGAGGCGGTCTTCGGAGACGCGCACGCCGCCGCGCTCGGCGACACATTTTTTCATACAGTAATCAACCCAGCGGCCGCCGACGAGACTGCCTGCGAGAAAACCGGCTCCGGGGACGAGATAGAAGAGGCCGGATTGGATTGGGCTGTGGAGGTTGAAGCGAGGGTTGAGGATGTAGCGGATGGGGGTGAGGAGGGCGTATTGGTTCCAGACGAGGGCACCGGCGGCAAGGCCGACGCTAAAAATGTTGGGGTACCTGAAGAGCATAACGATCACGCGGATGGGGGAGATGCGGTGCATGACCATCTTGGTCTGCTTGGGGAGGGTGTGGCCCTTGAGTTCGCGGCTTGACTTGTAGGGTATCGTTTCAGGGAAGAAACAAATAATCAGCAAGGCGGCGAATCCGTTCAAGGCGCTCAGCAGCCAGAAGACAACTCTCCATTGGCGGAATGTAACAACAACACCCTGGAAAGGTTTGTTAGCAAACTCGAAACAGTGGACTCAATGGGGTAGTAACATACTCCAAGGAATGGACCGATGGCAGGTCCGACCATACTTCCTGAAAGGACCCACACCAATGCGGTTGCTCTCTTGCGTTGCTCAAAAATATCACCCACTGCAGAACTACCCACAACCAGGAAGGATGTTCCTTGGAAGGCAGTGAGGACACGGAATACGAAATAGGATGGCAGGTCAGGCGACACAGTTGTTGCGATGGTAAAGATACAAAACAGCAAACTGCTAACCACGAAGATCTGTAGAGGGTTGGTACATCAGTAAGGTGCTCTAGGATGAAGGACAGTATCCTACAGTAGAGTTAAGAAAGTAAACATACAGGACGACGACCATATACTTGGCTTATTGGACCCCAGAACGTAGATGAAATGCCCATGAATGCCAGGTAGAGAGCATTGCTAGCGTTGATGATATCTCCATCAGTTCCGAAAGTCTTTCCAACTTCAGGAACGGCTATAAGAATTGCAGTAGAAGAGATGGGGGCGAGGAAAGCGCAGTACGAGATGATAGAAATGATCGTGATCTTGCGAGCTGGCGAGAAACGCTTGTATTGCTCTGAGTTCTCGTCGTCGGACTCATCGGTGACTTGGGGCAGGTCTTGGTTGGTGAGGTTGCTTGGGACTTGCACAAGTGTATTGGGAGTCCCTGGGGGCTCCCCATACTCTGATCGCGGTCTTTGTGCCTCCTCGGGTGGCAGCTGTGTCATGGAAGAATTCCTTGAGCATCCTTCCTCTGCCGTGCCAGAGGGGTTTTGTTTTGATCTTGAACCGAAGACTTTGAGCATTGTGCTGGGTCAATCGGAGAAAAGGGAAGGAGAGACGAGAAGAGACGAAAAAAGAAGAGAGGAAGGCAAAAGACTTGTTTTTGGTTGACAGTGGATGGAAAAGACTCCTCAGGAATATTCGGAGTTTTAAGAGATTGCAGAAGTCAAGAGGAACGGAAGATTTTTCTATCTTTTAATAGACCAATCCATGAAACGAATGTAAACTCAAGAATCGTACAAAGAAAATGATAAAACAGGGAATAAGAATCAACAACGAGAGGACATGCTTTGACAAGAAAACCCAAGGGAAATCGAGAGCGAATGACAAGAGATTTAACGCAATATCGAGCTTAAATGTCAAGAAAAAACAGCCCGATGCCTCCTTTGTCGAGATCGGAGCTTGCGTGTTGCGAAAAGCAAGCGCCCATTTTTGCAATGACTATCATCACATCATTAAAACATGGAATGTGCCTAGACCATAGCCGAAAACCGACTGGGCGAAAGCTTGACCTCCAGCGCACCAAAAGGGTAGTGTGGTTCACCATAAGGGACAAGCGTAAACTCCTAGCAGACCCAATGATCCGCGCATACAGTGGACTCATCATTGCCACTATACGTTCGGGAGAGGGTCCGGGAACGCATAGCTTGGCTTCGAAGTGGGCACGGGATCGGCAGATTAGCGCTCCACCAGGCCCATGGGATGGCCAACGGTATCAAAAGGGGATTGCACGAGGTTGAGGTATAAAACCAAGGAAACGGAGACGCATCATCCCACAGGAGTGGATACTCCGTACATACAAAGCAGTAGTATGCATGGCGCTGGGTACCGCGGCGCCAAGTCGTTTCGGCTTTTCGGCATACGGAAACACCCGTTAGACTAGCCGGGTCTTAGCACCAGGGGCGTACGCGGTTGGGCGGAAATGCGACAATAAATACGCCGCTCACGCGCATCGAATAATAGAGCTGAGAGCCAACCAGGAGGCAAATTCGGGATCCCGAGATTTTCACTGACTCCGAACGGTATTTTTTGCTTTTTTGGTTGTTCTCGCAGTGTGTTCCTTTTCCTCTTTCCTATTCCCTGTCAGTCTTAATTTGTCGTTTGGTCTATGCGTAGATGCGGAAAGGGGGAGGGAAAAGGCAATAATTGAAAACATCCGCGGAAAAGGGAAAAAGGAAAAAAAAAAAAAAAGCAACAAACCACCTGAAACTCGATGAATTGGAGAATCACATTCTTCCTTCGGTTTCACAACATCATTGGCGATACAGCATGTAAAAAAATGACGTATCTTTTCTTCAATCTTCTCCAAAATGAGAAAAGTTAAAGAACGAGGGAATAATTGCAACATACTCTTAAGTTCCAATCCATTTTCGTCCCCAGTCGGAACAGTAAATCTTGGTGCCGAATTTGTCCGCTGATTCGCAGTGTGGCGGCATCATCCGTGGTTGAAACCTGCGGTGGCCAACTGAATATACATAGCATACTTTCCCATTCCGGATACGCTGGCAATGACTGAGCTATCGAACTTTCCATGCCATGTGCTCGTTCTTGTGTCTAGCAACAAAGTGCGCGAGAAATTTACCCGTAGGCATGGGAATTTCCCTCAAAACTGTCGAGATCCCAAATGCAAGCTGTGCCTGGAATTCAACGCGTGTATAGTGGACTGCGAGTGGTTTGAGTTGAACTCAAAAGTAATCTACCGTAAAGCCAGCAAAGAAGGGATTATGCCATTGCATAAACGTCTGGGCCGTGAAGAAGCATCAGGCACATCTGGTAAGATTTTCGATTCGTCCATCATTTAAAAAAGCTTGACTCGATCTACTCCCGTTGACCGGTGCTTCAGCCTCTGGTTTGTTTGATTTGACGCTGGAAGATTCTCGTCGCATTGATCAGCTCAAAAAGCAATTATGACGGTCCCTTGTCATGTTGTGGTGCCCCTTTCTATTCGCCTCTGCGATCCGGGTCGCGTCGCATGGAAGAGAGGCAACATATCCAACAGAATCTGATGCATTCTAGGATAGCATTGTACTGTGTAGCAAACTTAGAATGAACAGCAGTGGCAGAATGGAAGAGCATTGAGGGAGTGTTGAATGCGCGCGTGAGGGTGTCGTGTCCAAGGCGGGGAACTGCGATCTGCCGCCTGATGACGTCGAGAGGCTTGGCGTGACTTGGGAAACCTCAACATTCTCAACCTCACCTCTAACCTTTGTCCTTTTTCTCCCTCATACGCTCTATCACACCTCTTCTCTCCTTCAGTGCTTTTCAGCCACTCGAATCAGCAACGATTCAGTATCACATTTCTTTGTCATTTGTATCATTATCCACACTCTACGTCTCTTCTGTCTACCCCCTGTTTTGAGACTCCCCGAGGCGCCATCCCACCACCATGACTTCCAAGGATCCACAAAGCAACATTCCTGCTTCTAGCAGAGGTTCTTGGTCGAGTTTTCTCAAGGTGAGTGTGCACTTGCACATTACTGCTATGATGTATACGCTCCGGAAGCGAAACTTGTAAAAACTCTATCTCAGCACAAGTGGCATGTGGCATCACCTTGTTCCTCCGATGTCAACCCTCTGTTCCGGACTCCGTGCGGTTATTACCGTATTTATTGGAAACGATCACGGCTGATCCCTATGATTTCATCTTCCTAGTCTATCGCCTCTTTCTCTGGAGATCTTTCCTCGTTGACCGCTCCACCGTTTATCCTCTCCTCCACTTCCTTGACGGAATACTCCGCGTATTGGGCCGAGCACCCATCTTTATTCGTTGCCCCGGCCAAGGAGACAGACCCTGAGAAGAGGGCCCTTGCCGTTCTCAAGTGGTTCTTGAGCACCCTTCGCCAGCAGTACTGCAGTCGCAGCGAGAAATTGGGTAGCGAGAAGAAGCCGCTCAACCCATTTCTGGGAGAACTCTTCCTTGGAAGATGGGATTCCGATGCCGACGTGGGCGAGACGAAGTTATACAGTGAGCAAGTTAGGTTCGTCACATCGGCACACTGGCCCTTTGAGACTGTCGGGAAATTGACATATGCTCCAGCCACCACCCTCCGGTTACCGCCTATGCAATTTCGAACGACAAGCACGGGGTCGAGGTGAGTCAGCAGAAGCCACCCATTGTTACTTAAACAGAAAAAAGAAAGAATAATTCTGATCAGCTAATAATCAAACTCAGTTGCAAGGATACAATGCCCAAAAGGCTTCGTTCTCTAGCACCATTCAGGTGAAGCAGCTGGGACATGCGCTGCTCTCCGTCACCCCACCGGGGGCGGACAAGAACGACCCGGCTCAGCAAGAGAAATTCTTGATTACCTTACCCACTCTGCACATTGAATCCCTGATTTACGGCACTCCGTTCGTCGAGTTGGAGAAGTCCACCAAGATTGCCAGCAGCACCGGCTACGTTGCGAAGATCGACTACTCCGGCAAAGGTTGGTTGAGTGGCAAGAAGAATACCTTCACTGCCAGTTTGTACAAGGAGAGCGAGGGGGAGAAGAAGCCCCTGTACACCGTCGACGGGCAATGGTCCGATTCGTTTACCATCAAGAACGCCCGCACCAAGGAGGAAGTAGAAAGGTACGTAGTGAAGGACAGCAAGACCACGCCTTTGCAGTTGGCACCGCTTGAGGAGCAAAGCATCTTCGAGAGTCGGCGTGCATGGCAGCACGTCGCAGCTGCTATTGAACGAGGCGATATGGACGCAACATCCGCGCATAAGTCTCGCATCGAAAATGCACAGCGTGAAATGCGCAAGATTGAGAAGGCCGAGAACCGTGAATGGGAGCGACGGTTCTTCAACCGTGTCAACGAGAAGGATGATGAGACCTTCCTGCAGCTTGCCAAAATGCTCCAGATCACTGGAAGCCTTGACACCGACAAGACTAACGGTATCTGGCGATTTGATCGGGAACAGGCGGTCACTGCCCAGCCACCGTACCACAATGTTGGCGGCGAGGCGCTCGGGATAACCCAGTGATTCGGGATAAAGGGCCGATTCCTGACTTAGGTCCGTTTTTTTCTTGTTTGATAATAGAAGGGGACTACTAGCTGTATTGCGTTATTGTTCTTTTGGATTTCCTTTACGTTTACCGTCTTGGTTTCTATTTCGGTTTTTTTGCCTGCGGTCCTTGTACATAGGAACGAATACTGTGGATATAATAGCTTCGGCGACGGGAACAGCAACAGAATGCCACTGCGTACTCCGTACACATGGCAAGAAGGTTAGAATGAGTTATAATAACCGAAAGTCATGTCATGATTGTCATAATATGCCGGAGCACGACGGTCTAGAAGTCCCGTATAGAGTACGAATTCCTGTTTCACCCGTCAATCCCGACAGCACGACCAAATTGACAACTCTAATTGCAGAAAAGGCACACATGGCAACAACAGCATTACTATGAATTATGATCCTCCCATTGCATATCCGCACCAAAATCCCCTGTGGTCCGGAAAAGTCTGGGTCCTATAAGGACCTCCCTAAACCAGCTATGATCTACTGAGGATGATCTAAGCGACCCCCATAAATCGTCCATCACCGTCCATCATCGCTCATCACATCCACTCGACAATCAAAGACCCAGTATTCAGCTGGATCATGCAATACATCCTGCGTAATGTGATTAATCGGGATGATCGCTGGTATTGGCAAAGTCTTAGCATTTGCTTAGCATGATTGTCGTTCTACAGGTAAATTAATGTAGTCATTCTGCTGCTCTGCAGGACTGATACTAATCGACTCAGTTGGGAGAAAAAGAAGGAGAAGGAGAAGGAGAAGAAGGGTAAAATAAAATATAAAAAAAGCAGTAGCCACATCGTACTCCACGTATCAACCCTTCAGGTACGCTCAGGTACACACGTATTTTCCCTCCATTCCCGGCTGTTCCGGACAGGAGTGAAACATAATATACCACAAGCAGGCAACTTGATCACGAACCCTGACAGAAACGTGTTATTGGACAGAACAGCCGCAGCCAAAAATGGAAACACTTTTTCCGTGTCGGGACGTGGTCCACATACTCCTTTGGAATAAGTTGAGGACCACGGAATCAGGGGGATTGCATCAGAGGAGAAGGTTATGGTTCTTGCTTCGCACTATGTGGCTACTGTGCTGTGTACTCCGTCCGAAGTACTCTCATCGATAGGATTGTCTGCTGTCTTTTGCCTGTCTGTACGATGTCCATCAAGATGACAAGTTTCGTGAATTTCTCTTCAATATTTATGGAATCCTAGTACGAAAACTCTAGGCTTCCGGAAAGCATTCTTCGCTTCAAATCTGGGGAAATAGTGCCAAAGTTATGAGTCATATCCGTTCGACATGCATCCATGGCGTCTTGTTATCTCCAAGTACTTGAAAATGGTCGTTGCTAATGATGAATATCCTGATATCGCATTCCAGTTCTGCATCGTTACGGTTATCTGAGAGTTGACTCTCACAAACCCATTACATCTCGACTCCTAGAATCATTCTTTGCCAACGATGCGTCATCGGCTGCATCTGGAAATGACAAGGGTTCGTGCTTGATTCCGACCTTTCGGTATACGGCCTGGGTTCCAAACGGACAATATCGGCTGAGTGCGCGGTAAGCCACAAGGCAAGCCCTATGTTTTGTTCCAGGCGTTCTGTCAGAAAGCGAAAAGAGTGCTATGTCGAATGACCATTTGCCCAAGGGAAACACTGTCTAAGAAGAGCAGGCTTCTTCGTATGTTGAAAGGAAGCCATGTTTGAATTGGCTGTATAAGTCCGGGTGTTCTTAGAAAAATTACACCATCATTCTCCTGCTCATCTGGGATCTCTACATGTGGCTGTAAGCAACAATGAAAGGGCCAATGGACCATACAGACTCATATAGAAGGTTGGATGTTTGTCGATACAGCACTAAGACGGCGGGTTGCTCTCATTGGACGGCACCTGTATGGTGCCTAAAAAGGGTCCACTAACAAATATATTCTTCTACTACCATAAAGACAGATCCCTTCGACCAGCCAGTTTGCAATCATACTACTGTCTTCTCTCGAGCCTGCCAGACCAAACCTCAATGCGTCGTGCCGAATCCGGGATTACTTGGTCGGACGAGAATGCGTACATTGGCACCGAAGCCGCTTTCTAGGGAACGGGTCACATTGGAAACTAGAGCGCAAGATGAGCAATCATGAGATGTGAAACAGAAGAAGGTGTGAAACAAATCCACCTTGTTTCTGAAGCACGCGCAGTGTTTGTTGCCTCGAACGTTGATGGCACGTTCCCGAAGGAAGAAGCCGTCATCAAGGTTAGAATGGGCAATATTTTCCTTCTTTCTACTTTCTAGTTCTCTCGTCTAATACGAGTTGAAGGATGCCCTGGCACTTCACAGCTGGCAAACCTCGTGCAATCCGGGCAAGGCAGGCCACCGAAACAACAGACACTCTAACTCAGAATGAACTCGCGAGTTTGGCACACCTGACTGAGGAGGGATGCTCAAGTACACCTACACTTTACTCCTGACATCAGGGCAAGCAAGATGATGATGAATCTTGGATACCAGGTAGCTTCATAATGTATATTCTCATGGCGAAACTTCCTAGGATTGAAGTGAAGGATTTATTCAACAAGCTGGGCAGAAAAGAACAGGATGGTTTTCGAGCTGCGTTCAAAGGGGCATGGTTATGAGTTCTCTTCTTCTTCTTTTCGATTTCTCTACTTTTCATTTAACACGACCGGCAGAGCTTGCCTCCGTTGTGGGGTCATCCATGGAAACTCAGCTATCTGAATTCTGCTCTGGGGTGGAGAGAACAAGAAATGGCAGAATCAAGGAGCGGACTGACAACTAATCATGTTGTTTGTTCTTCTCTGCAGTTACTTGCAGGACTTTGAAATATATGGTTATGCCAGAGGTGGCTACGGATGGAATGATACTATATGTTCTGAGAAATTTGGCCTATGATTGTCGCAGTGATTCTAAATATATGTCCACATAGGAGCTTTAATTCATAGGAGGGCCGTCTTACTGGCTATTTGCGTTGTTGTGCTATGTTCTAGTTCACTGATGTGTGATGAATCATATTGGCAAGTGTACTTTAAGTCTTCCTGCTTAGCCCTGACCCTTTATGTTCTTCCATTCCTATGCAACGATGCTTTCGACTCGCCATTGCAAATCCCAACTTATAGGCCGGTCTCAAGTACAGAACGAACACTCCGTAAAATGGTTCCCCGCTGCATAACCCACCCTTTGATGCAACAGAACACCCCCCTACCCCATATGTAAAGTTCCAACCTGAATTAATCAAACCCCAGCCAAACACCATAAATCAGCACATCCTTTACTCCGCATGGGGTACATAGTTACTCGTGTGCACAGAGTATCTGAGTCAGCACAATCCTGGCGGAGATCTGGCGGCTTTTATTGGCTGCCCTGGTGGTCGATCAGGGTGCTGAGATCTGCCGCTAGGAACTAGCAGGTGGACACGTGAGATGTTTCATAGAACCTCTGTACTTTGTACTACGTTGTGGCGTACGTAGGATCAAATGCTGTGGATCACGGTGGAAATACAAAATTTTTATATATATAATCGATGGATAAAGGGAAGATTGTTGTCTACTAAGCATCGGGGGTATTGTCATTGGCGGTGGCAAGACGATGATACCTGCCAAGATATATATATATCGCACCAACTACTGCCCAACTTTGGGACTTGGAGATAGGCATGGAGAAAAGGAAGTTTTCCTAGAAATCTTGTTTGCCCACCTTCCTATCATACGCAGCATTGAAATACATAGCACAGAAGGCCGTGACAAGTCTCAAGACCGAGACGAGCGATTGATGGAAATTTGAAATATAACAAGGAAAGCCAAACAACATAACGAAAATAAAAGACATTATGATGGATAGATGTCATGATTCGCGTCAACCAACAACAATGGTGCCTAGCATTCTCTCTTTTTCTCATTGTGATTCAGTACAGCATCATAAGGGCATAATCCTGCAAAATTCCAACATTATAAAAAATAAAAAAAAATAAAACAGCCAAGCTCCCATTGAGAGTAGAGATTACACGCAATAAAAAAAAAAAAAAAAAGACATTGACATGAAAAGAGAACAGCAAATGAAATGAGAAAAACACGTCAGAAAATAAGATGGAGGGAAAAGATAACCACGAGATTTTGTTCTCAGGCCTGCCGCCCTTAGATCAAAGCGTTTAAAAAAAAAGCAGAAGAAAAGTCTCTTCTTCACCAGTCAAGGGAAGAAGTGAGAAGAGAATTCGCAATGCCACCATCCTCTTAATGGCCGTAGTTGCCTCCCCAACCACGCCCGGTGTTTCCGTAATAGTTCGCAAAGCCTGCACCGCCGTAGTTACCATAGCCAGCAGCAGCCTGGTTAGCACCTTGGTGTCCACCGAGACCTCCCAAGCCTCCATACTGTGGGTTCAAGTGAGGGTAAGAACCGAATCCCTGTTGACCTTGCTGGGCCTGCAGCGGTGGAAGGCCAGTTTGGGCTTGAGGCTGACCGGGCACATTGTTGGTAGCAGAACCGGGACGGTTCGCCTGAGCAAGTGAAGGGCTGGGGCCACCGGCCTTGGAGGCATCGAAGCTCTTTGTCTCCTCAGCAGTGACTGGGGGCTGCTGGGTGATGGGCTGGCTCTGGCCAAACCCGGGCGTGCGACCGAAAACATCCATACCGGTGCCAAATGCATTCGCACCAGCCGCCGTTTGCTGAGCTTCCGATGGCTGTGCGGATCCAGCGCGGCCGTAGACTGAGTCCCGACCCGGAATGGCCTGGTTGAAGCTGGCTGCCGTTGCAGGAGACGACGCGTGGTCGTACGAGAAGGCGTGTGGCTGACCGTACATTCCGGCCTTGCTGTAGGGTCCATACTGGCTACCGTAGCCAAATTGGGAGCTGTGAGGCATGTAGTGATCTTCGTACCGGCGTGCATCGTCATACATCGGACGGTTCCTGCCGTACTGTTGTTGAGTCATCTGGTTCATATACGCAGCGTAGTGAGGGTTGGAGTAGTAGGGATAGCCGTATGCTCCGTAAGCATGGGCGGCGGCGGCGGCGGCGGCACTCTGGCCAGGCATGTGCTGCGCGGTGGGGGTCTGAGCGGCACCGGGCAGAGTCGGGTTGGGAGTCGTGTGGCCGCTGTTTGGAGCGTCGACATGGCCGTAGCGGCTAGGAGGCTGAGTGGCCGGGATGTGAGGTTGCACTTCAGCACCAGAGACACCGAATCCAGCGGCGGCTCGCTGGGCAACAGTGGCGTCTTGGGACTGGCCGTAGGCGCCGTAGTAGTTGTAAGGAAGGCGCTGGTCAGCGGCATAGAAGGGGGAGTATTCGCTGCCAGTCGTGACGGTAGGCTGGATGGGAGCCTGGTTCGCGAACGGTTCCTGGATTTGAGGTTGAGGTTGCGTGACTTGGTGGCTAAAGGGGTCGTAAGGCTTGTGGGCATCGGTGTAGCGAGCAAACTCGGCAAAGGCGTCTCCGGCCGTAGCCTGGGGAACAGGGGGAAGTCCTGGGGCAGGGCGAGAAACGGTAGGGGTCTCAGTTGGCCCCTGGGGTTGTGTCGAGGGAGGCAACGACGCACGAGGAGCAACGGGAGAGTGTTGAGGAGGCTGAGCACGGGTTTCAGCTTCTTCTCTGGGTTCATCAACGTCAACAGGAGCAGCATCGCCATTCAATCCCATGCTACCAAACTGCACAGCAGCACGGTCGACGGCGTGATTTCCAGGCATCACAACAGCTTCCTGCTGTTCCATGACGCGACGCTGGAAGCCGGGACCACGGCCGCTCTTCACGGCACTGGCGGGGTACATGGAAGGAGTTCCACGCGAAGGGGTGGCATTGTTGTTTTGATCCAACGCACTTCCCACAACACTGGCTGCCGTAGCAGTCGGGGCCGGGTGAGAGGCATCTGGAATCTGTTCGAGGTTCGTCCTCGTCAAATCGTCCGCGGCAGGCGTAACATCGGAGGTAGAAACCACAGGAGTGGCGGCGTCTTTGGTAGTAGTCGTTGCTGGAGCGGAAGGAGTAGTAGCACTAGGAGGTGCAACCTTGGGGATCGCTGGGGGAATTGCTGGTTCGGGGGCTTTTTCCACTGGAGCGGGAGCGGGAGCGGGAGCTGTAGCCGCAGCAGCAGCGGGGGTAGTCTCTGGTTCAGGTTCGGGTTCAGGCGCTTTCTGCTGCTCCGCTGCAGGCTCAGCCGGAGGTTCTTCAGAGGAAACGGGTGGTGCTGCTGGTGGTGCGGCAGCTGGCTTAGGCTGAGGCGGCGGTGTAGGTTTCGCAAAAAGACTAGCCCAGCCTTTCTTTGTTCCTTCAGGGATCATACTACTCTTGGGGGCAGTGTCCTTGGGCTCATTCACGGGTTCTGTGGTTGCTGCAACTGCAGGCTGTTCCTCACTCGGCTTCTCTGCCTTGGTTGCCGTTCCCTCCGCAACGGATGACCATGTCGCGGTCCCCGCAGTGCTGGCGACTGTGGGGACGACAGCTGGCTTCTCTGCACCGCGGAATCCGTTGGTAGGAGCACCTCCGCGACCGCCGCGACCACCACGACCACCACGGTCTCCGCGGGCACGTCCACGGCTCTCAAATCCGGCACGTCCACGGCCTCCTCGAACAGGAGCTGGGGGAGTCTCGATTGGGACGTTCTGAGCTTCCTTTGCTTTGGTGCGGTTCCGGTCTGTAGACTTCTTCTTTACCTCACCCCACTGTGAGACGTTACCTGTTTGTGTATTGAAAAGCCATAGTTAGCAAGAGTAGATTCGAATAGATGGTCCGTATAGCAGATACTAGGGAGGCGGGGAAGGAAGAATGAACGAACCTTCGGTGATGCGCTCAATTGCCTCCTCAAGTTCACCGTCTGCGTCTTCCAATGCAAAGACAAGATCCTCATCTGACCAATCGGAGAACATCTCCTTGAGCATGGGCAGGGTGCTGGCGTATTTCTTCTTCATCTGCCCGATCTCTCCTTCCTCTTCAAATGCTGCGACATTGTCCGAATTGTTTGCAGATCTGCCACCTCGACCACCTCTCGAGCTGTAGCCACCACGGCCACCACGAGCGGATACTCTGCCACGGGAGGCAGGTGTTCTTGTTTGAACTTCAGACATTTTTGGGTCTTCTTTTTCTTCGTTTTTTTATTAGGATTTCTGTTGAATTCTCTGATTATCTCCTATCGATGGAGATAAAACCAGGAGAACCGACGAGTGGGTAAAAAAGGAAGAGAAAAAAAAGGCGAGGGTGGAAAGCTAGGTTGTGATGTCGTGTGTGTGCGAGGGTGGGTGTAAGTGTGTGGTGTCAGTTGGTCGAATCAATCGAACAACGAATTGGAACCGAGGTCAGCACCAAAAGAAACCACACAGACAGAGGAAAAACAAAGAGACAAAGAGAAAAGAAACAGTAGAGGAAAATCAGAATCGGGGAGATGAAACAAGGGAGAAAGAAGAGGGATGGAGGTAGGGCGTTGCAAAGAGGCAGGAGAGAGAAGAGGGAAGAAGAGAAGATCTTAAGCTTTGCGGACGACGAGAGGCAGACGAGAGGTCGAAATGACACTCATCAGGCCTCTTTCTTTGGCGCCTTTAGCGAGCGGCAGAACGAAGGAGGCTCTGCACCCGTCAATAATTGTCCCTTGCTCGGTCCATTTGCTACAATTTATGCTACTAGATCAATTGTTTTCTATAGTAGTTGTTTTTCCTCTATGTATTTGCCTCCCACACTGAGTATCCTGTCAAAATCTTCTACTGCCCAGTGGTGAGGTGTAACACTCTGTCTCTCACCGCCCGCCGGTCGCGGTTCAACCTCCATCTCTAGCCTTCCGTCTAGTATTCTAAACTATTCACTACGATTTCCTTCAATCCACGCATCATTACGATTTTATTCTCATAGATGCCTGAAACCGACCCCTCGCCATGAAAAAATCGTCGCTTTTCAATCCCAAAACCTGGTCCTCGATCCACCACCCGCTGCCGCGAACTCCCCGGGAATCTCAACAGCTTCTTGGTGCCCTTACATCCTCATTTCGTCGCCAACTTGACCATGAGTATCCCACGTCTGCCGCTCCCGAGCGGACAAACAAAGGCGGGGAGCACTCCTTAAGGTCCGACTCTGCCGCGCATATGGCCGACAAGCATTTCGAGAATATCTTGGAGAATCCCCTCTTCCGGGTGGCCCCGTTGAAAGAACGAAAGCCAGGAGTGCCGGCCTACCATGAGAGAATTACCAAAGAGCCAATGGTAGTTTTTGATGAATGGGTTGCGTCAGGGCTAATGACGAATGGGAGGCTGGCACTATGTCTGAAATCTCAGTACCTTCTTTCTACTACGGGCAAGCATACCAAGCATGAACGCACACAGGCCTTGAAGGCTACCAGAGCTGGTTCGAAGGTCGTTTCGTGGTGGTTCGCATCTGAACCGGCAGTGAGAGAGAAGCTTTTTGCATCGAGGGAGGCGACTAAATATTTGTTCAAATTCTTGGTTGCGGAGGGGATGCAGGATACCGTTATGGGTTGGTTGAGGATGTTTCTGGGTCCAGACCACGAGATGCCTACTAGGTCGCTCCATCCAGACAACTCTCTACCTTTTCTTAGCCGCCTGGCCGATTTTCTGCACGCAGAAGTTGAGTGTGGTCGTGGCTTGGGATCTGCTGTGACATATTTTACCCAATCATGCCAATTAGCCTCGACTTTGGCCGACAAGCCCAACGGGGATTACAGCGAAACCCAGCGCAGGAAGCTCAAGTTTGCAGGCTTCAGGCTAAACAGGCTGGTCGTTGGACATTACCACACCCAAGCTACAAAGCTTCCTGTTTCACCATACGAGGAGTACATGGAATTCATGTTCTCCCTGGCACAGAATAACATATTGAACGACGCCCTATTCCTTTACCATCCCACACATCCGGATGCAGGGCCGTTCCTCCGACAAGTGGAGCAGTTATCTTCGGAATCACTAGAACCCGGGCTCAAAAGGCAATTCGAAAATGCCCGCGGTATGTTCATTCAGGCCGGGTTTCACGCCCTTCGCCTCTTAATTGACCAGGAGCGATTTGGCGATGCTACGCGTCTTGCACCCTACATTCAACGACTCCTAAATGGCGAAGATGCCTCAGATACGACACCAGATGCTTCCTACCGTGTGTCCGACGAGGAAGAACGCCTTCTTGATCGGTTGCAATTCTCATTGACTTGAAGGCTCTTCATTTGTTGATCAGCATAGCCTGTTTATTCATCGTTAACGACGTCATGGATCGCCAACTCGGTTTAGAAGCGGGGTGAATGAGATTCGCCACTCTGATTTGCAATGGTCTCATAACCTTGGAAAAAGGTTGTTTCCAACCACCGCCGCTAGATTCACATTGAGCATTGAATCATCGCCAGCTACGTACAGCAAAAGGCCTATGCCCTAAGTGCATAAGACCGTTGTATTGCTGCTACTCCGCATATTTCACTCCACTCAGATCGGAACATTCGGGAGATTTTTCATCCATCTCCTCTTCTTGGCAAGATTTACGCCTAAAGGAGCAAGAAGCTGCCTGAGCGCAATTAAAGCTTCAGTATCATTCGCATTCCAGAAAAATTCGGGAAGGCTGTTTATGGGAAAAAAAAAAAAAAAAAAGAGGTTGTTTATTCCGACCAATATTTTAATGTGTGTTTGGGGAATTTGTCTGCTGTGTTCCTGCAACCGGATGCGAGTGAGATTGAGTTCCACGTGAATCGGGTTAGCGTCTCCGTCTTAGTCAACGTCACTGGGCAACCTCACCTCGCGCTGTGCGATTGTCCATCAAGCCATCCCATTGTCTTACTACACCTTCATCTGTAGATTTCATCTTTATCATAATTGAAGTCGCCTAGTGTTCGCGACCATTTTCTACTGTCTCAACCAAATCAATTCTCAATTGAAACGCACGTGCCCACCTACCTTTCCAAACTCCCACAATGGCTGCTGAAAGGACTGAGATTCCAACTGCGCCTGCCGTTCAAGGTACGTACATGACTCTAGGCGCGTTGCGCATTCGATCTATTTGCCAGTCAGCGCCATATCGTTCACTACCTCTCTGGCTCCTGGCCGTATACATGCAATAGCAGCGCCCGCTCCCGCAGTAACTGACGTGCATCGCCCACAGAGAACGCGGATGACGCAGGTGCCGAGACGAAGACAGACGTTGAAACCACGAACCAAACCAATGGTCACAGCGACTCAACTGCTGCGGACCAGACGAAACCCGCGGAGGATTCTGAGTCTACTGAGGAAGCCAAAGCTCCAGAGTCAGCAGAGGACAAAGCAGAGGAGCCTAAGGCTGGCAACAAGCGTGAACATGAAACCAGCACCACCGAGCCTGCTGAAACAGAGCAACCCACCGCTGCAGATGAATCAAGCGAGCCGACGGCTAAGAAGCAGAAGACCGACAAGGGCGATGCTACAAAGGCTAAGAACGGAACCGCTGCCCCTAAGGAAGAAACCAATGGAGAGGAGAACAAGAAGAAGGGCGGTCGAGGCAAGAAGGTTAAGACTCCTGCTGCGAAACCAGCAGTTTCCACTGAAGGCCCCGGTAGCAGAACGCGCAGCCGGACCAAGGCTGCCGCTTAGATGGCTACTGTCTGCGTAGGCTTTCTGTATGGCTTATTTTCCTTTTGGTTTTATTTTAGTTATGAACGGACCCTGACGGACGTTTTGGAATGTTACGCCATGCGCCTGTTCATTACTGATTTGAAACGATGGAACTAGCCATGTTTTCAATGTAATTAAGTTCATGCCAGACGCCAGCTGATGCAGTACAGAAATCAGAATTGGATGTTGATAAGATTTTATAAGGTGCAATACTCTTTCCCCCACTTAATCTAGACATGGAACCATCCGAAACTTAACTCAACCGCTAGTCGTAAGCATTGCTCTACACCGAATGTTGTCTTGTCCTCAGGACAAACAAATGTGGTCTGCATATGCAGGGTTAGTCATCCTCTCCTTGAAATCAAAGGTCAAAGGGGCAATTCACCCTGCGCCAATTATGATGTAGCACTTCATACCGTGCAAGTGAGCCTATTACAGTCGATAGCATGTCAGCAACAATCCTCTCTCGAATCGTCGACCTCGACGAGTTAATCCCTAGGACTGTCGACGTTGAACGCGAAGGTAAGATACCCCGTTATATACTCAACACTAATCACTGACACATAACCAGGCAAGGACGTTGAGGACCTAATCCCCTGGGTCTTCCAACACACCGACAATGCGCAAAACACCGACCTAGAAACCTGGCCAGATGAAGGAAAGAAATTCTGGCTCTTCTTTGATAATTACTTTAAGTACTATTCCGATATTCGACGATGGAGAGGCCCCGACTTTCAAGATATTGGAATCACGAATACCTTGAAATCATCCGAGACAATCACTTTGCCCAAGAAAAGTCGCAGCATGCGCGAGAACGTTCCTTATTTGAAATTTATAAACATGCAGGGATCGATGTTGAGGCTTTTGATCAAGTCAGTTTATTTTTCTCTCGACATCAGAAATGAGCCTAGACTTAGGTAAGTCGATTGTCATTTGTAGGCACGCGGGACTTCATGCTGAACATCCTTGAGAGCACCCGCATCAATATCCAGAATGAAGTATGTACTTGGCGGTGAGGTATTCAGGACTAGACCAGAGGGTGCAGTCACAGTTGGCCCGTTAACTGATGGGCTGCCGATTATTTCTTTCCCTGGGGTAGGTGTTGCACGTCTGTTTCCCATGAAGATCTTCTAAATATCATTAGTGGTACAAAGACCATACCTGGAGCGAATTTCTAGCGGAAACACTCAGCGTGATGCTGGGCCAGCTCGCCAAAAACCTCGATGTACGACACGGAGGCTCCAATATAGGGGATCAGGAAATCTATGTGATTGGCTTCCACGGATGTGAGTTCTATATTGCCCGTGGATTCTTCAAAGCCGATGTTATTTCCAGGGTTCATACGAAGGGATGCTCAGAAGACGAAGTTATTCAATTGAATTTCTCACGAGGTTATAAGCCCTTCTTGAAGGAGGATTGGCTTGAAGCTACACGTGGTTTGACTAGATTATTCCGGTATATTTTGAGTGGGAATGCGAAGATTGGTGCTATGTGGGCATATTTAGCAAAAGAAGCTGAATATTCTAGCAATGGATAGATCATTGTGGCCGCTACATGCTTGGCACTCCTCAGAATCAAGTTACCATCTTCATATTGCCATGGCCATTAAACATTGCGAACTTTGGGATCTTCCTGTAGGCTGGACTGCGGCATTTGAAATATTTAGAGAATCCATTCACCTCTTGGGACATAGAGACCAGTATCAATGACTTGGCCGACAAGTTCCTAGAATTTAGATTATGTTCATCACCTCGTAGTACCAACGCTTGGACCGTCCAACCCACTGTTCATAAAGCAATAGTTACGGGGCTCATATGTAAATGCCCCTTGTAAGGCACATGCCTAGGAAACTATTGTCTCCAATAGGCTTCTAAACACCTTCGTCAGTCTGCTCATTCACACTGCTATCAAAAGAAATGAAGAGAGATATTAGACCAATTCTTGGTGAAGTGTGTGCCTCAATTTGCGGGAGGATTTCATAGCGTCAGACAATGAAGCGACTATCTCACTATACAAGAGCTCTGAGATTCTTTGCCGGAGCCAAAGGGCCTAAAGTAAATTCAATTCGAAGTTTTCATTCTCCCATCCTTCCATTTTCGGAAGGACTATACCCCGCTGAGTCATTTATCGGAGCGGAACAATCACATAACCGGCGCGCTATCACCGGAGGGGCAAGTCTGTGTCAGAGGCCATTGATAAGTATCGCATCCGTTCGTTCCATTGCCTCCAAACCTCGTTCTCCCCCCTGGCAGTTTGAAATTATATCCAAAATGTCGAGCAACAAGATCTGGCTCCGTGCCGAAACCAAGCCCGCTGAAGCGCGGTCAGCTTGTAAGTTACAAGACAAGAAAAATCTATGCGAATTGACCCCGCGTCTCAATTGATAGGCACTGATTATATCGATCTTTTTTCCTATAGTGACCCCTACCACCTGCAAGAAGCTCATCGATGCCGGCTACGAGGTGATAGTTGAGCGCTCGACTCAGCGCATTTTTGAAGGTACGATTGAAAAGATGCTACTGAGTTTCGAATTGACTTTTAGAGTTGCGTGCTAACACCTCTGGCCCATGTGAATAGATGACGAGTTTGCTACTGTATGCCCTCGCTTTATTTAGACGACACTCGAATTCACGTCTCTAATTAGACACTTGAACAGGTCGGTGCGCCGCTCGTCGAGGAAGGTTCTTGGGTGAAGGATGCGCCGAAGGATGCCTACATCTTGGGTCTGAAAGAATTGCCCGAGGACGACTTCCCCCTGGAGCACGTCCACATCTCCTTCGCACACTGCTACAAGCAACAGGGCGGTTGGGAGAATGTTCTCAGCCGGTGGCCCCGTGGAGGTGGTACTCTTTTGGACTTAGAGTTCCTCACTGACGATGTTGGCCGGAGAGTAGCTGGTGAGTACTCGCGCTGGTGACAGTTGCTTGATCAAATGCTGATTTGTCGTTGCAGCCTTCGGTTGGTCTGCTGGTTATGCTGGTTCTGCATTGGCAGTTAAGAACTGGGCATGGCAATTGACCCACCCCGGCCAGGAGCTCCCTGGTGAGGTGCCTTATGCCAACCAGAATGTTCTGATTGAGTCCGTGAAGGAATCGCTTGAGGCTGGCAAGAAGCAGTCTGGCAAGTCGCCCAAGATCCTGGTCATTGGAGCTGTGAGTCACATCTTTTAATGAATTTAGTGTGCCGGGGCTAATATTGCATAGCTTGGACGCTGCGGAAGTGGTGCCGTGGAGTTGGCCAAGGATGTTGGTATCCCAGACTCGGACATCTTCCGCTGGGATATTGAAGAGACTAAGAAAGGTTTGTCACCGTACATTTCATTTGGTTTTCTATTTGCTGACTTTGCGTAGGCGGCCCCTTCAAAGAGATTATTGAGGATGCTGATATCTTCATCAACTGCATCTACCTCTCTGCTAAGATCCCTCCTTTCGTCAGCCCTGAGAGCCTTT
This sequence comes from Aspergillus pseudoglaucus, assembly GCA_039880875.1. NCBI lineage: Eukaryota > Fungi > Ascomycota > Eurotiomycetes > Eurotiales > Aspergillaceae > Aspergillus > Aspergillus pseudoglaucus. Next base: position 1,215,437 of record JBDODC010000002.1, on the reverse strand, counting down.
CGACGCCCAACCGTCGCCTTTCCGTCATTTGTGACGTGAGCGCTGACACGTAGGTCTTGTTCTTTACGTTCCTCAGTCTCTGGCACTAACTTGCTGCTCCAAACAGTACCAACCCTAACAACCCCGTTCCCGTTTACGATATCACGACCACCTTCGACAAGCCCACCGTGCCCGTCACCCTGCCTGCTGGAACTCAGGGCCCCCCTCTTAGCGTGATCAGCATTGACCACCTTCCCTCGCTCCTCCCCCGTGAAAGCTCTGAAATGTTCAGCGAGGCTCTGATGCCTAGCTTGCTGCAGCTCAAGGACAGAACAAATGCTCGCGTCTGGAAGCAAGCCGAGGATCTGTTCAACGAGAAGGTTGCTACTCTGCCCAAGTCGCTGCAGGCATAAACGCTTTCTATGAATCATCTGGAAATTGAACGATAGACTTGAATTGGATTTTTTTTTGTATGTACACGCATTGGTTTGACATGTCATTTTGTATACAATTGATTGATGACGAAACATCACCATTGCCCTCATAAACACTTGCCCCCGCTAGCCATATTCACCATGGACTTCCATTCAATCTCATCCGAGCTATCAGCATGAATAGAAAGCTTCACATCCAAAGCATTCTTTAACTGCTCCTTGGTGCTTGCATAGATCATACAAAGCTACACATTGTCAGAACCTCGCGCAGACAAAGTAATGAAATCGTCTCAATGAGATGTAGGCATAGCTTAACAGGTGTATCACCAGGAACCCAGCTAATGAAAACTGTCCTACACCTCTTCCCATCCTCCTCAAGGTTGAACTCCACATCGTACACCGCATATCGAGGACCTCCGGCAGAAGAGAGCTTCTGAATGAAGACCTCGTAGTTTTGCTCCGTTGATGACTCCTCGACAACTACTGTGCTCCGGTCGTCTGTGATTTTGTAGATGATGAATCTGGGTTTGTTGGTTCCGCGTCGTGAACGGAGGTTGGTGAAGGCTGTGAGACATTCTTCTGCTATCGAGACTCTTTTGGTGCGTTGGTATAATTTCCGGTCTAAGTATTTGATTTTGTCACGTACCCAGATGGCATCTGTTGAAGGTAGAGATTCTGTCAGTAAAGAAGCTCTGATATAAACTCGAGTGGAAAGTACTCTGGAGACATGGACATGTTTGCTAGTTTGAAAATGAAGATCCGAGTAGAGTATTCCGGGTTAGCAAACAAAGTTTCTATGACGGAAAAAAGCGCTCTCTTCGGCTCAAGTACTTTATATACAGATTCCGGTCAGGCAAATTTATTCCAGCTTTTATCTGTGCACCTAATTTAAAGGGAAAGTTCCTAATAAGAAGTCGTCGTATACTGGGGCATCGGGCCCACGGGCCCGGGAGCCCGAGCCCCCGAGTTACACGCGAGTCCACCTATAACGGTTATTATCATTCAAGTTTGACGATGGCCCAACATGATTTCGTTGCTGCCTGTCTCTATTGTGCGGAGAATATTCAAAATAGCTCCCAGTCTCAGTGGTCAATGGTGGTCACGGGCAGCATAAAGGTACGATCCCTTCCTCTGCCTCGACTGCTGTCTTCAAATAGTTCTGTTTAGTGCTTTAAGATATACGCCATGGAAGGTAAGGCATGTCTCGTTTCCAGTTTCATCCTCTCGAATGCTAACATGGCTTTTTAAAAACGAAAGATTATTCTGCTCTCGTCATTGACAATGGGTATGTATGATCTCTTCGCACAAAGTACACATAATTAGCTCTAACTTTACTGTTTTCCTGGCAGCTCTGGGATGTGCAAAGCCGGGTTCGCTGGTGATGATGCCCCTCGTGCTGTGTTCCGTAAGCCAACCCTTTCGTTTCCCTGTGTATTGCTTTAAGAGGAATGCTGAATTTTCGATAGCTTCCATTACTGGGCGTCCTCGTCACCACGGGTAAGGCTCTTTGTCATTTCTTTCGGCTTGACAGAACTTTTCTAACCCAGATGATTCTGCAGGATAATGATAGGAATGGGCTAAAAAGACTCCTATGTCGGAGACGAAGTCGAATCCAAACGTGGGGTCCTCTCACTGAGATACCCTATCGAACACGGAGTCGTAACCAGCTGGGATGATATGGAATAGATCTGGCACCACACATACTATAACGAGCTTCGTGTGGCCCCGGAAGAACATCCAGTTCTCCTGAAGGAAGCGCCCATCAATCCCAATTACAACCGCGAAAAGATGATCCAGACTATTTTCGAGACGTTCAATGCCCCTGCGTTCTATGTTGCTATCCAGGCCGTTCTTTCCTTATACGCCTCTGGCCGCACAACTGGTATTGTTATTGATTCGGGTGATGGTGTCACACATGTGGTTCCTATCATATGAGGGCTTTGCCATGCCACATGCCATTTACCGTGTCGACATGGCTGGTCGTGATTTAACCGATTATATGATTAGGATTCTGTCGGAGCGAGGCTATATTTTCACTACCACCGCTGAGCGCGAGATTATCCGCGATCTCAAAGAGAAACTCTGCTATGTGACGCTTGGTTTCGAACAAGAGCTTCAAAATGCTGCTCAGAGCTCTAGTGTGGAGAAGAACTATGAGTTTCCGGATGGACAGGTGATTACTATTGGTAATGAGCGGTTCCGTGCACCAGAGGCTCTTTTTCAGCCGGGGTTCTTGGCCTGGAGAATACGGACATTCATCTCACGGCGTTCAATTCGATTATGAGATGCGACGTCGACGTTCGGAAGGAGCTTTATGGAAATGTAGTTCTGGTATGGTTTTTTATCTTCCGATACTTTGTCTTCCGAAAGAAAGCTAACGTTTTATTTAACAGTCTGGTGGGACTACCTTACATTCAGGGCCAAATATATGACAAACTTTACTCTATGGCGGCATTGAGAACTACTTATTCGGAATGTACGCGGTATGCACAGCAGCTTATCATCGCCATGGAACAATGGCATGTCGAACTACAACAGGTACAAGGCACATACCTCTTTGTACGTCAATTACTAGCCCCCGTACAGATAGACCCAAGCCTAGTCAATAACCGTCAGATATTCGACATCACTCGAGATAGCTGGGACATCATGTACTACTCAACTTTCACATCACTCTTGCGAGCACCTACTGCATCTGAGGCGGAAGAAGCAGAGGTCAGTTCGCAATGTTTTCAGGTTGCGCGCTTAGCTTTGGAGGGCCATCTGCGCTGCTTTAGTAAATACCAGACGTCTGATTTCTTGTCAGATGCGGATTATGCGAATTGTTAAGTTTCCTCTCCCTACCTTCTATACGGTGTACTAATTCATATTAAGGGTCCTCTTGTTCTCCTCCTTTACACCATTCATTGTTTCACTCCTTCACGCAATCGCAGCGTCTAGCGTCGACGACATCCAACTCCTCGAAGAAGTAACAGAAAGCCTACAAAAGGTCCGGCAAGTGTCTCGCAGCCCAGAAAACCTCTACCAAATCTGCTCCACATTCACACGAATTGCCAAGGAGTTCGTCGAGGCGCGAAAATCCTGCGTAGGGGTATATAACCAGCAAGATGACTCATTGCAGATTGTGCATGGTGATGGCGAGGGTCGACTATCCGTCTTTGATCATGACTCCTTCCAGGAGTTTCTGGAGGCAGATATGGCCTATCAATCGCATTATTTGGAGGCTTATGATATTTCAAATAGTTGGACAACTGGGGTTTCTACTGGATGGATCTGTCTGGGGGTTAGACTGGCGCTTGGTCTTGCGATGTATACAAAGAAAGTTGCCATCACACAGATGACAATAATAATAATAATAATAATAATAACAATAACAATAATAATAAAGAAAGGGGGGGAAGAGGCAAGAAATTGGCTACAACCGAATTTTACAGAATTAGAGATGGTTGTATACTCCCCCCTAGACAGATCAAGTGACTGCGCCGAGTCGTGTTGCAATGTTTCATCGCTTCGTTACGAAAAATCCAACTTTGTCCATGACTTCCCATCCCACTTCTGCTCCTGCCATTTGCTAACGGAAATCAAAACAAATAAGATGCGGAAGATTTGCACCAGGGATGATCTTCCCTGGTACGAGCGCGCAAAGACGGATAAGGCGAGGGCAAAACGCGATCAGCGCGAGAATCATCCACGGATTCGAATGCCTCCAATCCTACGCGAATATAAACGAAGCACCGTGACAATGATGTGATATGCTATTCGGAGCATATCTTTATTTATGCCTGTCTCCGGTACTTGGCACACCCCGACAAACTTCCGAGGACCTTCTACCCCCCACGGCCATTGAGGCATCTTCCGCTTCAGTCGTTGATCACGGTTTCCCCGGATGAGAAAATGGCTCTAGCACTGTATGAGATTTGAATCCGATAAATCCAAGGACGTTTCCGCTTCACCCGTTTTCGAGACCATTAATATCAAGATTGTGCCTTACTGCGAAGTTACATACTGGTGAGATCGCCACGCGCACCTCCATCCCATCTTAAACTTCCGAGTCGAGTCCCCTTCCCCTCTCCGGATGCTCCCTTTCTCATTCACTGCAGCCTCTCCACTTTCTCTCGGCTTACCTACACGTGTGGGAGAAAAGCACGCAGAATGAAGCTAACTCTTTCTTCCGGTTACCGCCTAGATAGTAGAAGCCGTTGTTTTGACCGTGCCCCCGACTTCCTCCCAGCAGCGAGAAACTGGATTTCGAATTCAAAGCCAATCACCACACCGTTATTTCTGTACCCCGTGCTTACAGGACCAATCTAAGTTATTCACGATATTTTCTGGTTCATACAACTCAAGATTTTATCCGGCGAATAAAGCAATGAGCCCGGTGCTATCCTGCCTACGAATACGTCAAGCTTAATTGATGCAAGATAAACCAACGACAGTCGCCGCATACGCGGCGGGGGCCTCCCTCGCCGCCGTCGCCCTATTTTACGTCTTCGGACCCAATTACACCATCGACGGAGACGAGAATGCGGGTAACAATCGCAAGAAGAGTATTGTGGGCCTGGCCAACCCAGCTAATGATTGCTTTATCAATTCTGTCCTACAAGCCCTGGCCGGCTTGGGTGATCTACGGGTATATCTGATTCGGGAACTTCATCGACGCCAATTGGACGGGTCGGAGATTTATAATATACTGCCGAACTTGGATGAGATCCCGCGTGGGGAGAGACCGGAGAAGATCCGTGAATTGCAGCAGGGGACGATTACAAGCGCTTTGAAGGGGATGTTAGATCGGTTGAATGAAAGGCCGATCTACAAGAAGACCATCTCTGCGGCTGGGTTCGTGCAATCGCTCGAGTATGCGTTTCGGATGCGGCTTAGTCGGAACCAGCAAGATGCGCAGGAGTTTTTGCAGATTGTTGCTGAGCGGTTATGTGATGAGTACCACGCTGGGGTGAAAGCGCGCCAGAGGGCTAGGTGGTTAATGGAGACGCCTGCGGGTTCGGGCGCTCAGAAACCAGGCCAGGATGTTAACGACGATGCGAAGAGCCCGACGGAGGTCGAGGTTCGAGTGGACGATGGGTCCAAGAATGGTATTCCTGCAATGTTCAATGCTCAGCTGGATGACATCGAGAACGAGGACGGATTTCCGCTTGAAGGCAAGATGGAATCTCAAATCGAATGCCAGTTCTGCCATTACAAATACAAACCCAATCAGACGTCGTTTGTGAACCTGACTCTCCAGGTACCACAAAAGAGCTCAACTACGCTCAGTGCTTGCTTCGATGGCCTTCTCAAGACTGAATACATCGAAGATTTCCGATGCGATAAGTGCCGGCTCCTTCATGCTCTACAAGCCAAATTTACCGAAAAGAACCGAGCGCGCTTGGAGAAGGACAAGCAGCGTCTTGATGCAGACATCCGGCTGATCCAGGCGGCCATTGAGACGGATCCCGAATGTATACCCGAGGGAGTTACATTGCCCCCCAAGGAACTCGCTCCAAAGCGCAATATTGCCCGGCATATGCGGATTACGGTATTTCCCAAGATCATTGCGATTCACCTTTCGCGGTCGATCTTTGACCAAAGCAGTTCTACCAAGAACGCAGCCAAGGTGTCGTTCCCTGAACGGCTTTCCTTGGGAGGAATTCTCAATCCCAAGTGGTTCAAGCTTCTGGCGATCGTCTGCCATAAAGGCAGTCATCAGAGCGGTCACTACGAGTCATTCCGCCGCAATACGCTATACGCCCCTTTCTCGACGCGGGACGCGTTTAGCTCATTCGCAAATAGTCGCGCGACAAGCAGGAATCCATCGCGAGCCACGTCGCGAGCGCCATCAGTAGCCCCGAGCCCTCGATTAAACCCACGCAATGGATCTGATCCCGATCCCGCTGATATGGCCAACCTTTCTAGATCCACCTCTGCGATCTCCCTCTCCCGGGGCTCTCCGCCAAAGGGTTCCCTCAAGCTGAACCCTCCCCCTTCTCCGTCCTCTCGAACCGACACATCGCAATCCCGTATATCTTTCCAAAGTATCCGATCCAAATCCTCGGGCTCGAAGGCTCAGTCCCCCACCTCGGACGATGGAAGCAGCCCGACAACAGTAGACGGAGGACGATGGAGCAGGACCGGCTCACGCAGTTCCAAAGACAAAGGATCATCGCGATTAGGACGACGACGCAGCAAAATCAACAACCGGTGGTGGCGGATATCAGATGAGAAGATCAAGGAGTGTAAGACGTCGGATGTGCTGGGGATGCAGAAGGAGGTGTATTTGTTGTTTTACGAGATGGAAAAGCCCGAGTCGGAGTCTGGGTCGGCGGTTTAGTGCGTAGATTTGTCATGGATATCCAAATCAAACCTAGAGTTGTTATAGCGCTACGAATAGGGATTGATAGTCTCTTGTGTTTGCTCATACGTACTCCGGAGAAGAGGAGCGGATAAGTTTTTCATGTCCGGAGTGTCATCGCACCGCGCATAGGCCCACGACGCGACACGGATGATACTTTCTTCAGTGTCATGGGACCTGTGATCCGGCTTGGCTTGGCTTGCAATAGAAACGACATGGAAAGAACGTGAAGCAACGAAACGGAGAACCGAGGGAAATTGGAAGAAGCACGAAAGAAAAACGGAAGCGGAGGGGGGTTCGGGTGAGAATTCGCGGGGTGTCAGGTTTATGTCCAGAGCACTTGGAGGGCATTGTATCTTGTTTCGATTGAAACTGAAGAAACTGGATACGGTGTCTGTAACCTGTAGAGAACCTGCGATCGAGCACTGCAGTAGTCTATTGACATGATGATATCAAAGGCAAGATATGATGCCATCGGCCATCTTCGGGGTGGTGGGCGGCGGGGGAAGTCGGGTTGCCGGACTTGTATTTGTACACCACTTAACCAGGTCAATGGCAAAAGAATAGCAGAATACAGTACTGATTGACTGGTTCAGATTCAATTCTCTCATTCAATTGATATTCCCAGTTAGTGTAAATAGTGTAGATAGTACAGTGCTGTTGTAAAATAGCTCGGCCCTCTGCCCTCCGATTGAATCATGGTGAGGTCACGGCCCACATGCCGGTGTAGCATAGGAAGTGCCCCTCCATAGTAACGGAGCCCCTCCTTGCCTGTTCAAGCGGTGATTTCACTCCAGATTCGTCAACCGGTAAAGAGAGGCGTTGCTGCGGCTTTTTTAAATAAACCGTCTCCCGCTCTTTCCCTTCACCTTTCTTCAACTTCTTCCATACATTTTTTTCTATTTCACATCACTTCTCTACTCTCTACATACAAAAATGGGTGTCCTTCAGCTCTCCCGCAAGACTGGTGTCATCACTGGTGATGACGTCCTCAATCTCTTCGAGTACGCTCAGGCGAACAACTTTGCTATTCCTGCTGTGAACGTCACTTCTTCCTCGGTCGTCGTCTCGACCCTCGAGGCTGCCCGTGACGCCAAGTCCCCCATCGTCCTCCAGATCTCCAACGGTGGTGCCGCTTACTTCGCCGGTAAGGGTGTCTCCAACGATGGCCAGAACGCCTCTATCGCTGGTGGTATCGCCGCTGCCCACTACATCCGCAGCATCGCCCCCGCCTACGGTATCCCCGTCGTCCTCCACACCGACCACTGCGCCAAGAAGCTCCTCCCTTGGTTGGACGGTCTCCTCGATGCTGATGAGGCCTACTTCAAGCTCCACGGCGAGCCCCTCTACTCTTCTCACATGATTGACTTGTCCGAGGAGCCCGTCGACTACAACATCCAGACCACCGCCGCCTACCTTAAGCGTGCTGCTCCCATGAAGCAGTGGCTTGAGATGGTAAGTCTCTCACTCCCTTTTACCAGTATTCTGAAATGAAAAATGCTAACGAGATCAGGAAATCGGTATCACCGGTGGTGAGGAGGACGGTGTCAACAACGAGGATGTTGACAACAACTCCCTCTACACCCAGCCCGAGGACATCCTCGCCATCCACAACGCTCTCGTTGCTGTCTCGCCTTACTTCTCCATTGCCGCTGGTTTCGGTAATGTTCACGGTGTCTACAAGCCCGGCAACGTCAAGCTCCACCCCGAGCTCCTCTCGCGTCACCAGAAGTACGTCCAGGAGAAGGTTGGCCACAAGAAGGACAAGCCCGTCTTCTTTGTCTTCCACGGTGGCTCCGGTTCCTCCAAGGCCGAGTACAAGGAGGCCATTGGCTACGGTGTCGTCAAGGTCAACCTTGACACTGACATGCAGTACGCTTACTTGACCGGTATCCGTGACTACATCCTCAACAAGAAGGACTACCTCATGGCTCCTATCGGTAACCCCGACGGTGCTGACAAGCCCAACAAGAAGTACTTCGACCCCCGCGTGTGGGTTCGTGAGGGTGAGAAGACCATGAGCAAGCGTGTCCAGGAGGCTCTGGATGACTTCAACGCTGCTGGTCAGCTGTAAACTTAAAAAAAGAGAAGAGAGCCTTTAGTACATAAAAAAAAAAAAAGAATGATGTACGACATACAACTACCGATGACTTATATGAGCATTTGGGGGAGAAAAGATCGGGTTGGCATGGAGTTAGGTGACTGTATCCAGTGATCGTGTATTCCAGTATAATGAATTATGGCAATTTTTCAACCTCTTTTCATATCGTAATGCAGAGAATAAGCTTCCGTAGTTAACCTCCGAGGTTGTGAATCGGTATCTACTTCCGTACACCTATTCTACCTCCCAGTACAGAGTACTCACACGATGCTCCCGATCGATCCAATCCTGCACAACAACCCCCAAAGACCTCTTCCGTCTAAACTTCGGTCACTTACGTCCGTTTCCGTGCCTGTCCCTACCCCCTCCGCCCCCGACACGCCTTCGACCTAATCACCGCCAACGGACTCGTACGACCGCTAGCTTTAAATACATCGACTTGCAAATGTATCTCCCCTGTGTATTGACTTGAGTATCCATACAAACACATAGTTGACGGAGTGACAATCCCAAGCGGCGCATTCATAAGACCAAACACATCCGTAATGTAGAAACTCGCCCGGACAGTCAAGAACCCACATTACACATTTACTGCGCTTCAAAGGGCAGAGTTACCAGAGGATTTGATCCTCGTGCACGAATTTCGAGATCATTATTCGTTGCAGATGAGGAGGGGGATGGGTGTTGATGGTACGTTCTCTTTCTGGATTTGGGGTTAAGGGAATATGGGCATGTTTGAACGAAATGGGAAGGGGGCTAATGAGGGTAGATTTAAATAAATGGATTACAGATTTCTTATCAGAAAAGGGAGATATGTTGAGTAGGGAGGAGTGGGTGTAGAGGTGACGAAGACCGAAAAGACAGGTTTGTTCTCGAGCTTGTTTATAGTATAGACCATGCAGCGGCGAATAGAATAGGCGAGTTTGAGTGCTCATTTAGAGTATCGTGTCCCAAGTATAAGAATGAGTACTATAACAGGCTACCAGCCAACGATGATTTTACCCAATTGCCATGTGACGTTTCATCTACCATTCAGCAAGCAGAGAGATTCTACAGCAAATTCTCAACCCATACAAACGCTCTAGTCGAGTACAATAATCCTGGGTTCGGCATTCACAAATCCACGGTCCTGGCAATGAGATTGATATATTTTGATGAGTGCACTACAGCGGGGAAGATACCAATTAACTCTGGATGGCAACAATCTTGGCCCGCCATACATGAGGTGAAATTAGATATGTGCATAAATTCTAGAGACATCGCTTATTGCAAGCGAGCAGGGGCTTTGTTCTTTGGGTAGATATGGGTGCAGGGCTCGTTGAGATTCAAGATGCATTTCATTCCAAGGCCTAGTCTGTAATTATCTGTTACAAACAAGTGATGATTTCATCATGCCTTGTAGCCAGTCTGCAATACACTTCTGCTGTATCACCTGAAATTTATTCCTTTTCACCTTACATACAACATGCGGATGTCTGCAGATAGGCCAAATATCTCGATTATCTTACCGTCAACATTATTCTGAACGCACCTGTGGAGAGCCCCGAAAGACAAACTGTATATAAACTGCACGGTTTCCTTCCACCTTGTCGATTATGAATTCTACCGACAGGGCTATGACATCTACAATCTATATAAACATTGGCTGCCTACTGCTGCCTCGCACCTAAGAATTCTCATCGAGTTCCGAACAGCAACATACACACATTATTCCAGACCAGTATAAGCAAAATGACCAGTTCAAACATTCTCGGTTCTCGACACGGCTATGCCACGACAAAACCCCCCAATATCCTTTGCGAGATAGACGATCTAAAAAATCGAACCATAAGATAAATGGCCAGCTCATAGATTTACAGAAGCGCGCCTACACACTCGAGAAGAGTGACCCGAAATCAGAAAGACACGGACCCGATATATCATTTACTTCAAAAGAGATAAGCTGCGTAAGGCCCTCATTTACAGTACATCCGTGGGCTTCGAGACAAACGGAGAAGTCGCCCTGGAAGGGAATATTGTCCTCGACGCGGTCCTATACAAGGGGCAGAGGGCGAGACGGGATCGTGTGATGTTTGAGCAGCTCTATGGAATTAACCCAGCGGCTATTAAGTGTGTCAATGAAGACATCTCCTGATATACATGAAACAAGTCTAACCAAGCTCAGGCTACCAGCCGACTATCACTCTTTTGAACCACCATGTAAATACCGTCTCCTCAACTATGAAGGCCACAACTGAGAGATACATACTGTGTTTTAAGCGTTCATAAACGCTCTTAAACACTTGAACTTTGCTGGCGGATACCTTGAGCATCCGCGATCCAAATTGGAGGCGCACTACTGGAATACTACGACTATCTGGAAGAAGAGGTAAACTATGTTGAGTTCTAAGAAGATGACACAGGTAGCTCTCTACTTTTGCGCTATGCTTTCCCCCCTTGTCCATTCCCTCATCTTCTTCGACTGCGAATCCAATAATTGGTCTGTTGTTAAACTTCAAAATCAAGGCAATAACCCAGGGCCTGTCCTCCAGCCAGTAGCATCATGTCTCATACCACATCGTGTAGTCTGTAGGCTATAGTAAGCTGTCTATACTTACCATCGTAACATGAGTCCATGGCCTACCACAAAACAGTGTGGTCTGTTCTCGAATGCTCACTCGCAAAGCGTATAGTGCCACCCTGAAAACATTTTCGTCGCAGGCCTTTAAGTAATCGTCAAACCGTCAACTTGAAATTGGCACGTATCGAGTCTAATATGCGTGTCAGAAAGAAGGCTGTTATGTCAATCTGATAAACACCTTTTGTGGTGCATAGTGGAAGAGAAAAGGAAGAGGGAGATGACGAGAAGGCAGATATAGTGAACTGCTTATTCTGCAAATAACTGACTATTCACTACGCAATAGAAGTTGATCACAGACACGATAACGATTCGCCGTTCGTAATCCAAAGGCCATCATTTATCATTTTATGCAAGCCTGTTTCGCCTATACGATCCTAGGTACCCTAGGGCCGGCTACTGTCGCCCGCGCAGTTCGAATTCCGTACGTTCCCAACCTCCAGTACATCAAAATTCATTTCAAGGCCCCACAATCAACGGCGTCGAGAACGAAATGTGGATACTGTACGAAAGATGTGACGAGTGCAATTGTTTTTCAACGGTTGCGCGTCTACTGCGGAGCCGTATGATATCATTGTGGTTCTTCTGGAGAAGTGGAATCCGAACGCTGGGGATGTCGATCTCATGCATTGTTCAATCTACTGGTGTGAAAGAGGTAAATGACAGTGTCTATCGATTATCTTTCTTCCCGGTTCTCCTGTTCATTGGTTCTTGAACCAGTCACAACCTCGCCCAACAGGGCAGATAGCTCCACTCGAACCTTGGATAGCAGCACAGGAATTTTTACCCATTCCCGATTCAAATTGGCATGGTATCAGGTTGTAATAGTTTTACAGGTTGTTTGTGATTGCAACATCGCAAATTCGCATCAAAGTCCCCCGGCGCAGAGACAGCCCGAACATTTAAGATCACTAGAAATACCCGTGCTCCGTGATTGTAGCACAATTGCAGTGTTCAATTAGAGTGCAACACCCATCGGGTGAAGAACCTCCATGGCACCGCTATTTCCACCCGACATGAGCAACAAAAAAAGCCTGTCGAGCGAAACGATAGGGCCATCTCCCACACCCCGATAACTCGATCCAGGTTGCGCGGAAGAACGCTGCCACCATATATCCACGACTTTTAATAGTTACATGACTAAATGCCTTTCAATCATCCATCGGGTCCTCTGAGAAGGAAAGATTGGCGAGCGTTGAGATCGTGGCCTCGTCGAGGACTAGACAGGTTATGTTGCGAGCGGGAGAGACGAACGAACCTTTCCTCATCACACAGATTGAAACCAAGGATCAGAGCCCGGAATTCCTCCCGGGTACGACCATCAGATGCGCCAGCCAGGAAATCTCGATCCTCGATCACATCCAGCTTGAAGTGGTGGAATGCCTTGTCCGCATATGCAGACAGGGTATAGAGCCGCAAACCGCGCTGCACCGCCTTTACTAGATTCTCCATCGCTCAATGGATGTTCTCGAGGGCATAGCCTGAGTAGCTTGTCACGAACGCGTAATGCTCCATGTGGAATCTCGGTCCACGTATTTGTCTTCCCAAAAGCTGACTTGCTCCCCTCCCTCGATTTCGCGAAGCAGATCTATCCCTTGGTCGAGTATTGGGCTGTAGAGCGTCGGGTCATAATAAGCAACGGGGTCAGCCTGTTCCTGCACTTCCCGGAGAGGCCGGGCTGTCGTCGTGATGTCCGCCGCAGCACCAGGACTGAATGAGCGGACAGCCAGGGAGGGGCTTGTGGGGGAAATCGGGCGTATATTTGCTGGCTTGCCTCGGGTGGTCATGGTGTTGATAGTACCGGTACGGAGTCATGCGTGAAAAGCTGATAGTCTCAAGGTAGCGTTAGATAGTGCGAAAGTAGCAGGTCATAGATCGCACTAGGCAGCAATAGGCTAAAGACAACCACGGTCTCCTATTATCTACCAAGATTCTGTTTATTCCATACCAACATCTACTCCAGTCTATACGGAGTACATATTTGCTGTTCCTGTTGATGTTCCAGTCCGAAAAGGGCAACTGTAATGATGGAACATAAAATACAGAGACCCACCTTTGTGTCTCAAAATGTTCCAGACCATAACCCACCGAAGAGTTTTCATTGGCCCACAGAAATAGTACATATCATAACCAATCAGATTGAACTCTGGTTTTACATTTAGTGTCTGCACTGTGGATGGTGTATACAGTGTAGTAGAGCACTCCGGAGTATAGGATGCAATGTAGGCATAAGTAGTTGTTGATTTATAGGATCACAAGGGAAATGAAACCGTTTTGAAAATCATACGGGTCTGGGGATAAGCATAAATATTTCAAATGGTCTAGACTACCAAGACCGATGATCTGCCAGCAGGAACCGATGCAGTATTTGTATGTAGAATCTGCATTGAAAACCGTCACTCTGCACTTTACTCCGGAGTATGTAGCGTACATATTCCAACCCATGATATTCTATCATCTTATCATTAATTTCTGTCTGAAACCCCAAGCAATAGCCTTATATGAGTTTATGGAGATGGCCTAATGCCGCTGTCCAACCGTCTCCGCTGGATCCACCCGGACTTTGTCTTTTTGCCTCGTCATCCATTCTTTCTTTCTTTTTTATTTTCTCTTTTCTCTTTTCTCTTTATTCATCTTCTCTCGTTCTTGTTTCCCCCACGTCTCTCGTTCTATTATTATCATTCAATTAGTCCCTCGTTCCGACCTTGTGCGCCTCTTCGGAGGTCGTGCCACCGCTATGCATGCTCTCGTTTTCCGCCGCGACGAGGCGACGCCCGCAGATGAATTCCTCAAGCTCATTCAGAATCCATTTTCGTCGGCCGTACGCTCTCTCTACTAAATATACTACATATACATACTGACTCATGTCAATGATAGTTCCAATTGAACGCCCTGTCGGCCTCCCTGATCACTTCCGTCGCCGCTGCCGTCCTCCTCGCCCTACTCTTCTCCCTCTTTCGTCCCCGTCATTCCGTCGTCTACGCCCCTAAAACCAAGCATGCAGACCACAAGCATTCCCCACCTCCAATTGGAAGAGGCGTTTTCGCCTGGTTCAAGCCCGTCTTGCGTACCAAAGAACCCGAGCTGATCGAGTGCATTGGTCTCGATGCTACCATCTTCCTGCGATTCACCAAGATGTGCCGCAATATCTTCATTTTTATGAGCATCATTGGCTGTTCTATCATGATTCCGGTCAATCTCTCACAGAGCAAGGGTGCCGTTCAACAGGGGTTTTCGGCTTTTGCTGTCATGACGCCGATGTATGTCAGTACCATGGCCGTGTGGAGCCAGGTGGCTTGCGCGTGGGCATTCAATATTATTATTGTGTTCTTTCTGTGGAGGAACTACAAGGCTATTGTTCGTCTTAGGAGGAATTATTTTCAGAGTTCGGATTATCAACGTAGTCTGCATGCACGGACTTTGATGATCCTCGAAATTCCCCAAACTATACGCTCCGAAGAAGGCATTATGCGTCTCACGGATGAAGTCAATCCCACTGCAGCACTGCCACGAGCGTCTGTCGGCCGCAACGTCAAGGGTCTTCCCAAGCTGATCAAGGAACACGATGAAACCGTCCGCAAACTCGAGTCTGTTTTGGCCAAGTACCTCAAGCGACCCGATCAGCTACCACCAAATCGGCCCACCATGCGTCCACCCCGGAATCACCGCGGTGACACAGTCGACAAGAAGGTGGATGCCATTGACTACCTCACCGATCAGATCACACGTCTCGAGGAGGAAATCCGCCATGTTCGCGCTTCCGTCGATAAACGGGATGCCATGCCGTTTGGTTTCGCCAGTTTCGATATGATCGAGCATGCGCATGCGGTAGCCTACACGGCGCGCAAAAAGCATCCACAAGGTACTACCATCAGCCTGGCCCCCCGGCCGCACGACCTCATCTGGGAGAACCTGCCTTTGTCCAAATCAGCACGCATGTGGAAACGGTTCATGAACATCATCTGGGTTACAGCGTTGACAGTCGTTTGGATCGCGCCCAACGCTATGATTGCCATCTTCCTGTCCAACCTGAACAATCTAGGTCTGGTTTGGCCGGCCTTCCAAACCTCGCTCAATGCCAACCCCAAGGTCTGGGCTGCGGTGCAGGGTATTGCGTCTCCTGCTATCACATCGTTGGTTTATTTAATTTTGCCCATCATCTTCCGTCGTTTGGCAATCCGAGCAGGTGATGTGACCAAGACTTCTCGAGAGAGACATGTGCTTCACCATCTGTATGCGTTCTTCGTCTTCAACAACTTGATCGTATTTTCTCTCTTCTCGGCCGCCTGGACTTTCGTCTCTACTGTGATCGACGCCAACCAACACGATGAAAATGTGTGGCAAGCACTCAAAGAGGGTGAGCTTTACTCCAAGGTCATTAGTGCCTTGTGCAATGTATCACCGTTCTGGGTGTCCTGGCTGCTGCAGCGGAACCTGGGAGCTGCCATTGACCTGGTGCAGCTTGTCAACTTGTTCTGGATATGGTTCGTCCGAACGTTTATGTCGCAGACGCCGCGACAGGCGATTGAACGGACGGCGCCTCCATCGTTTGATTATGCTAGTTATTACAACTACTTCTTGTACTACGCAACGGTGGCTTTGTGCTTTGCGACGCTGCAGCCCATCGTGCTGCCAGTCACAGCTGTGTACTTTGGGTTGGATGCCATGCTGAAGAAGTACCTGCTGATGTACGTATTCGTGACCAAGAATGAATCTGGCGGCCAATTCTGGCGTGTCCTGTTCAACCGAATGGTGTTTGCGACTATCCTGTCGGACATCATCATCGCGCTCGTGACCAAGGTCAAAGGTACATGGACCATGGTGTACTGTGTGGTTCCGCTACCGTTTCTGGTGCTGATCTTCAAGTTCTACTGCATGAGAAAGTTCGACACCGACACCAAGTACTACAACCGCGCAGATCTGAGCGATGCGGAAGCGCTGGCAGCCGGCAAATCTGGCCGCAAAGCTTCAGAACGACTCAGCAGCAAGTTCGGCCATCCAGCTCTGTACAAACCCCTCATCACTCCGATGGTACATGCTCGGGCGGCCGATGCACTAAAGAAGATCTACCGGGGGCGTCTGCACAACTCTATGGTGGAGGGTGAGTACTCAGACATTGCCTTGAACCCAATGTCCGCCTCGCATCCTGGCAAGTCGGATCCGTCCGCCACAGCTCCGTTCGAAGTTGTTCCAGAAAACCAGCTGGACTTCTCGTACTTCAAAGACCGCCCCGAATTCCGAGACGAGTTTGGCGGCGGGATCTACGGTCGTCCAGAAGATCTCATCACAGAGCGATCCCATACACCACGCAGCATGCTGGGCGGTGAATGGTCACCCAGCTCATCGCGCGCGTCCTCACCAGCCCCTTCAGGACTCTCCATGCCCATGACCACATTACCAGCAGACCCTTACAGCCATGTCCACCCAGCCTTCCGTCCACCATTATCTCGCGGTGATAGCGGTCCCGTGGGACGGGGTTTGTACCAGCAGACAACCAACGAGAGTGAAACATCACTGCTTGACCAGGCGCAAGCGCCTGCGCAAACGGAGATGCCTCCTGCGGCTTTGGACCGCTGGCGTACCGGGGGTTACGGACCTGTTGAGCAGGATGACGACCCTGGTTTTATGTCATATGAGTCATATCGGATGGCAAGGTAGTTTTGTTTTTTTTTTTTTTTGTGTCGTTATTTCGGGGTTCAGGTTTATCTGGGTTTGTTTATTTTCTTCATTTCTTGTATATGTTTTGACATATAATATTGGATACTAGTATATAGATTGGACGAGAATGGTGACGAGTTACGTTAACGATTTCATTAATTAAATCCCTTCAAACTAAACTAGTACTGAGTATATGAAAGAGACAGGCCAAGTGCTCTATAGTAGAGGCGTGAAACGACTACCCAATTAGGCCAGGCGGATCGCGGAGCTCGGAGCTGTCTCCTTTCCGCTTTGCTTCTGACAGGAAACACACCAGCTGTCTCCGTCCTCTGACATGTAACAACATCAACCTACGGGTTCCTCTGTGCGATGGCCCATTGATTCCTTCTGCGACTCTCGCCTCACGCTTATTGTGTCACTTGTCATTGCGACCTGTCATTCTGTCTGTACTTCCGCGGCGTACTTCGTGCCTCCGCGCTATCAACAAACAACCACAACCACGAACACAATCTCAAACCAATCCAACCAGAAACAACAGAAAATGGCCTGGTACTCCATCCTCCCTCCCTACCTCACCTACCTCGAAACCTGGGCCGCCCGGATCTTCGTACGTCCCTTTTCCTCCCCATTCCCACCTCTCCGCAACTCAATCCAATCAGCCCGTTCCCATTACTAACGAGTACAGTTCATCCTAGGCCTAATAACCCTCCTCCCCTGGACCGCGCTGCTCATCTTTGACTTCGTGCTGTACATCGTGCGCATGGCGCTTTACGAGATGCCGGTTGTTGGGGGCCGGGTGAGAGGTGCGCAGAGACCTAGGGCGCCGAGTTTGAATGAGAGGCCGAATGGGGGTACAAGGAGGGTTTTTGTGTTGGGACAGGGGGGTGAGAAGATTGTTGAGGGGTTTGGTGATGGGGATGGAGATGGAGATCTTGATGAGGATGGATATGCGGAGGGTTATCAGTATCGGGATGAGGGAGAGGGGAAGAAGCTGTGAGTGAGATACGGGATAAATACTGGGATGGGACACTTGCCTGGCGTATGGATTTTGTTTGATATGTATGAGATACCCATTGTGATTCGTTTGTACGGAGTATTGTTATCTATGGTTGTCGGTGCTTCGGGGCTTTGTCCAATTGACGGCGCCGAATTTCGGTATTACTATACCCTGCAAGTCGGTGAGATTATTTATTAGCATGGAAATATCTTTTCAGCGTAAACAATGCTTTTTCAAGATGACTATGGTGGCTCTCTGGTTATCAACTTGGTCATGGACCTCACCGTCGACATGGGTATCTATATCAACTTTGACCTTCATTCTTATCTACTTGCTATACAGAAGAAAGTGTCAACCTGTACGTCCTCCCTCTATCTACACAACTATCACTAATCTACTCACAGAAGAAATACACCTTCCCCCCAATAGCCCCCCTCCCCGACTTCAACCATGAAACCACAGACCCCATATCCCTCCGTCCCTTCAAACCGAAATACCATTTAACCATGGGTATCCCACCCACTGCTCACACAATATAATCACAATGCTAACATACTACTAAACACGCAGGCCTCACAAACATACCCCCCTCAGACCTCCTCCCTATCGACAACACATACAAATCACGCCTCGCGCTGCGCTCATCACTCATCTCAAGGCACAGGGATACAGTCATTGGTGTCTCTGACGATAACGGGAGAGATAAAAGAGTCAGAGAAGCGGTTGAAGAGTTGTATGCGTTTGTTATTGGGTGGTACTTACCAAGCCGGTATCCGTCGATGTTTAGGGTTATTCCTTCCCCCAAGGAGAAAGGAGAGGAGGCATTGGAGAATAAAGCCACCGGCGATATATGGCCTGCAATTCTCTCCACTCAAACCACACAAAAAGCCCTAGAAATCCTAGGCAAAACTATCGACGAAGACTTCCTCATCCTCCTACCCACCCAATCCCCCAACAAGTTCCCAGAGGACCAGAAATACCACCTCTCCGCATACATAACCTGCTACCCTTCCGGCTTCAATCCAGCCCAAAAACTCGGCCTGCAGTTATCATCAATCCACAGCCCCGTCCCCGGGTATTCTGAGAAACTCGAGCAAAGCATGGATCGGTTCTTTGCGAGGATTGAGGTCGGGAAGTTTGTTAAACGGGTGAATTGGAGTGTTACGACGGGGGCGGGGCTTTTTGCGGCGTTTGGGGGGACGCATGCTAGGGTTGGGGAGGAGGTTGGGGAGATGGGGAGGGAGGAGTTGGACATTGAGTCGGTATTTGTTCTTCTCCTAGTTTATTGGCCATGGAAATTGAATGGCTAACGAAGGAGGTCGGGTAGACGTTTCTGCGTTGTGAACGGCAGACACTTCATCGGTTACCGACTAGTAAAGGGTTGGTGTTTGCGTTCCATACGTATACGTATCCTATTCAGCAGATCAAGGATGAGGGGCTTGGTGAAGGATTGGCTACTGCGATTGATGGGCTGAAAGAGGGTAATGTGCCTGAGATGCATTTCTACAAACGGGGTTCTGTATGGGGAGAGGTTGTCAAGGCGTTTTTGCGAAGTTAATGCATCTTACCCACATTTATATACAGAGGCTAGTAGTCTAAGACAATCTCTCGAGAACCTTGAGCAGATCAGCCGTAACACCCATGGCAGTCACATCACCACCAGCACCAGCACCCTGCACGATCAACGGGTTGGGCCCGTAGCGCTCCGTGTAGAAACTGATGATGTTGTCACTGCCCTTCAGGCCAGCAATAGCGCTGTCCTTGTCAAAGTACTGCAGTCCAACGCGGACCTCCTTTTTGGCCGTGTCCACGCTGCCAACGTACCGCACAACCTTGCCCTGCTTCTCCGCGCCGTCCTTGATGGCGGACATCTGGCCGTCGAACTCGGGGAGACGGGTCATGAACTGGGTGATGCCATCAGAGGTCGAGGGGAGGGAGGCCAGCTCATCGGGGATGAGCGACTCAATGGGGAACGAGTCGGGTCCTTGCACGTCCAGACCAGCAATACGGGCGAGGATGGTGAGTTTCCGGGCAACGTCCATGCCGTTCAGGTCATCACGCGGGTCAGGCTCGGTGTAGCCAAGCTCCTTGGCCTGGGCAACAACCTCACTCCACTTAGTAGAAGCATCAGTACCGCTGGAGACAGGGGCGAAAGTGTTGAACAAGAACGACAATGTCCCCGAGAACACACCCTCAATGCGGGTGATCTGGTCACCGGTAGCAACAAGGTCCTTCAGCGATGAGATAACAGGCAACCCCGCACCCACGGTGCTCTCATGGTAGACCAACGCCTTGCCCTCGGCGGCAGCACCGAAGATATCCTTCCACAGACTCAAGTCGCTTGAAAAACCCTTCTTGTTAGGTGTCACCACGGAGATACCCTTGCGCAGGAAGACAGGGTACGAGCTCGCCAGCGCGGGGTCGCTGGTGTTGTCGACGAGGACGGCGCGGCCGGGAGTGGAGGAGAGGTACGAGGCGATCTCGTCGACGGAGAGGGCGCCGGACTTGGTGAGAGAGGGGGTTTCGGAGGCAGTCTTCCAGTCACCGGCGGGAATGCTGGGCTTATAGGCTGGGGAGGGGGAGAGGAGGGTTTGAGAGGAGCGGGCGAGGAGGACGAGTTGGGGAGCGTTGGGGAGGCGGGCAAGCTGGTTTAGGAAGGCAGTGCCAACGCCACCGACGCCTGTGTTGTTAGCTGTGTGCGTGTATGGAGAGAGTAGGTGTTGGCTTACCGATAACACCGAGGTAGACAGGAGAAGCCATGGTCAATTGATTGTATGCTGTGACTTTGGATGTTGATAGAAGGATTGAAGAAAAGTACGTGGGGTTGCGGGGCTATCTTAGTGCTTAGTCATACATACAGTGAACTAACTATCACAAAGCTCTGGAAATAAATGGGATGATAGAGAGGTTGATGATACTGGCTATGTAATTGAGGGTGGCAAGTTGACTAGAGTATGGCGGATAGTATTGGTGTTCAAAGACATCACTTTCCTGTCACTGCCGTGTAGAGTAAGAAAATGCCAAAAAGCCATGAGAGGAGGGGGACTTCATCGGTAGATCTACCTGCTTAGAACTCCAAGCTTGTGGAGTAGTCCAGCGTCACTCGTGTGGCAGAATATCTCTCTTTGGTAAGCAGCGTGTGAGGTTAGTCTGTTCATGTAAAATGAGCATTTGACGGGAAAATCGATATAGTAGCCACATAATGTCAACCCGCCAAGGGAATTGCAATTGTACTACCAGAATGTCTAAAGTACTTTTACAGATTATAGACATTAGCAAGAAATTCGCTGGATATAGAATTATATAGTGCTTCACCGAACTGCGGAACTGCTACGTTGATGGTCCCTCCTGGTTAAGCTTTGCAACATTCATCATCTTGCTATGTCATGATCAAAACTAACCATTGGAAACATGGTAGGTACTCTGAAATTGAACCAGAGAAATCCAATGGTTTTCTAAAATCTTTTTTTTATCGCCGTGTCTCACTGAGGAACTATGTATGCAAGATTGGTGACGTCATCTGCAGCAATAGCTGATATACACTCTCTGTACCCCTGGGTATCTATAGATCTACACGCTTACTTTCTTCAATTCACACATGACAGTCTGGGAGGGGGGGAATTTTTCTTTACCTTTAATAGTGCAAGTTAATGTTAGTTATATCGAACTGCTTGTATCTGCTCTGCTAATCACCTCCCAGGGATCAGCCATCAGTTAAAGACATGCCAGCGCCAGGATGGCCGGATACCATCGGAGGTTTGACCCAAACTTTGATGACTCTGTCATATCCTGCTGCTATATACTGGGGAGACGATCTTATGCTCTTCCACAACGAAGCTTGGGCGGGCGCCGCTGGTGGCGTTGATAGGCAAAGAACGCTGCAGCGGCATGCTCTTGCGAACAACACTGTTGCTGTGTTATTGACCGTGTCTCATGGTGGAAAGGCGGGTGCATTGCGGGGCCAGGATTTGTTGAACGCCGATCGATGTGAGACGGATTGGCATGTTTTACTGAGTCAGATACCGGGCGTGACTGGTGTTATCGCCCAGTTACTCCCCAAGGTTCAATACCAAGGACTGTCCAACGATGTTACCGCAGATGATAAGACATGCAATGGTGCAATGGATGACTCGAGGGGCGATGCTGGGGGTTCTGCAACGAAAGACATCGATAATGCACCTCTTCAGACAAACGAATCCGTGAAACAGCTTGCCGATACATTACCAGCCAGGCTCGCCATTATCAACCACAAAGACGAGCCTGTATTCATTAACGGACGGTTTCAAAACCCCCACCTTTACGACAGTAAGAAATACTTCGACTCTCTATCACAGTCAATCCACCAAGACGACTGTGGTCGAGTCGAAAGTGCTTACCAGGAAGCATTGAGGTCCAAACACGAACTGCGCATTCAGTATCGTGCACGACATCAACAGGACTGCTGGCGCTTGCTTTTATTGAACCCGCTTGGTTATGGAGACGTGCAATACCCTGGTCTCCATGAGCGTGGCGGGTTCACCTGCACGGTTGTGGACATTACGGCCGAAAAGACTGCGGAAATAGAACAGGCAAAGTCAGCGCAAGAGGCGAAAGAGCACAAGGAAAAACAAGAACGGTTCATTGACACGATCAGCCACGAGATTCGCAATCCACTCTCCGCTATTCTACACTGCACCGAAGACATCATAGAAGCCGTGAAGGGCAAGAAAGCAGACCAAGTTCCAACGGAAGAAATCATACAAGCGGCAGAGATTATCAACTTGTGTATCCTGCATCAAAAGAAAGTCGTCGATGACGTATTATTGTTCTCCAAACTGGACGCATCCATGCTGACATTATCACCGCGAATCGTCCTGCCACGGGCCGAGATACCAATCTCACTAAAGATGTTCCAACCGGAGCTCCGGAACCAAGACATTCACTTTGAATACCGACTCGATCCTTCCTACATAGACTATGGTATCGACTGGGTCAAGGCAGATCTCACCAGGATCAGCCAAGTGGTTATCAATCTATTCTCAAACGCAATCAAATTCACCGCCAAAACCAAGGGCACAAAGAGAATCGCGCTCTGCATGGGTGCTTCCCTGGAACGACCACCGTCATACCCACCGAACATTGTCTTCTTCCAATCGGACGAGGCTGCATTGCGCCTCGACGCAACCAGCGGACCAGAATGGGGCACAGGCGAACCGGCGTATATCATGGTTGCCGTCAGTGATAATGGGATTGGGATCAGCCCCGAGAACCAGAAAAGGCTCTTTGAGCGCTTCAACCAGGCGACTCCCAAAACAGGGGTGGACTATGGAGGCTCGGGGCTGGGGCTAAATGTTTGCCGGAAACTCTGCCATTTACACGGAGGGGAGATCGGAGTCAGCTCCAAGGAAGGCGATGGTAGTACTTTTGGATTTTTCTTCAAGGTGTTTCGAAGTTCGCGAGCATCGCACGATGAAAAGGTATCACAGGAGGGTGAGTCGGGAATGGATGAGTTGCGCAATCGATTCGAATCACTTGGCCATGAAGCTCAGGGTTCAAATTCTGATTCCGATTCCAAATTCGAGATCTCAGATAAGCCTATTGTGACTCCTTCGTCAGAGGTGATGCCGAGCGCCACAGACGACGAAAGGACACGAAATACGGCCCAGATCGCAGAGAGCAACGAAGACCGGGATGCAAAGCGACAAGAAACTGCCGGTGGTGAAGGCAAGCCAGAAACAGAAACTCCTGGACCTTCCAATGGGGAAATCGAAAAAACACGCATTCTGCTAGTCGAAGACAACATCATCAACCAGCGCATCATCTCCCGCAAGTTACAATCCCTTGGCTTTGAGGTCTCAGAAGCCAACGATGGCCATGAAGCCCTTGAGGCAGCTCAGACAGGTGGATTCAACTGCATTCTTATGGACAAAGAGATGCCTGTTATGGATGGAAACGCAGCAACGAGGATTATCCGACAATCCGAACATAAAAGCATTGCATCAGTCCCAATCATTGGTATCACAGCAAATGTTAGGCCGGAGCAGGAGAAGGAAATGAAGCAGGCGGGAATGGACAGTGTGATCCATAAGCCGTGTAGAATGGAAGAGCTTGTGAATAAGATTTATCAGGCAACCAGAAAAGAGGCATGATCAATGGGGATCCTTTGATATATTGTTTTACCACCGATATTTTTAAAAAAAAAATTTAATCAATGAGTCTGAAGATGCACTGTTGGCATCCTGGGAAATTCAGACACATCGGACTGGACTGATGTATTCTAGGTGTAGTTATAGCTAGCTGTTAGATGCTTGAAATTTACATGACCATTTGCGCAAGTGATGAGTATATTTCAGGGATCAGTAGATATCTAGACCTGATGCCCATTTAATAGCAGCTGAGAGCAGAGCATGAAGGAACAGAGGTTCGCGGTAATTAATTAACTAAACTATGCGCTGACTCCGCCGATCCGGAATGTTCTCCGCTAATAGTTCTTCCAACTGATCACGCCTCCAACTAGCAAACTACAACTTCTTTAACAACTCACAAAATGACATCCAACACCCCCCTCTACGGCAAACCCCGCCAAAAACACCCCCAAAACACAACCTCCCAATCCTCCTCCTCCCTCGCCTTCACAAGCCACCTCTCCTCGCTAATCTCCCAACACCAACCCTCTTCGACAACCGGTCGTGCGCGCCCCCCGAAATCCTCAAAATCAGACATCTTCTCCGTATCCAACCGCGGCGCCCAGAAACGTGCTGCCGCGGATCTACTCGACGATAATAATGGCCAACAACACAAGACGGAGAAGGATATCGGGAAGGTAGATGAGGCGACGCTGCATCGGTCGAAGAGGAGGATGGAGGAGAAAGCAAGGTTGTATGAGGATTTGAAGAAGGGGGCTTATTTGGCTGGAGATAGTGATGGTGAGGATGAAGCTGATGGTGGGGGTGCTGGTGGCGATGCGTATCTGGCAAGACTGCGCAGGAAGGAGAAAGAGGGGTTGGTGGATTTCGATCGCAAATGGGCTGATGAGGAGCGGAAGCGCGAGGATAACAAGGATCTCGAGGAACAAGAGGAAGAGGACGACGACAACGCGTCAATAATATCCTACGAAGATGACCTCGGCCGCACCCGCCACGGCACGCGCGCAGAAGCCGCCCGTGTTCTCGCAGAATCGCAATCCCAGCACGAAGCCGCTGAGCGCTGGCGTCCGCAACGCCCTACGAACCTGATCTACGGCGAAGCCATACAAACGCAGGCGTTTAACCCGGACGCCAACACGGCCTCACAGATGTCCTATCTAGCGGCGCGACGCGACCGCTCACCCACACCGCCTGAAGAGACACATTATGATCCTGAGGGTGAGGTGAGGAATCGCGGGACGGGTTTTTATGCGTTTTCGAAGGATCAGGATGTTAGGAAGCAGCAGATGGAGGAGTTGATGGGGGCTAGGGATGAGACGGTTAGGGAGAGGGATGCGAGGAGGGAGCGTAGGGCGGAGAGGGAGAGGGTTAAGGATGAGAGGAGGAGGAAGATTGAGGAGTTGAGGGTTAAGAGGAGAGCAGAGGTGTTTTTGGCGGGATTGGGGGATTTGGGGGTGCAGAATTGAGTTGACTTGTTTTACGCTGTACTGTTCGAGATTTGATTTGAGATACCCATTTGCATTTGCGTTTGCGCTTGCATGTCATTAACATAAATATTCAAGAACCCAGAAGTGCGAGGACACAGGACACGCTAAATACAACATAAACATAACATCTATACAGACAAAAGACAAGGGTCCACCTCGTTGTGATCATCAGTCATGTCATAAGTCGTTAATCGTAACAAGCATATCCGTCTGATACTCGATATGCTTGCTTTTTTCTTTTCTGTTTTCATTTTTTTTGATTGCCGTCAAACCAGCTCGGCAATCAGCTCGCTAATATTACGCAAAAACGCATCCGCATCTGCCAACATTAGCATCAACCCTGACCAATGTACAGAAAGAAAACTCACCACCCCTCGTCAAAAACCTTAAAACATGCTCCCCCCGTGCCGTAACCTGTGGATTATAATCCATAAACGCAAACACACTCGGATGCAATTCCCGCAATAGTACAGCCTTAGGATCTGTCTGCGACCGCCGGATCCACGCACGAGTCATGATGTGGTCTTTGATGTGGTCTGTGATGAAGGCCGTCCAGACGGGGGAGCGGTCCATTTCGCCTTTGTGGACGGAGGCTTGGAGGCGGACGGCGCCGGTTATGGTGTCTTGGTAGATGCGTAGGGCGTGAAGGTAGTTGTCATCGATTATTTGGCTGGGCTGTTAGCTAGCGTGATAGAAGGAGGGGGTGAATGGGTGCTTACCCGCCATATAATTCGACTTCGTCGTCGAGTTCGTAGTCGCGGATTCGTGCGACTGGGCGGCCGCAGTCTTGCGAGCGCATTGCTAGGAATGTACAGAAGAACAGGACCATTCCTGGGATTGTCAGCATAACTCTGAAAGTAGAGGAGTTGGGGACACACGCTCAATGGTACTAAACTTCAGGTTCGCCCACACTTCACCAGTAACCCCGCGCCGACGACGGCGCAGTTCAAGGCACGATCCATTCCGGTAAGCCTCCAGCAAGTTCAAGGGCATACAAAAGTATGAACTAGGTCGAGAGCTGCGAGGACCTTTGCACATGATTCGGGCTCGATGGTCGTCCTCCCGGAAGAACATGTATACTCGAAGATCCGAGTCGCCGGTGAATGCCCTAGAGGGTTAGTAGAGGTGATTGAAGGGTGAGAGGTGAGACATACAATTGGAACAGCTCTTCATACCCCTCATCGCGAAGCCACCGTTTCAAACCTGGATTCGGATCTCCTAAGCATTTCGAACTATACCACATCAGCATGTACTATGTAACGAAATTTGGAGGATGCTCACGTTTCGCCAACATTCGGAAGAGGGGTAGTCGTATGTTGATCCAGGAATACTTCCTTTGCCCAGTGATCAGCCGCAGTGTCTAGGGTCGATTGGGTGCCACTAGAACTCGTCTGTGAATCTGGGACATCTGGAACGGAGGGAGGAAAGTCGGACGAATATGTCCCTGAAGATGGCGATAGCGGTGACTGAGGTGATTGCATTGATGATGACGGTCTTCGTCGTTCGTATGATCTGCGATTGCGCGGTCTCCGTCGCTCACTAACTGGACTGCTGGGTTCGCTACCTGAGGACCCTCCCATAGTCAAGGCACCTAGACGAGGTACTAATCGGGAATTCTGGGATTCTTGTTGGAGTAGAAGGGATTTGATATTAGATCGAAGTCGTGCTGTAAGACGAGCGTCCGAATCCTTGCTATAAAACCATAAGTCGACAAAATAAGGGAATTCCGGGAAACCTGGGTGGACATACTCCTTAAACTCATCCTGCAGCTCATTCAAGAATGTCTTATATTTTATAAGCCGAGTCGACAACGAATCCTTCGATTCCTCCTGGAAATACGAACATAGACTCGACCACGTCCGCTTAAAGACTTCTCGACTCGGCCCGCGACGAGTTTCCAGATCACCAAAGAAATCCACAATGTCCTCGAGAGTATGTTTCAAACTAGTCCCGACTAGCTCTAGATCCGCCTGGACATGGTGCAGGGTATGGCGGTAAGCACGGTTAGAAGCGAAATCGTCCAAGAATTTCAGCGAGACGCTAATAGCATAGAGATCCGCGATGAGGCCGGTGATTTCCGTGGCATATTCGGGCAGAGGATCTCGAAACATGCGGAAGCCCGCGGCCACATCCTCTGCATTATCGGCAGATGTGCGCAAGGCCATTGTGAGAGCGTCAGGCCATATATTTGGCTGTCAGTGAGAGGAGAAGAAAAAAATATTCAAAAAAAAAAATAGAAAAGAAGACTCGGAAAATGTATGTATTTGTAAAATGCAAGCAAGCCACCGTCCACTCCGCACACCGCAAAAAAAGGTTCGTTATGGCGTCTGGTGTAGCGTTATTGAGATCAGCCCCCAGGCCGCATATCCAGTCAGTGGGCAGTGTCAACCCCGGAAAATCAAGGCAAGATAAAGCAAACAACTGACAGGAGCTTCGAATAATCTGCGGCAAAGATTAAATTAAATCAGAGAGGAAAAGTTCCAAGGGAGAAAAAAAAAAGGAAACACAACAGATTCTCCGGTGGGGCATCCTAAAGAAAGAAGACTAAAGACTAAACCCACCAGTGCGGCTCCTCCATTGCCTCTTTGGAGGGTCCAGCAGGCTTTCCGAGCATTATTTGCGGCACAGACAGACAGAAAAGACGGCCAGACGGGCAGATAGAATGTGCTGGACATGACGCCCTCCGCTGTTGACGTGTTCGTGCAGCGCGCGCAAAGACGCCAATCATTGAATGCATGGCGGAAGAGGTGTACATTGATATGGAGGGTGCCCGTACAGTTTAACCGTATCGAGATTGATAAGTATGAGAGTATAGATACTCCGGAGCAAACGGTTGTGTTTAGGCTAGTTTGCTACCGATATGCTGGTGATTTGTGTGTGAAAAGTCCACCAGAAATTGTTTCTTGAATGTGTTTTGTTTCCGGACTGTTGGTGCTGGCAGTGACAGATACTGACTGAACTGGCCATGAGGGGGGACCATGTCGATTCATCTCGACCCGAATCGGGGATAGCAACGTTGTCCCATGAAAATGAGACACATCGGTCTCCGATGCAGGAGGTTGACGGCTGGCTGGAAACACATATTCCTCTTGTGCTGTCGACGGTGCTGATCCGGTGATTTATCAGAGATAAATACGCTGGCCAGAGTGTCCACAGCGAGTTGCTAATTCACTCTTGTACGTATGAGTACTGAGTATGGACAGTAATAGTGCCTCAGGTATTGATGTAAGGCTACAAGGCATCAAGGCGGTCAGTAAGGCAACATGGCATGACATGTCGCGACGCGTGACACGTAAATAGTCACGCGTCATAGTCGGAGCTTTGGCCAAGCAACGGTGATATCTACTTGGGAGTACTCCCGTATTTCTATAAGTGTACAAATACAAGGCAAGATCATCGATTAGGCTATAGTATACAGCAGTTCTTGCTTGCCTCTCATCAATAATCCGGCAGCTTGCAATTCCAGTTTCTTTCCATGTACTCACGCGCCATTGCAGCGCTCGCGCAATTCCAGCTGCCCAGTTCATACCGTTGAAACCATTTCCCAGTCGAAACGAAAACACAATAACCCTTCATCAGATCGAAATAAAAAAGCATGGAAGAGAGAAACCACCGTCATCCCATACCAGACATTGACTAAGAAAATGAAGAAAATGGAATCGAAGAACAAAGTCACAGACGAAGAGAAAATGAAACAAGAGGCATCAGAAGAGGAAAACAAATACAATCCACGATTCGGAAAATGACACAGAAACGCCGAGCGGTCCAGACATCACGAGACCTTTAAAAATTGGGGCATAATCTAGGACGATTCTTCATCTTCCTCGGCCTCGGCGGCCTGCTGCTCCTGGAGGGCGGGTCAGCATGACAAGATCTATGAACATCAGAGGGCCATAGCGGGACATACATTGTATTTCTCCTTCTCCTCCTCGTAACGCTTCTTGTCGGTGGCAGCCTTCTCTTCGTAGGGTTTGCGATCCGTGTCGCTCAGGGCCTTCCACTTCTCACCGAGCATCTTACCAACCTGACCTGCACAGACGATTAACTGGACGGGTCCTTATTGACGCAGAGCAGATGCGATGGTGAGCCTTACCGAACGAGATGCCAGGGTTCTCCTCGCGGACCTTTTCTCGGTTGTCGTTGGCGAAGAACATGTATGCCGAAAGACCACGCTTGGGCGCGTTGGGGTCTAGGACGAGTTAGCCAGGATGACCGGGATGAAGGACAGGAATCGGCGAAGGATACGTACCCTTCTTCTTTCTCTCGACTCTAGGCTTGGTCTTGCGGGTGGTGGTCTTCTCCTTAGGCATTTTGAATGATAAGTTGCTGAAGAAGTGTTAGAACGATGAAAAAGACCCAATTGATGTATTGAAAGAGAAAAACGGAAGAGCGTGAAGCAGAAAGAAGGAAACAAGGCGATTGAAGAAAAGAGAAGAAGGTTGAGGGGGGAAAAAATGAGACGGAAGGAGAAAGAAGGTACGGAGTAGGGTGAAGTGAGCGCGCGTTAGATGTGGATGCGGCGATGCGCGCGCCCCAAACAGCGACCGGGCGCAAGTCCAAGAATGACGCGCAGGGGGGGGATAGACGATGAAAATGGATGCAACAGAATCGCGAGAACACAAATATTCTTCATCCACTGGGTAAATTTGTGGCAATGGAAAGGAAATGGTGGTTTTGTACTGTGGAAGTGCGCCCAGTAAAGCGCGCCGCCATGGGGGAAAGAACAGGAATAACGAAGCAATTCCAAGTCATGATAGGGATTGCAAAGCAGATGAAAGCAAAAGAAGAATAAGAATCAGAAAGGAAAAATGGTGGTGTTGAGAAAAAAACCAAAACAGAGGCAATGTTTATGAGGAGACTCACCAGAACGGAGATGCAGTACTTTTTAGGGAATTGTATGGGAAGCGAATTTGTATGGGGGAGTTGGTAGTAGTAGAGGGAAAGTAGAGAGTGAGAAGAGAGGGTGAGGGAAAGAGAGAGAGGGAGTGCGAGAATAATAGCAGAGACTGAGAGTCCGCGGGCGAGGGGTGGTAAGAATGGGCCGTGAGGGTGAGTACGGTATGGTATCGTTTGGTACCGTACCCTCCTCCGCTGGTTGTCACTGGCAGTGACAACAGACTGCAAGTAACGTACCGTTATAATGCCCTGTACTGTATTCGCCGGTGGGTTTCGCTGGGAGTATGGTGTAATTCCTCTTACACCGAAGAGCAGTAATTGGCTGCGGTTCTCCGACACAGCGCGGTCTTGATGCAGCTCCACCGTCATCCGTTGGTCAATACAATACGGTATATACTGTTGAATCGTAGTATTACCACCGATTAATATGGGAATACGGAGTAGTAGTATTCTACTCTACTCTGTACAGAGAACATCAGAGACTTCAATGGCCTAGATAATGATTATCAATCATTACAGAGTACTGATTCCTTACTTGCCATTCTCTCCTTACTCCAGTCATAGAGTCTATACGTGTTCTGCTGTAACTATGGCCTGGTGGCTCAATTACCACCGCTACAAACACCCCATTAGTGCAAAGTACCAGTCACACGCCTGAGGATTTGCCAGAGTACTACCGAGCACGGATTAATACTACTTTTTACGGGCATTCGTGTAGGGAATAAAGTAGCCCACTAATATCACTTGCAGGGCCCATCCATAACATCCAGACACAAACGACCTAGGGCACAGACAGAACAGTCGGTAGTACTCCGTAGTAATGCCACCGCATTCCGGTCCCCAAAAAACAGAGCCAAAAATGGAGCCCAACTGCGTCATTGAACAGTGCGTGTCTGTAGCACTGTTACTCTGTACTTTTCTCCGTATTCTCACTTGTCGTACTCGATGCTACTCCTCCTGTCAGTACTGAGTACGTATGGAGTAAGTCCTTGGCCGTATCCGTCTTGTGATTGTGTCGAGTGCAAACAATACAAATGCCGACGAACCGTTTGACTTCTGTAAGTACTGCTGTGTAGGAGTAATAAATGCAACAACTTCATTTCTATCTAGAAATTATGTCGTTTTCATTTAGATGCACCGTGGTTATTCTGCGGCTTTATCAATTGCAAATCGTCGTATGGCCTGTTTTGAGGTAGATCCTGACCCCAATAACCATTGACCGTCACAAGGCCGAGGACTGGCCTGCAATGTTCTATC
The DNA here is from genome assembly GCA_039880875.1 of Aspergillus pseudoglaucus. NCBI lineage: Eukaryota > Fungi > Ascomycota > Eurotiomycetes > Eurotiales > Aspergillaceae > Aspergillus > Aspergillus pseudoglaucus. Next base: position 1,183,540 of record JBDODC010000002.1, on the reverse strand, counting down.
AGAATCCCCCTCTCATTTGTCACTCTTCAGTATCTTCTGCTCACCATGATTACCATCGTCTTCGTGCGACCATGGCCTCTTGTTTGGTCATCACGTTGGGTGTCGGAGAGGCTTTGCTCACGCAATCCATGGTCGAAAAAGTACAAGTGCTTGGGAGTTTCCAGCTGGACTCGCGCCTTTTCCCCAAAACACATTCTCGGCGACCACCCAGCACAAGGATCGCCCGGCAGATTGCGCCCATTGAGTCCCCGTGCCAGGGACGCGGTTCAGAGAGCATTTCCATATGGTATTCTGTCAGTTATCCGCCCAGTGCGTAGTCCTCCAAGAAGACGGGTCTGTATAGGCCCACTATATCCTTTGCAGAGGCCTTGCCCTGCGAAATTTGATTGATCTTGTAACCCTCAGCCGTAGGAACCCTACGGGACTGTCTGTCTTTCTTTTTCCAGTTATTCAACTCGGATTGAATGATATAGTCCAAACCTTCAGGCAAAAGTACGAGACCTGGATCAGATCTATCATACTGAAAACGACAGAATTTACACAGAGCGATGCCGTTCGCAGTGGACATATAGCCGGGGTTGTATCGCCCGATAACATGAAATGCTTCCACGAGATTTGATCTGCACCCCAGCGTTTCCCTTCGGTATATCCTTCTATTCGGAGCTCGATGGAGTCTGGGAAGATAATTAATCAGTATTCGATGTTCAAATTCGCCATTTTTTATAACTGCGCGAGGTAGACTGTGAGAGCGGTTGACGAGAGTAGGAGATGTAGAAGGGAATGAAGGCAGCAATCTGACATATGGATAATCCAAGTATTATCGTCTTTGCTCCAAGCAACCGTCAGTTGTATAATTTTGACTTAGAACAGGCACCAGCAGAGAGAAGAACTCTAATATCCGTATGTGCTTGATTGCAGTACAAAGTGTACATAGAATGGAGTGACCAAATCACAAATAATTATTCAAAGTCTTATGTACAGCTGAACATCAATTAGCCAACAATCGACGACACAAAACTAACAGATGAATAATTCAGTCATCGGATTCATCAAGCACAAGTGCACTAAGCTTGTCATCATCTGCCCAGTTCACGCCACTGCCAACCACAATCGCGCTAGCAACGTTCTTCATAACTTCCCAACGCGCTTGGCACTTCTGCTGCTCCGCATCTAGCGCGTCCAGTTGCGCCCGGAGATCCCGATCTTCCAGTTGGTCCCTCCACGAACCATCCGGACCGGTCAATTCCAGCAGCTGACGCACTAGTTCCCGATTATTGTCGTGGATCTGGCGGTTCTCCACCTCCAGGTTCGACAGTTTCCGTAATGTCGCATTATGTGCAGTATGGAGGTTTTCATGTGCAAGTGACAGGACATCGCGGCGATTGATAAGACGGAGAAGATCCCTGAACCAATGTCAGTATGTAGATCTAGGGTGTATATATTTGCATATTTGTGGGCGCGCATATGGACATGGGTTTAAGACTGTCGTACCGTTCAGCTGGTGAAGTGGCTTTCAGGTGAACTGCTTTCAGGCTTGGTTCGGTCATGAGAACCGTTCCCACTGCTTTCCTCCTGACGGTATATGTCGCTCGGGCCTCGAGTAGTTCTTGTTCCGCGATCGCGAGTTGCTCGTCGACATTCTCCCCGGAGATGTTTTCGGACTCTATACAGAAAACGTAAATTAGCATGACCAAAAGGCAAAAACAAAGAATAAGAGCGCACCCTGCCGTAGAAGCGCCTTTTCCAGCTTCTGTTCCTGAACCCGATGGTACAACTGCAGGATCATAGCTTCCTTGTCAGACAACGGCGCAACATCGCGTGCATCGTCGGCTGCCAATTCCAACAGAGACACTTCACCCTCCTCCAAATGAGGTAGAGACTGGACATTTGTAGAGGATGCCATGAGTGACCCCAAAGCTCACATCGTGTGATATATCGTTGTAGATAATCTGGCTGAGAGACACGGCGCGGGCGGCGGAGTGTGATGAAAGAGTTGGGTTGCGGGTTTGTGCCTGGTTCCGGAGGCATGTCACCGCTACGGCTGGGGATAGCTCCGAACGCTTGTTTTTGATCTTCTTCATCATTTCATCTCTTCTTCTTTCTTATCCCCTGCTATCTTCCGGTCCTGCTTTCTTTTATATTTCTTTCTTCTTTCATTCTTTTCCGATACAAGCCTCTGAGTGCTGGTTCAGTGCTGGTGCGGAGGGGATGTCATTGCACATCTACATTGCTCACACTGGTGAGCATTTCTTAGCAGATCCGGTGTCGTTCGCCTCGTACGTTCATCCCATATGCCACGATAACTATCCGAAGATAGAATACTTCGTTGCCCTGCTTGTCTTTGCTCTAGCTAACTCGTACCCTCCCCGGTCGCTAGCCCCGACGCCCTTCGGTCATGGATTGCCCGCCATACTTCTATACCCTCCCAGAGGCAGATCTTGATGACTGCTCGGGGGAAGAACGTCAAGATCCAGTCTCTAGCGACAGAGGTATGCTTCAATCGTTCATATTCCCTATAACCAATACTAAAGCACTACGCAGGATGAGATCTTCGTGTACGACCGGGGCTACGTCAGTGAACCAGGCAACGTCAATCTCCCACAACTTCCGGCTCCACCACCCTTACAACCCGGTAATCCTCCCGATACCCTCGCAAACCAAACCGATTTACAATCATGGCGGAATCTCTACATGGCCCGGAGAACGTGGGCGTTTGACCTAGCAGAGCGGTGCAAGTCCATTGATCGGAGCGTGCGGGAGCATAACGAACGGACCGGTATAATCAATCGAGCAGTGGGTGTCGCCCTTGAAAACCTCAAGTCACACGTTGGAAGTCTAGAACAACGCTTTACAGAAGCCCAAGCCTGGGCACGTGATCTCGTAAAGGAACAACGGGCAGCGCTGGATGGGTGGCAACGGGCCCTAGGTACCTTGGGGAGTATTCCAGCCCGCAAGGAATTTACGTTCTTGGGGCGTCCGTCGACGCCGACAAAGGATCAAGACAGGCCATCGGGGACATTACGGGATTTCGTTGATGCGGAAGAAGTGCGGAGAGCTGGAGCAGATGCATCCGCCGTGTCTCCCCGCTTCGCTCGTCAAGTGGAAGATATCGAGCGGGCCGTTGATACAATTGTATCGGATACTCAGCGTTTGATTCAGGAAGCTCTGCCGTCTGGTGCAGAAGGAGTGGATGGGCTACTTGAGGAGGTGGAAACCCTTACCAAGAAGATCAGCTCCGACTATGAGCATGTGCTGGCGCTGCCCAGCAATCAGAAGACGCTAGCCAATATTTCTCGACTCGCTTTGAGCCATACCCAGGACCTCCTACCGTCTTTGCTTGACATTGCTACGGAACTCCAAACTGCACTGGACAACGCCGTCGCCCGGTACAACGATGTCATGAAAGGTTCTCTCAACCACATGCATGTCATTTCATCGATCGAATTCCGCCTCGCGGATATGCAAAATCAACTGATCAACCTCGATGTACAAGGTGACTCGTTTGAACTTATATATTCCGTTTTTCACATGCCCATGATCTATGGATCAATTCTAATCGAGTGTGTCCGGCGGCGTGAATGGAACGACAAAATGAAAAACGATTCGTTAACACTAGCAGAGGAGATGGCTGTGTTCAGAGACGAGGAGCAACGTCGCCGAAAGAAGTGGATGAGGAACATGGGAGACTACTTGTCGCTTCCTGATGGCGCTGTTCCAGGGATTGAAGTGAACTTGCAGGGCCAGGATCATGAATGGCCCGAAGTCAGTAGGAAGGAGATTGAAACATACCTCGAAGAGCTAAAGGACAAACCGGGGCTAGCCACCATAGCCCAAGAGCTAACCCAGATGTACAAAGATTTGGATGCTCCAACCCGCCAACAAAGACGCAGAGCCAAAGCATTCAAACAAGGCAGTATTTTCGACATGGGCAGAAGCTCCTTCTTACTGCGTGGTGATGAGATGGTCCGAAGTCTTAAAGACGAGAAGACGAAGCTTGAGGACCGGCTGAGAGGTTCCGAAAGTCGTATTCGCAAACTCGAAGATCTTCTCCATCGCCAGAGCCACATGAGCCACATGAGCCGTCCAGCAAGTGGCCATTTTGGTGTTGAATTTCCCGCCTCGCCAGCGTCCGCACACCCTGATCCAATGTCGAGGCGTTCGTCCGTCTCGTCAAGGCGGATGTCGACGAATCAGTCTACAGAAGAGAAGGCATTGGCTCAGCGTATCGTTGCACTTGAGGTTGAGTTGGCTGCTGAGAGGGAGGCAGTACAGCGGCTCCAGAAAGAAGCCAATGCTGAGCGGCAGTCTAACACGAACAAGATACAAGAAGAACAGTCAACCAAAAAGGATCTCATGGGTAATCTTGAATCCCAACAGCGAGAGTTCGAGGAAGAGCGCAAAATGCTCGAAGATGAAGTGAAGCGGTTGACATGCGAGTATGAAGAGGTCGAGGAGGCACTCTACAAGGAGATGGACAGCCGTGAACACGAACGGCAAGACCTCGATGAGCGAGTACACCAGTTGGAGTTGGAGCTGCAGGATGCTAATACAAGCGCTGAAGCTAAAGCCCAGAAGGCGAACAACTTGTCAGAAGAGGCGGAATCCGAGAGACACAATCTCCGGGAGAAGGTCAACAGCTTAGAGAAGCAAGACGCGGAACGACAGAAACGGGATCAAGAGAATTGCAATGCTCTACAGGCTGCACTTCTGAATCTGTCTCCTGGCGGCGTAGTACCTGACGACATTCCCGGCATCATCAAAGCGATTGAAGTTCTCTCGGAGGGTCTATCGATACACGCTAAGCGTGTGGATGAGAATGCGGCCAGCGCCACGGCTGATTGTAAAGCTCTCGAGGAGCGTTTGAGCCAGATGGAGTCCGAGACTGGGGAATTGAGGAAGGCCTCGGAGGCACGCCAAGCCGAACTGTCTGCTGTGACATCGGAATTGGATGATGAACGGTCGAAACTTAAGGACCTTCGATCTCAATTCGTGGCTGGTGAGACGGGCTCTGATGCCCTGCGACAACAAGTAGCAGAAGGGGAGCAAAAATTAGCCGATGTGGAGGCCAAGGCATGCCAATTCGAGGAAGAGCTAATTACTTGGAAGAACAAGGTCGTATCCGCATCGCAGTCTGAGAAGAAGGCTATATCTCGAAACGCAACCCGGAGGTCACGGTCAGAAGAGCTTTCAAAGCAGCTCTTTGGAGTGGTTGAACGGTTCGGACGCATGCTTGAGCAGTTGGGCTTCATTGTCATTAGACAAAGTGGCAATGTTGTGGTCCAGAGAGCATCTAAAGTCAATGCTTCCACCGAAAACCTCTCCCAATCCGATATTGTCTCGCTTAAACCCGATCCTGACGTGATGAATTGGATGGATGCTGATAGCTCTGAGGAAGAGACGGACCGCTTCATGTTCTTCATGGAAACCTTATACCAATTCGATGTGGATGTCTTCGGAGATGCGGTAGTCAAACGCGTCAAAGATATCGAATTGCTTGCCCGCAAATGGCAGAAAGAAGCCCGTGGATACAGGGAGAAATATCATCGGACGCACAGCGATGCCCATGAGAAGATTGCCTACCGCTCCTTCAAGGAAGGTGATCTTGCCCTCTTCCTCCCAACCCGGAATCAAGCCATCCGCTCTTGGGCCGCGTTTAACGTCGGAGCACCTCATTACTTCCTACGTGAACAGGATGGCCACAAGCTTCAGGCCCGCGACTGGCTACTTGCCCGCATCACAAAGATCGAAGAGCGAGTCGTCGACTTATCCAAGTCGCTGAACGGAACCAACCCCGACCGACGATCCGTGGGCGAAGTCAGCGACGGCATATCCATTGATGAAGAGAACCCATTCGAATTGTCAGATGGCCTCCGCTGGTATCTCGTGGACGCTATAGAAGAGAAACCCGGTGCCCCGGCCACGCCAGGGCTGGGCAAGAGCACCGTTGCGTCCGCTCATGTCGACGCAAGAGGCAGTATTCGGTTAGGACGCCCATCCTCCGCAGGAAACGTTGCCAAAACGTTAACCAAGAGTCTGGACAGCCGTCGCAACAGTTCAAATTCCAAGAGAGGACCTTCGTCTCAGCTTGCCAATGACTCTACAACGGACCTTACCCGAGTTGATGAGGCTGAGCCTAGTTCTCGGCCGCAGGAGATAGCTGACGAGGTTCGCCGTGACCCGGCCCAGAGCACTTGATTTTGTCTTGCTGGACCGTTGCTTTGTTATCTACGTCCTCCCGAACGGGAACTGACGTGAGGCATTCTAGGGCTCGCGACGAATGCTCGAGTCTACTCCATCGGAACAGCGACAGCGACATCGAAACCCGGAGAGTCCACTTTGCACCTCACAGACTCGACTCGAAAATGCGGATACATCACCATCGCGCTCGATAACAAGCCAACGTTGCGGCCCGAGATTCTGGCCGTGGGAGAAACTTTTGTCACTTGACTATAGATCAGAGGGAAGTCGGTAGCTTTGTCTTCATTAGCATATTTTTATTTGCTTTTTGGTTTGGATTATAGCGCATCTGATTTCAATGGTGGTACGAATGATGGGATATTTTGGTTTTTACGTTTTTTGCTTTGGACTTTGATAACATTCTGGCAGACTGGTCATGCTATGTTTGAGTGATACCCATCTACGCGAAATGCAAGCTGTTTTTGATATACAGAATATAATATTAGATTGAAGCGAAAGAAAATGGTATATGCAATTCCTGTCGTTTTGACCATTAAGAAACACGCCATGCCGATCTATAGCTAGCCGAACAACGCCTTTAATGAAGGAAACCCAACCCACGACAACTCTGATTAATCAATCTGGTCAAGGAACCCCTCAATACCACCGACTTCCCTCCAAAGACTCGAGAAATCGACACCCCCTTCTTCGAATAGTTGCTTCGCCTGCACCATAGCAGACTGCTGCCGTTCAGTGGTAAACCCACCAGGCAGCGTACTCTCATACTGAATAATCTCCACCCACCGGAAGAATAAATCCTCTTTGCCAATAGCAGCTAGCTTCTCTCGGAATGCGAGGATTTGGTCCCGCTGCTCCGAATATTCTTCACCTTCCGGGGTGGTACTGCTCTCATCACCGACACGCCAGATCAACCAGCCGTCAGTGTCTGTGTTTACGAGAACTGCAGTCCGGAACTCCTCCAGCGGGACTCTGTCATCCTTGTTCTTCCGTGCTGGGTCGACGAGCTCCTGCGCGCGGATCATGGCGTCGTAGTCTAAGTCCCAGTCTGCGTCGACGAGCATGTAGCCCGGTTTCTCCAGGCGCTCCGGTGTAACGGCGGCGACGATACGGTCGCGGCTGGCTTCGTCCTCACGGATCCACCGATTGCGCACCAGGTCCTTGCTCCAAATTCTCTGGCTGCGGCGGACAATAATCTCGTGGCCCTGGAAACCGATGGTGCGGCGCCACTTGACAGGGCCCCGGACGAAGCGGATGGGCCAGGGGAGGAATATGAGGACGAGGAAGTAATCGAGGACGACGTTCGCGGTCCGGTAGAGGATAGTCTTCATCATCTCGGGCCAGGTCATCGTCGAGGCATCTACTGTCGTGGAGCTGGATAATCCAACGATTGTGGCTAGTAAGGCTGGGTAGAAGAAACGGACGAAATAGGCTCTAACGGCGATAATCACAGCAATGAGCGCGTTCATCACTGAGGGGACGAAGAAGGTTTGTTTCTTCAAGTCATGCGGAGAAGTGTCGATGTGGACTAGGTAGACCTGGTTTGGAGAGAGCTGTTCGACGAAGGAGGAGAGGGATTCGGGGGCACGAGCGAAGGGTGGGAGAGGGCCGGACTCTGAGCTTGGTGTTGAGGTACCGGAGGAGACGGAGGGGGTTAAAGCGCCTTTGCCTTTGCCTGCTCGTCGTGCAGGCTTGGCCATGTTGACGTCCTGCGGTTTTTTTCTGGTTGCTGGGTGTTGTTTGTTGTGGTTGGGTATGGATCAGGTTCGTAGTGGTTGTTTTTAACAGACCCAGTGAAGAACTCGATTGGAATGTGTGTTCCCTGCGCAATGTGTCCTCAAGAGGGTTCGTGGTTTATAAGGATCGGATATAGAAACGGCGAAGTCGATACAGCTGATCTGGTCGCATGGCCACTGGTTAGTCGATCACTGATCCTCAAAGCTATCGAGTTGGATACTTACTGGATATCCGCAGATCAGCTGAACAGAGCCCTTGTGGCGTCAATGTGTTGCGAGCCCTTCACAGATTAGGAGTGAAGTGTTGTTCAATTTCACAGCCACCGCGGAATGACGCTGCTTTTCCTTTCTGAGATGCTCCGCACCGCTAACCCGATCGGGAAACACGGTCTCCGCTGCTCTAACTATAAATAACCCTACAAGAGCGATGATCAATACAAAGCTGCTTATTTATATGCGGTGTACTATGATGGCATTCGTCTCATCTTGACATCTTACACGGTCAAGTTACCTCCAAGCGTAAGTGAATCCACAAATCCATCGGGACGTAGACTGACTGTTCGAATATATATACGGAAATATTGAAACAATACAGAAAGAGCCAATAAGCAAAGTACACTCCCACACCTCATTAACACACCAAATCAACAATAGATAGAAGCACAGTTTAAAGGGCTTGGAGTGGGCTTCCGGGGTAGGAGTGAAGATGAGCTGCCTGATTCATCATAAACTAAATCAGTTAGACAATAGCAACGTACAAATCGCAACCATACGTGTTTTTTATTAGTGAAAAAGCAAAAGAGACGGTCATAGACGGTTGTAGAGCCGTGAACAATCAAAGTTACCGAATCATCGTCAACGTATCTAAACTTTCAATAGTGCAGAACATGCGACCAACACGTGGAAAAGAAGAATGGTGCGAGTAAGAGGATGAGAAGAATCCAATCCAGACGCTTAAGACTCTAGCCATAGCTCCCGTCCTCTGGGGTATACGATAAATGCGCCTAATCTTCTCGTATGTTTTTCCCTGTCGAAGCGCCTCACGAAGGCCTTTTGATAGGCAGATAAAACGACTTCCCATTAATGGTGACAGCTGGTGACTTACCGAAGATGGCTTCGACAGGCTTGCGGTTTTACTGGTAGACAAACGAGGGCGAGTTTTCGTTTTTGCTATCCGAAAGCTGGTAGACTACTTCTTGAAGTCACCTGACCATTAGTCCCTACTAAATGTTGGTGAGTAGGCGTTGAAGGGGCAAAGATGGTGATTTTCCTGCTGCAGAAGTTGTATTCGGCGCTTGGTGCATCCTCTTCCTCGTAAAGCTGTTCATACCAGGTATTGAATACCTTCGGCTCAAACTGGTAGAAATTAGTATTCTTACATTGCTGAGAGTGTCACTATATACCTTAATATTAAAAATCTTAACCTTCTCATTGTAGTTTTTGGAGATAAATTTGAATACTGCTGGTGTTATGTCACTGAGAGAAAGCATCCTTCCCATTCTGACGAGCATATAGTCCGCTACTACCAGGCTGTATTTATGGAAATTACTCTTAAAGGATGTTTTTCTTGATGGACTTACGATTAGGGCATCAACAGGTGAATTCTGACCGCCTTTAGATTCTGCCAGTATCGGTGATAGTGGGACCCGAAAGTAGCAGCAACAACGCATAATCATGACCGCGTATTCACAACGCTGTCCAGCAACAATTCAACTCCCCGTATCTATATGAGTGAATGACGATTGCTCGCGCGCTATATTCTATAAGGGGGCACCTATTAACTACAACCAATCATGGTATACCCCGACCGCATCAGTGACCGGCTCCAGTCGCGTCGCAGCCCCGAACAACCGCGAACACTCGACAACAACAGGAATTTGTTTGACATCTTAAGCCCTCGAAGGCCAATTCGAGACAGTAAGCAACACCAGAGTCACTTCAACCAGACAAACACCTTGAGTGGGGCATACGCGGCCGCGGGAGGAGACAATTTCGCACTCGACAATTCCTACGCGCCGGGGACCCCGAGTCCTAGCAGGAAAAGGAGCATGGCGATGACCGCCTCCACATCGCCGCAGTCGAACCCGCCGGATGAGATAGTAGCGGCGTACCACCAGATCAGAAATGACAAGGGCGTGGTGGATGACGATAATGTGCAGGACTACCTGGGACTGGATGGGATAGGGGCGGAACGTTTATCACCAGGAGCTGCAGAAAGGTATGCTGAGGATGTGTCTCTGGACCCATTCGCATCTGGCGATGCAGATTTCTTGGACAACGTTACCGATGGGTCCCCTCGTAGGTCGCATTCGGACTATATTGATGACGAGAGACGACTCAGACACGTGATAACTAGTCAATCGCCAGTGCTCACTAAGAGCGGGACACATATAGGATTGACGTCTGAAGATCTACAGCGGCGCGAGGAGGATGATAATCAAGAAGAATATCTGGAGATGGAGGTCGAGGAAGATGACCGTGGGGCTCAACCTTCGTTAAATTTTCCCCGGACCTGGGGTAGCCGTGCAACAAACCCTCGAAGCTGGATGAGGAATATCGCGCCCCGGAACGAGAGTAATTCGCGGAATCAAGTGGATCATCAAGCTGCGGACGACTCCAGGCCAAAGTCCAGACTTGGGTACACGGACACTACTCGCCCATCTCGGAATACTGAGCGCCCACCGCGTCGCACAAGCCTTGAGACACGGAATGCTCTGAGGGAACGTTCGACAAGTGGTTATAATCGAAGCGCACCAAACGACGAACAGGACAAGCCTGTCTCACAACAGAAAGACCAACAATCAACCGATGGGGGCCAGGGCTCCAACACACCAGTCTCGGTTTATAAAAACTCAACATTCAACAAGCGGAGTCCTGCGAAACGTGACTCCCACGACCTCATCCGCAAGCTCTCCAGAAATGAGAGCCCAAGAGTGAACGGCTTTCAAGATGAGAATCAAATGAAGACCCCCGAGCAGGCGAAACAGCCTGAAAGACTTACTTACGATAAAACACCTGTTGTCACAGGCGCATGGATTGATACACCGATGACGGAGAGGGTCACCGAACTCCCGGAACACCTTTCAAGGGACATCGTTCCATCGCCTTCAAGGAGACAAGAGTCAGAGAATCCACCAAAACCAGTAGAGCCACATACCGATAAACGGCCACCCGAACTGCAACCAAGTCGAGAAAGAGAAAGGGAGTCTGCAAAGGAGGAGCGGGTGGAAAGAAGAGAACAAAAGGAAGAAGAGGCGGAGAGAGAGAAGACGAAGCCGCCAGTGACCAAGCCTGACATGCCAGGGAGTGGGCTTGAGGCATTTCTGCTGAATCCCAATGCCAATGGAGATACCCCAGGGGACGATACGCTCGAATCTCTCCAGGAAATTTTAAATGAGCAGTCGACTGAAGTGAAGAATGAAGCGGAGGAGGACGCAGCTTATGAAAAAGCCATCTTGAAAAAGCTTGAGCGTGCAAGTCCCGAGGAGCCAGCAAAGGGCGATGTCGAAAAAATCGACGACAACTTAGTATCTCTGGGGGTCCGCATCAACGAAATGAAAGCAGGCATCGCTAGTATCGAGGAGAAATTTAAGCGAGAAGGCAAGCATATCCACGCCGGCGGGAACTGTTCATCCTGCGGCTCGCACGACGACGGCCGTCTTTACGCCTACATCCCACTCCCATACCTATGGCAGCGTGACCCAGTCACACGACGCATTCGTCCCACCCGCTTGACCTGGTTTCTGCTTCTTTTCCTCGCGTGGTTCTTCTCCGAATCCACAATGTGCGACCACTATTGCCGTCCCAGATTCGCAACAGCCTGTCACGGCAACTGTCTGAAACCAGACGCACCCGAGTTCCCCTTCGTGATCCCGACGATGTTATGGCGCTGGTCGCATATTTCGTCGTTCCTGGCTCCGACTTTCACAATCGCTTTCGCCTTCTTCAAACTCACCATGCAACTTATGGGGCTCTGGGATGGATTTGTGGATGATGGGCCACCACCCCGGGCTTTGAATCTCACGGGCGAGATCCGGATACATGGGACACGGATCGCTGGGTTTCCGTCCGCGATGTCCACTCCGGTTATCAATTCTCCTCCGCAACAGTGGGCGGCTCAGCATGGGCAGCCGTACATTGGGGGACTCGGCATGCCGCCGTGGGAGGAAGATAAGTCCTCGATGGAGGATGATGAGTTACTATATTAGACGTCCTTCTTAATTCCTTACATTCTTCTTCTCTTCTTTGTCACTTTTGAGAGTTTTATATCTTTGCATTTTCGGGAGTAGCGGTGGCGGCTGGCGTTGGATAATGGAGTTCATTGGTTATCGATCTTTGTGTGGTATTTCGTGGGAATTGTATTCTATACGGTTGATTGTCAGCGTTTTGTTCATACCCCCTGTCTACCAACATAAAGTGTTTCGATATTTCAATGTTTTACAATCTGTACATTCATGTTCTGCCTTTTGGGACTGACAAGAATCTAATCTTATCAAGAAGATCAGATAAGATGAAGCACGCAACATATGGACTAGGGGCTAGAAGACGTTCGTACATTTGAAAGGTGGTATAAATGTTATTTTCAAGTACTTATATGTGTATCATATGTACTTGTGTGTCTATGTGCAGAAATTCAATAAACCATCACACAAGTGCATGCATCCCTACCCACGGGGTATACTGTAATCGAAAACAAGAAACAAATAAACATCATAATCACAAGAGAAGGTAGACTAAAGCTTAGCCCTCTCCTGAATCTGCTTCACCAACTCCTTCTCCCCCTCAATTCTCCAATACGTACTCCTCCTCAACCTCTCCAACGCATCCTCATCACTAACCCCCACAAGATTATCCAACGGAATCTCTCTTTCATCCTTCAACTTAAATCCGACAAACGTCCCTGTCCCTGGAGACTTCTCGATCTCACCGGCAGCAGCCTTGCGCATGAACTCCGTCATACCGCCGAAGAAGCGCTTCCCAGCGGGTGTGCTGACCATGAGTAGACCGAAGCAGTGCGGCATGCCCTCGTATTGCTCAACGAAGACGGGGACGCCGGACTGGTGCATCTTGCGTGCGACGATGAGGCCTTCGTCAGAGAGGCCTTCTTCGCCGACGGAGATGAAGACTGGTGGTGCATCTTTCCAGAGAGATTTGTCGGCGGCTAATGGGGAGACGAGCGGGTGGGCTGTTGCGGAGGCGTTGCAGTAGAGGTCGACACGGGGTGGGTCGCGGGGCCAGAGGTCATCTTCTGGGACTGGGATGGGGCGGTAGATAGTTTCCGGGGCTTGGGATGGGGGTTTGAGATAGTCGAGATAGGCGTTGTTGACGACGGAGGGCATGGAGCGGGTGATGTCGCACCAGGGAGAGCTTGTGGCAAGGCCTGCGGGGAGGTCGATGGGAACCTCTTGGCCGTGAAAGCGGACAGTGGGGCAGACGCGGCGGAGGGTGAGGAGAGTTTGGAGGAGGACGAGGGAGAGGTTTCCACCTGCTGAGTCGCCAGCTAGAATTATTTTGTTGGCAGGGACAGGGTCGTGCAGGGATCCTGGGGGCGGGTGGATGAGGGAGAGGTATGAGACTAGGGCGTCGACGAGCGCGGAGGGAAATGGGTGTTCGGGGGCGAGACGATAGCGGACTGAGAAGACGGGTGCACCGGTATGTTTGGAGAATTGTGCAACTGGGACACGGTGCGTGCAAGGGTCCATCAAGCTGTTGGGAAAGGCAATAAACATTAGCATTGTTTAACGGTTTTCGTCATACATGCAAGGAACAACAACTTACAAGTATGCCCCTCCATGGAAGTACAAGATAACAGAATCCGCAGATGCCTCCTTGCGTAATTCCTTGTACTTTTCTTCCTCCGAAATCTCAGGCTGCGGTGCCTTCTTATCGACACCTTTGCGATACCCCGTCCATTCGGCCTCAACAGGCCCAACTCCAGGAATGTCAAATGTCTCCCCACCCACGTTCAATGCCTCGATCGCCTTTATCACCGCATCCTGAATATCATCCTCGGGCTGCGGCAATGTGACATTCGAAACCCAGATAGGACCCTGGATGCCCGGATCGCGCATGCTAGCGATCTGCTGTTTGCGGAGCGGTCGTCGGAAGTCCATGAAGGACCGAATAATAGCGACAGTCATTTCGGTGCGCAAGTCTTGCTTCCCGGCCACGGAAGACATGCCAATACCATGAAGCAAGATCGTCTTGACCATCAAGGGAATCCGAGGCAGCATCGCCTTCAGAAAGGCGATTGGGTTGTCAATGGAGGTCATGAGGGGCGGCGGGACAATCGAAGAGGGAACAACACAGTCAGTTCAGTGAGAGAGAAACTGGAAAGATGAGACGCTAAAATAAAGCAGATAATTCCCAAGGCGACCAGTTCCGTTTTATATGCGCCGTATTCCGTATTTCATGCAGCTTTTGTTCCTCGGCTCCGGCGTTCAATGAGGAAACCGGTTGCGATTATTCAGCGATGTTTCTGTGGCGGTGGCGGTGTTAGATTCGTGGAGGTGGCGTAACGGCTGCCCGTGCATTTCGATGAGAGCAACGCTAGACTCTTTTGGGAGGCAATCGAGACTACGTCTGTCTGTAGAGTTCTCGGACCGTCTGAGAAGCTGGTGCGATCCAAACAAACTTGATTTGGTAGGCTGTAGTAGGCACAGGGGGCCATTGAATCATGTATCTACTCCAAGATACGTTGATGGCAGTGAATAAACCTGTGAGCAATGCAATCGATACTGAAATTCATGCATTCATGGCAGTCTCTGCACTTTGGTATGAATGATACTGTACATTGGTGCTGTATCTGGATAGTGCCTGCACCATCCTCAATGACCCCTCAGGCATAGCGTCATAGCTTCGGGGCTGCAAATGAAAAGATATCAACAAAGGGCGGATGAGAAATCACAAGCTCTTCTCAGGCTCCTTCGCTTGGGCCAAACCATTCTCAGGAATCGGTTTCTGAACCTTGTCCAGGGACGGCCTCCTGGAATGCAGAACACCTTGATAAACCGGTTGCTCCTCCTCCTTCAACCCAGACCCCGTAGGATCCCTCCGTATGAGAAAGTGTTGCATCTTCGCCTCGGGCGAACCACCCTGGTTAGTCGTGTTCTGCTGACGCCCTGTCAGGAACCGGGCTGATTTCTCATTAACTTCCCGGAGTCGCTCCTCATATCCAGTGTGAATCTGGGTAATCCACGAGGCCTGCACGGCACCTCCAAACAGGGTAAGAAGAATGATGGCTTTGGCAAAGGTCCGATGGTCGACAACATGCCGCTGCTTGGGCTGATGTCGATTGTGCCACCGCTCCCAGTCCTCCCATGTCGCATTGGCGAATATCGGATCGGCTCCATCGTAGCCTGGTCTTGACCACGAGCCCATCGGTCGAGGCGGATGTAGACTCCATCCGAGGCCGAACTGGTCGTACGCGGCCCGCTTGGCCGGATTCGATAGAATCTCGTGGGCTTCCACCACTATATGATATCGTTGAAGCCTCACTTCCTGTGAGATGCCTTTGCACAGTGGATGGCCGTTACATGATCGATCGGGGTGGTAGATCTTCACGAAATCGTAGAAACGGTGTTTGGAATACGGAGCTCCGCGGTTTTGCTTGAGCAGGTCGTAGGGGGTAAAGGATGCAGTCGCCGGCCAGGTAATATCACCATCTGGGATGTCATGGGCTGTGGCATAAAACCTGTTTTTGAAGACTGTCTGTGTACGGATGTTGGCATGCGATGCGGGCGGGTTCAGTAGCTGGAGTCCACCACAGCAGAGAATATTGACTTTCCTGGACATGGCCGCATGATTTCAAGACAGGAATCGCGGCCTGTCATCCGTAAACTGTAACAATAAGGTTGAAAAAAAAAAAGAAAAAGAAAAAGAAAAACTGATAGTAAGAGGATATTAAGAGTGAAGATGGTACTGAAGGCAAAGCCCGTCGCTATCCGGCGTCTGTGTCACGTGGTCCGGCTGGGTCAAACTCCGCAACCTCGCGAACACAACAGCTCATATTCCTCTCAAATCCCCGCACGCGCATCCATTGAGCCAATATGGCAGGGTCCCCAGACAATTATCGCGATCGACGTCGAAGGCGGCCTCCTTCGGATTCACCTGTACGCGACAGTGGCCGACGACGCCGTGACGAACATCGAAGCTCCCGCAGAGATAGCTCCAGGAGACGGTCATCACGCAGTCCATCCGGTCGGGGAAATCACAAAAGGGATCGCGATCATCGCCGTCGAGAACGCAGGGGTTCATATGACGATGATCGCAGGAAGAGGAGACACGCATCTCCCGAAGAGAGCTCCCACCGACGCCGTCGTGATCGAGACGCGTATGAGGATCAAGACAAGCCTTCCCGAAGACGACGAAGTGTATCACGAACTCGCTCTCCATCTCGACGCTCGCGCAGCCCCCCTGTAAGGGCGCCGGAACGATCCAAACGCCCCCTTCCTTCCCAAAACGAAGCGTTCACATCGACGGAAGTCACAAAGACGGGTGAATCGTCGGATCCACCAGTTGAGAAGCAGAAGCCCAACTTTGCCAATTCAGGGCGCCTAGCGGCAGAGAGCAATACTGTCGACGTCAATGGAGGAAAGGTGGTTCTCAAATACCACGAACCCCCCGAGGCACGCAAACCTCCGGCCAAGGAACCATGGCGTCTCTACGTGTTCAAAGGAGATGATCTTCTGGAAGTGGTGGAGCTATACGAGCGTAGCTGTTGGCTTGTCGGAAAAGAACGAATGGTAGTAGATTTCCCTCTGGAACACCCAAGCTGCTCCAAGCAACACGCAGCGATTCAGTTCCGTTATGTCGAGAAGAGAAATGAGTTCGGAGACCGGATTGGAAAGGTGAAGCCTTATCTTATTGATCTCGAGAGTGCCAACGGTTCCAGCTTGAACGGCGAAACAGTCCCGGCGGCACAGTATGTGGAAGTGCAGGACAAGGACGTGCTACGATTTGGGTTGAGCTCTCGAGAATACGTGATGCTACTGCCGCCTCCTGAAGCAAGGTAACCAAGTTGCGGCTTACCAGAACTTGGTCAATTAATGATACAATAATGTACACATGGAAACGCAAATATCATGCCACAAGAAAAGCAGGGCAACAGGAAAGTGATTTAACGGGTAGCCTCATGGACCTTCTGCTTGGCTTCATTGGCAGCCTCTCCAGCCTTGGACTTGCCCTCCTGAGCATACTTGGATGCCTCATCCTTCACCTCGCCCGATTTTGCCTCAGCTTGGGCTTTGCCCTCCTGGGCGTATTTGGACGCCTGATCCTTCAACTCTCCCGACTTTGCCTCAGCCTCTCCCTTTGTGCTGCCGAAAGTGCCCTTGAGGCTCTCTTTCACATGTTCTACACTAGTTAGTATACAGATCACCCGGAAAGAAAAAAGAATAGAAACAGAGGAAGTTTGGACATACGGCCTGTCTCAATACCCTTGAGAGCTGCGTCTGACGCAGTCTTATCCGCCTTCTTGAGGGTATCCTTTGTTGCGTCGGCGACACCCTTGTTTTTCTTGGTCGTGGAGGAGAGGGACCGGAAGGCGGGGACACTAAAGGCGGGTGTTGTCGTCCTTGCAACGGAACGAGCGAGTTGAGAGGTCAAGGGAGTAACGCGCGTGAGGAATGACATGGTGATTATTGAAGGAGTTTAGAATCTGAGATTCGAGGATTCGGGTTTGTGCAAGGTCCGCGGAGCAGTAACGAGTGGGAGATGCGAGTAGAGATGAACTATACATCCCAGGCGGAGTAGATACTTGCCTCTTCTTATACCATTTGCCTCTACATACTTCTTTCTTGCTTCCTCCCATCGTCACAGCCGACGTCATGATGAGCTCTTGGACGATACCGGTCAGCTGGTTACCCGATAAGGTTTAGTGCATCTCCAGCAAGGCAGATGGCGGAGGATCACGGGATCTAGCACGTGATGACTCCTTAATCCGGGGATATTTTGCTTGCACATGGCCAACAAGGGACATGATTTCATATGTATGCAGTAGTCTCACCTGCCAGATTATTTGTATAACGGCTACATCACTGTCTTACCGGTCGTACATATATAGAATACACTGTATGTGTATGACTCAGACGGGCACCGCACTCTAGTTACTCTTCACTTGGAACAGCCCCGAATCGACCACTGGGTGTAAACGAGGACCATAACCGAGTTTTCTCATGACTCACAGTACAATCCTTTCAAAGAAGTTATTCTGTTGACTAGAACTCTGCGCCATGATGTGACCTCGAACCTTTCCCGGATCGCCGAACCCCGATCAACGTTGACGCCTAGGGCAATGAACCCCGGATCGAAGTGAAGCGGCCCGGTGGCAGGACCCGTTTTACTGGGCTGATCCAGATCTTTGTGCTCTGATAGAGCAGTGGTTGATGCAGGTACGATACGTGATGCAAGGACAGTTGGCTGTCGCATACATTATTATGACAGTCCGTGGTCCGTGGTCGGGGAACATCTGCGTCCGTGTCAGAAATAGAAATTCGACGCTCGACAGGAATATTTAACCGATGAATTCGAGACTATTGTTCGTCGAGGCTTATTGCAGGGTTTATACGATTGCCTGGCGCTGCAGGGCATTTCTCACAGCCACAGTCGCAGAGCATGGAGTAGATGATGCTCAGTTGACCAGTCAGTAAATAACACCACCACCAGAGAAAGGAAAGACAGTGAAGAATAAACAGAGGAAAAAAAAAAAAAAGGAATAGAATATAATAATTACTAGCGTTGAACACTGAACCAGATCCAAGGCACATGCAGCCCTGGAAAGAGGTGAAGAGCCTTCAATTCCTGGCCTATACTCTACTGACTCCCATGACTATGACTGGTCAGCCTGATCATCGCTCACGGGAACAATAGACGCTGCCACACTGTCTTCACCTTGTCTTTTTCTTTTTTTTTTTTGGTATATAATCATTGGCTCTCACTTCTTTTTCTTCTTCTCTTTCTCTTCCTCATCCTCTCTGTTTCTCTGTATTCTATTACTTTTCAAATCCTGTGACTGTTGTGCTGATCCCCATACCCACCCCGCAATCCATCGCATTCGCACCTTCCTGTCACTTTCCCAAATGCGCCTCGTCGCGATACGCCCTTTTATCCCAGATCCCTAAAATATCTTTCGCCTCGTCTTCTTGCTCTGATTCTTACTCAGAATTCAACCCGCGCAAGAAGACATGGCGGATCCAGACAAGATCAAGCCGTACGGCCTTTCCCAGATCTACTGCTCCAAGGAGCCGCTGGTGGATATCGTCTTCGTTCACGGCCTCAACGGTCATCCTTATCACACCTGGAAGTCACAGTCGGGAATATTTTGGCCAGCGGAGCTACTTCCTGAGGTCCTTGAACATGTTCGCATCCTCACTTATGGCTACAACGCGGAGGTAGCGGCTTTCAGAGATGGCTCTTCTCGAGACCATATCCATCACCATGCAGAGACGCTGGCCTCGGGCCTTGCCGCGAACCGAAATGTGAGTACCCTGTCTTCATGCGATTGTTGTTCCCCTTCTTCTCTTATGATCCTTATGTTAATGCTGGATCCCCTACAGCTTCGAAAATGCTCTGACCGTCCTATCATCTTCGTCTGCCATTCCCTCGGGGGCCTTGTGGTCAAGCGCACGCTCATCCACTGTCGTAACGTCACGAACGAGAAGATTGAGCACCTGCGATCCGTCTTTGTGTCCACGTATGGCATTCTCTTCCTGGGTACTCCGCACAACGGCTCTGATATGGCCAAGTGGGGCTCACTCCTGCAGAACATCTGCAGTGCGGTTTTGCCCAGGAAGGTTATGGAGAGCTCTTCCCAGTTGATCAGCGCACTCCAGACAGACAATGAGACCCTCCAGAACATCAACAGTCTTTTTGCAGAGATCCTACCCAGGTACCACGTTTACTTCTTCCATGAGACTCGTTCGACCGATATCAAGGGAACCCGTCAGCTTATCGTGGACGAGACCTCTGCCGCTCCATACATCGAAGGTGTAGAACGCATGGGTATCGAGGCAGATCACAGTAGCATGTGCAAATTCGATGATGAAACTGCTCCTGGATACGAAGCGGTCGCTGAGGCAATACTGCGATACTCAGAAGCCGCCCCTGCACTCATCGCGCACCGATGGCACGAGGAGGAGAGCACCCGAGAGATGTGGAAGCACTACAAGATTGGCGAGCTTCGCGGTACAGGTATGCCTCCCTCCTTCCTTCATCTTGGCGAAACACAGTATCTGACTGGCGCAAAAGACAACACGAATACTGGACCAGAGTTTAGAGATGAACATATCGCAGGCACTGCACAAAGTGCCCAGATTACAAGTGGTAGGACCCATCTTCTCCCAGCCCCTGGATCTTCTTTTACTTTGAGCCCGTATGAGATTGAAGAGCGTTCGCGATCGGGATCTGCTTCGTCTTTCAACAGTCATTGAGTGGCTTGGTCTTTTTTGTCTTTTGTATGAACGAAAAAGAAAAAGTTATCTCTTTTCAGTTCTCCATTTGCTTCTCTTCTCGGTCATGCGAAACATAAAAGGCTGCGCAAAAAAAAAAAAAAAAAAGGGAAGGGAAAAATGGAAAGAAATCTGTCTTCAGTCTGTCTTGAACGATGATATCCTGTTTTATAAACAATGTATTATGTGTTTGCTTTGCTGCATTTGATGAGACCAACATAGTTCTTATACAGTCAGACCATCGCTGACTTCCTTTTCTTCTTAGGTAGTGGTCTTATCGCTCATCCCGATTTTCCAGACGTGCGCCCTATCTCCCACGCATCCCCAGTCACGCAACCTGTAGTGGTCTATGTGCCTCCTCCAGGAGGAGCGAGTGCTCCCGGACCAGATCCTGCTTCCAGCGTGGAGCTTCCAACCCCAAGTGAACCTTTCTTCATAGTACCACCAGGGTTTCATCCAAATGCGACTTTTTATGGCATGGAAAAGGAACTTCGTTTGATGGACGATCGTTTACACAAGGCCAAGAAACGCGTCGACCGTCTCACTGCGGTTCTTATACACGGAGTGCCTGGTTCCGGAAAAACACATTTAGCACGACAGTATATCTGGGATCAACGCAAATGCTACCCTGGTGGCATCTTCTGGGTGGACGCCAAATCACGCCAGTCAACTTACAAATCCTACTGGGAGATTGCTCAAGCGGCCTCCCTGGCACCAGGTGACCAACAATTTGAAGAGTCAGAGGCGGCAACACCGCAGCAATTTGTATTTGAAGTTCGTGATTGGCTTCAGACTCGGGAAGAATGGCTGTTGATCTTCGATGGCATCACTTTCGATCAGGATGAGGATTTGAACCATTTCAAACAAATCCTCCCCTTTAGGCCGAAGTCAAATATCATCTATACCTCTATTGACAGAACTCTCGCAAGGAAGCAGCGCCTTTTCGAACCTTACTGCCTGACAGTTCCACCCCTTGAGGAGGAAGATGCTTGCAAGCTTCTCTTCAAAGACATTGGTGTCAAGAGTGCGGATCGCGCCCAAAAAAAGAAAGCGATCGCTTTGGTCAAGCACTACGAGTGTCTCCCTTTGGCAATACATGCCATCGGCCATCGCCTCAGTGCGACAGGAAAACCGATCGTTAACTATCATATAAACTCACACTTGACAGACGAAAAACTTGCAGAACCCTTTTTGAGCATCATGCACGATCTCTATCGTATGGAGCACTTTGCCGCGTTGAACCTCATCAACTTATTGGCATTCCTTGGCCACCAGGTCCCAGTCGGGTTAATTAACATGGGACGAGGAGCTCTGGAATCCTGGGATGTCGAGGTCATGACCAGCAGTAGACCTGGTGATCGCCCGGAGATTGATGCCACACTGGGAACTCTGATCCGGTATGGACTCCTGGAAAGAACTGCCAATTCACCTAAGCAACAGCAGAGCTTCTCATCGCAGTCGGATGGGGATGAGATACTCGGATCGAGCATGCAGACACCGGCGTTGTCAGAGTCACAAACTGACAGCAACGAAGATGCTTCTAGAGATTCGTACTCTGAGACAAATCCGGGACCCGGTGCTATCGATGTCATTAGAATCCACAGCGTTGTGCAGGGGTTCTGCCGAGATGAACTTAAGATCATGGATAAGGAGCAGGCAAGCCAGCCGCTAATGGCTAGCATCGCAAGTTTAGGACCTGGTTCTACGGGATTCTACGACTCGTGGCTTGTCGTCACCACGGGTATGTTTTGTGCCTCGTACGAAAAGGCGAAGACCAGAATGGGGGCCATTGATTATGGTGGCATGGTCAAAGACTACCGGGAATATGAGACGCATGGATCGCGCTTGCTGGATCACTACCCCAAGAAAACCAGGAAGATTTCCAAGGCACCAGTAACTGTGCGTCAAGCTCACGAAGACCTGACCCGGACCATGGAGACCATCCGCGGCGAGCTTCGACGCCTCTCACGCAGCTCGACCCAAGTAGCACCGCCAAAACTTAAGTCCGTTTTTGATCGCACGAGCAGCTCCTCTTCATCGTTGCCTGACTCTTCTTCGAACGAAGAGAATTCGCCGGAGCCAACGCTGAATCTGGGTGACATCAAACCCGATCATGTGGAGTCGCCACAGGAGATCATTAATTTGGAGCTATTCCCGCCGCATATCTTCCGAGAACCCAGTCATGACCAGGAGGCCAATGATGAGAGTGAAGTCAATGTGAGGAAGCCAAAGCGAGGTACTCCGCTTGCGCAGATGGTCCGGGAGGCACGTAGGCCTAGGCCCGCCGCGCCCGTTCTCAGGGTTTTCCAGGTACATGGACATAATGTGCCCGGCAAAAATTCGGACAAGGTTCGAAGAGGCTCACAGGGCTCAGCAGCTGAAGCGCTTGCGGCCGTTCATCATGGAGCACCACCGTCGTCTCGTGATAGCAATGTTGATTTGGCTATTACTTCTCCATCGGGAGAAGAGAACGTACCGACCTATGCGACTGTCACGGCATCAAGACGCACAAACGAGCTCATTGACGCAGCAAAGCGTCGGCCATATTCGCCACCCGCAGGACGTCCAGCCTCTAGGGCACCTGCCAGGTCATCTGCAGAGTCCTTAGTCAGTCGAAGCAGCCATATCGCACCATTCTCCCCGGATTTGAGATCGGAGCGGATGAGTCACTCTTTGTCTAGTGAGGCTGGTGCTGACCTAATTGCGCAACATTTCGAATCTTTGGAAATGAAAGAGGCTCGGTATCAACAACTTCATGCTTCTACAACACTGAGACCTCATGAACCGGCCGGCGACTTGTCTGGAAGCGTTTCTTCGATCTTCGCTTATGGAAACCAGTCGATGCATATCGAAGGTAACCAGGATATCAGGGAGCCCCGACGCATGAGTGGCCACTCCCGATCGGGACTTGTTGGACAGTCAGCTACGCATCTGATGTCCGTTCACCATCCGTCTGCGTTTATGCCAGGTTCCTCTCCGCCTTCGATGACCGACATGAACATGCCTGGCTACCACGCCAACGCCACCGATCCAGTCCCAGCCGCTGCTGAACCAATGTCGCGAGGACCATCAGCGAACTCTCGCCAATCCTGGACGACTGATCCAGTTCTCTACCCTCCACCTGTGGTCCCTCATATCCAGCCAAATGCTGGAACTACAACAGCGCCAATGCCCATCAGCCCATTCCCCCAAATGGTCCCCGAGCATCCAGCAGTCTCCGGAATGGGCGGCTGGATCAGCGAGCTACCACCCCAGCCAGCGCCCAGCGCAGCTCTTCACCCTGATTCCGCCTACGCGTCTCCGCCACCACCACCACCGCTTGAACCCACACCCGCTCCCGGGATGTATTTCGGAGGCCAGCCCGTGGATCTCTCGGGAGCTAGACATCGATTGTACGGTCAGGCTCCGGCTCCGGCCCCGGCTCCGGCCCCGTTCCCGTTTGCGTCGCCGGCAAACATCGCGACGTACCAGTTGTATCATCCGAATCTGTCTACACCGATGATCGCGCATCCGCAGCCGGTTGATATGGGTTTTCCGAGGGGTATGCCCGCAAGACGTGGACGTAGTGGTAGTGCGCCTGGGGAGGGGTGGGGACAGTGATGGGGTTCATTTTCCGGTATCAAGATTTGCAATGTGCATTGTATTCTACCTGCATCTGCATTTGCATGGCTCACAGACCTGCAATAAGGACTTTAATTTCAACCACAGACAGAAAACCAAAAAAAAAAAAAGGGAAAAAAAGATTATGCATATATCACAAGACTGGGGTTGGGTTGGGAATCGGAGTTTTCGGGATTACAAATACACGGCATTCGAAGACGGTTTTACAGCAATGATAATATTTTAATGAGATATGCTCAGAGATATATCATGAGTCGAGATGGATAGCACATGGGAATGAACAGGAGAGATTTATGGTTTATTGGCTGGTGATATTTTATGGCGTTACTTTACAGTGGTATATTGGTTAGGATTGGGTAATTAGGGCGTTTGCATAGTATGGGAGCAATGGATACATAATACATTTGCATAGTTCGAAACTTGCCAATCATCAAAACGCAGAGCCAAAGATTAATGTAGATATATATCATGCTCTTCAATGATGATCTCCCACTGGTGCCATCCAGCAACGTCAAACCAAAGAAAAGCAATGGGCCGAAAAAAGCGTCATTTGTCTTATTGCAACTCTACTCCCCTAGACGAGGTATGGGTTTCCTAAACTTTGCTCTTTGGTCAGTATTTTATTGATAGAAGTACAGATAGCACTACCCGTGCGCCACTTCTTGACGCTATTTTTGTGTTCCATGTGTACTGAATGCAATAATGAACGCTTGGCTGTCAACAACAATCAGCTCAATGTTCTCCGGCCCTCTACCAGAAACCTAAAGTCCCATGAAGACTAGTCCCGCTCCGAGGCTTTTAGGTCTGGGCGCACTGTAGTGCATATCATTTTTGCTATGTCAATTTGTACAATTTCTAAATCTTCTCTCCATTATCTTTTTCTGTCTCCATAAAACCACATTTACTACAGAATTTCGCGTGAAGCCCTGGTTGCCATTTTTGGAAATATCCCGATTATCTCCGACTGAAAGACTTCGGCATTTTCGACCCAAAGCTCCGAGTCCGAGCGACATCTCGCGACATTCATATAAAAAGAAATAAACGGCTGCGAAAAGCTTATATATTTAGTTAGAGGTGCCAGCGTCTGTATATCACTCAATTTTCCAATATGCCATTGAAAATTATCATCGTTGGCGCCGGTCTGGCCGGTCTGGGCGCTGCCATCGCCTTGAATCGACAGGGGCATGATGTTGAGGTATTCCATATCCTTCCATTCTACGAGAGTAGATTCCTAACGGATATCATAGGTCATTGAGCAATCGGGCTTCCTCAATGAAGTAGGTGCGGCGATTCATTTGGCGCCGAATGCGACCCGCATCTTAAAGGACTGGGAATGCGATTTCGACAGCTTGCAGTCAGCTTCGTGCAATCAACTTCAAGTGTGGGATGAAGCGGGGAGCCAAATTCGCCATGAATTGGTATGTTTCTGTTCTTACTGTACCGAGTTATCATACGCTTGACGACAGCCATTGATCGGCGAGATGACAGGTGACGAAAGAGCTTCAGGAAGACCTAAATATCACTGATGAATGGCTTCTTACGCATCGGGTGGATTTACATAATACGCTAAGAGCTGCTGCTGATAAGGGGGTCAACGGAAAGAAGCCTCTTATTCGGTTGTCCTCGCGTGTTGCATCTGTGGTGAGTAAACCCTTCCCCACAAAATGGTACAGAGGACGCTCACATTAAAACATACAGGATGCGGAGGCTGGGGTGGTCCTGTGTGAAGACGGAACTAAGTATACCGGTGATTTGATTATCGGTGCGGATGGTATTCACGTAAGTCCCTGCGCGTAACCCCATATTAGTCTGCTCGCTTACAATGCTAGTCCCGAACTGTACGCGCAATAACCAGCGAACACCAACAAGAATCCACTGGCCAGGACTGCTTCCGATTCTTAGTCCCTGTATCCAGAATGATGGCCAATCCCATTACCGCATCTCTTATAGAGCGTATCCGACTAGACGGAATGCACGCATTCACGTCGTATGACCGCAAACTCGCGGTTTACCCCTGCCGTGGGGGAACTCTACTCAATGTGGCTGCTATCCACCCGTCGGATCCTCAGGGTACCACTGGAGCAAGGCAATCGTCGTGGTTGGACGGGGGAAGTTTGAACCAGTTACTGAAGGTCTTTGAAGGATTTGGGCCGGAGCTGCTGGAGATGTGTAGAATGGCTGAGGATATCAAGCTTTGGAGCTTAGGTTCTCGAAAGCCTCCTCATATCTTCTTCAAAGACAAGCTGGTCCTGATTGGCGATGCAGCCCATCCTACCCTTCCTCGTGAGTAGCTCCTCTATTCACTTCACACTGTTTCTAATCGCTAACCAAACCAGACCAAGGCCAAGGCGGCGCCCAATCTTTTGAAGATGGAGCAGCCCTCGCCGCTGTTCTCCCGGCCAGCACAACGACAGAGCAACTCCTCCAACGACTTGAAATGTACAATCAAGTTCGCTATGCACGTTCGCTAACGGTGATGATCCTGTCCAGGATGGACGATGGGCGTCGGGGTGAAATGATAGATGAATTGAGGAAGTACGTACCTGATGCGGAGGTTCCGGAAAATATGTTCTCGTTTGCTTGGAATTCGTATCCGGCAAGGGAAGCTAAGAGGTTGTTGCAAGCCGCGGAGTGTTCTTGAGTGAAAACCCCGTTGGGTGTAAGGTCTTGGGACTTATATAGATTTGTATTGCTTGCTTAATATTTTCTCACGTACAACTAGCATTTGTTGAGTAAGTCTGTGAAAGCTTAGCGTCTCCCCATACCTGTAGCTCCCTCTTCCTACTCAACTGAGAAGAACACATCTACTGTATTATCTTTGAATTGATATAAGGCATTGTGAGTCGGAAGTCTTTGGGAATCTCCCAAGGCAAACACATTACCCTAACAACGAAAGTCTAGTTGACGCCACCTGTCCTGCTTATTCTTCAGCATAAGGGGCAAACAAAAGAAACTCCATCGCACACCTCATCCACTACCAAAATGCCTCTAATATTGTCGTCTTCCGAGCTAGCTTGGCCAACGAATTTCTGCCGCATCAGTCTAAACCAATCGAAGAGCTGAAGCGGCTCGTCTCGCAGAAAGTTATCGGATTGAACTAATATGAAGGAGACCAATATCTCTATTTCTACAATTTCAGCCCTGAAGATTTCCATGGAATTGAAGAAAGCAGAGAAGGTCACTCCATATACACTTACTTTCCGGATATTCAGACCCTAGTCATGAAACTCACCATCACAGCATCTGAAAAAACGCACAGAAGCTTCGAGACTAGGATTTCCGTCAAAGATATTTCCGACATGGAAATGGGCTATGACGAGTTTATGCTGATTGGAGCTTCGACAATTATCGGACAGGACTCTTCATCTAGAGAAGGTGATTCTGGATGGACCAATTTGAAAGTCAGATTAGGTGCGGCGGATTGGCCTGGCCTTGTCATTCGAGTTGGTGCATCTCACTCTGGTGCCGTGTATGAGAGCGCGTGTTTGGCAAGGTTGCGGGCCAATGCTAGGTGGTAATAGGAACACTTTGAGATTAATATCGTCCTCCGTATCTGGATCAAACCCCCAAGCAAGAATGTTCTTATTGAGAAATGGATCTCTAGTTCCCAGCTCATCAGTTTGCGTTTCGACGTGTTGCGTTTCGACGTGTTGCGTTCAGCGGAAATCAGCATCGACCAAAGCACCACACTGGCGGCTACTGCTAGGGCTCCATTGGTCCTTGAGTTCGATAAAGTATTTTGTCGTTCTGCAAATCGTCCACCGAAAAAAAAAAAAATATCGAGTTCGAAGAGCGGGGATTGAATGAATGGGCAGGTCTTTGTTCGTTGGCTTGTAGATTGTAATGTGTGTGAGCACTCTGCAATTGCATTTGCACTGTCTTCCAAGCTAGTCTTAACTATAGGATTTCTTGCAGTTCTAATCACGCCTTCGCGAATTTCTGCTATCGATATGTAGGTATACTGCTAAGTCCCACAGCCGTTCGCTTCCCTTTATTTTATACAATAGGTTAAAAGTAGGACGAGAGGACCGGGAGGGAGGAGATATTACCATCTTCCTCTGACAATCTTGAGTATGTGCGGGGTTTATCTGAATATCAGCAGACCTGCCAGGACTCAGGAAGCTCCATTAGAGACCGATGTAGTTCGAGAAGGAGAAATCAGTTGTTCGAGGCATTCATGGTTAGTTCTTCCACTCAATGCCACAAGTCCGAAAAAAGAATGAGGGCATGGATCGGGTGCAGGGATCGGGTGCAGGGACCGGGTATGTACCGAAGGTTAAACCACCATCTCGGGTAGCTCATCCGATGCATATCAAAGCGAACGGCATTGTAACGATAGCACCAGGTCCAAAGAAAAGCTAAAGTGCTTTTTGGTGGCCATCATCATAATAACTTGTGCCGATGCAAGTCTCGGGTCCGTATCAGTTGCTACCACTCACGGAGCTCTTCAAGACAGACACATTCTGTTTTGGTCTTATTGGCTGTGTAATGATCTGGGGAACACATTACTTGCATGTGGAGTAATGCCAATAATCATGGGATACGCTCTGAATGGTGCAGATAATATTTAGGGATCTATATTCCCAATTGGGACTAATGGACCCGATGGACCAAATACAAGTATTTAAAGGGGCATGGTCACTGCGACTATCGAAATGTCTCTACAGACCTTCAGGCACAACCGCACTTATACTCTACTGTGACTTCTTTCGAAAGACCATCATGGCTTCAATGCTACACTACCTTCGCTTCGGCAACAACGCTCCCAAGGAAGAAGCACCGCCAGCCAAGGACACTCCTGTGCGTGCTTTGCCCGCATCATGGTACACCTCCCAGGAGATGTACGAATTGGAACGACGTGCCATCTTCTCCAAGAGATGGCTTTTCATGACCCATAGCTCTCGGATCAAGGAGGCCGGCGATTGGCTCCGCTACGAACTTGCGGGTTTCGACTTCATCATTATCCGTGACCGCCAGAACAATATCAACGCATTCCACAATGTATGCCGGCACCGTGCGTATCCAGTGATCGAGAAGCAGGGTCAAGGAAATGCCAAGATCATCGCTTGCCGGTATCACGGCTGGTCCTACGGACTCAACGGAAAACTGGCCAAAGCTCCCGGATACCAAGAGCTGGATGGGTTCAACAAGGAACAGAACAGCCTCTTCCACATCCACGTCAAGATCGACGTCAATGGCTTTATCTGGGTCAACCTAGACGCGAATGAAACGCCCGAAGTCTCATGGGAAGAGCATTTCAAGGACGTCGACAAGCAAGAGCGGTACAAAGCCTACAACTTTGATGACTACGATCTCAGTCATACCTATGAGTTGGAGGGTCACTACAACTGGAAGATTCTGTCTGACAACTTCAATGAGTGCTACCACTGCCCTACGACGCACGCGGATATTCCCGAATTTCTCAATCTTGACTCTTTCGATAGCGACACCAAAGACGGACATATCCAACACCATTGTGTTTCTACACCAGAGCAGCTGGCGAAGGGTTTGTATACTGCTAGTACCTACTACTTTCCTACGTCTGCCATGGTTGTCTCGTAAGTGTTCTTCCACAATAAATTCTCAAATAGACAGCTCTAACACACGCAGGCCACACTTCATGATGATCCAAAAGTTCCTCCCTAAGGGCCCGAGCACATCCATGATGGCCTACGAAATCTACCGAAACCGAAACTCCTCTGAAGCCGACTTCAAATTGATCAGCGACATGTACGAGCGCGTCATGAGAGAAGACAAAGTTCTTTGCGACAACGCACAAAAGAACCTCGACCGAGGGATCTTTACCAATGGCCAACTGCACCCCAAGTACGAGAAAGCGCCCCTATTCTTCCAGAGCACGATCCGCGAGGTCATCACGGAGCATTATAATCGCGAGAAAGCAAAGGGACAGGAGATCTGGCCGGCGAGGCCGCAGATACCCTGCGACACGCAGGTTACTGAAAAGGATGAGGCACTTTGTGGGGATCTCTGCTGCCAAGCTCCGAAGGAGACTTTGGTCTGGTGATGAGATCTGACATTAAACACGGGGCTATGCTATTTCCATTCGCTTCCACCAGTCCTGCAAGTTTTGTTTTTCATGTATAGCTAACCCTAGATATCCGTTTCATTTGGCATTGAATTTTTCTGAGTTGACAAGCCAAGCTCTCGAGAATTGTAGCATTATAGTCGAGATAAGCAGTAAATGCCTTGGACGATAATATTTTTAAAACATGTCAGTCATTTCTTCGTCGAATATAACATAGTCCGCCATAGCACCATCGTCATTAAAATCTTGGCTGGAATGACCTAGTTCATGCCCGGATATGTAATTTCTATCAACAATGCATGCCATGTATGCCCAATCCCTAACAGTGAACAGATAGAAGTGCCGGCTGTTTCACAATAATTCCCCATTGTCCTTCTCCTCTATTCCTTTTCTTTTGTCCTTCGCGCCAACCTCATCTCAATTTATTATTCTTCTTGTCCGCAAAATGTGGAAAGATTCTCCTAAGTCAACAATATTATGCTTTCAATAATGCCGTTTTTTGAGAGAGCTTTGACCGGAATATCTCCTGTTCAGCTGATCCCTGACAGATTCCGTGGAAGCTTTAAAAGCCTTTGCGGCAAGATCAGCACTGCTATGGTATTCTGAAATGGTCCTCCTTGTGTTGACAAATTTCATGAACCTGATATACTTTACCCGAGAA
This sequence comes from Aspergillus pseudoglaucus, assembly GCA_039880875.1. NCBI lineage: Eukaryota > Fungi > Ascomycota > Eurotiomycetes > Eurotiales > Aspergillaceae > Aspergillus > Aspergillus pseudoglaucus. Next base: position 1,152,835 of record JBDODC010000002.1, on the reverse strand, counting down.
TGACCCCCGCGTGTTGATATATCGGGACGAAGATACAGGATACTCGAGTGATTGAGAGTATCCAAAAGACCCAAGTGAATTTTCAGTAGCCACTCAAGATGATTGGACCGACAAAAGCCCCAGTGCGTTTACAACGGCATATTCGAAATGACAAGATTCATAAAGACTAGCTCTACGACATGAGCATAATTGGCATATGTAGACATCTCTCATAGGTCAAAAATGGAAGGATGTATGACCATATCATCATAATTACACGGTCATACACCTCACTTCTCGCCTCTTCGTCTGGAAGGTAATGGTTGGTGATCTTCATGTTCATCTGCGGGGGAAATGAGTCTTCTCGAACAATAAATCCCTCGCCCACTGCAGCTGTCCGCAGTCGTCCTTCGAGCTCTGAGCTATAAGAGAGTATCGAGTGAGTGATCCCTCCCAGCATCACCCACGTGCATATCTTGATGAGATCAAGACATTCTTAGTCAGTATCCTTTTAAATGCGCACGAAAAGAACACATCGAAATCTGGGAGCTGGGATTGAAATCAAGGCATCTCTTCCATAAAGGTGGGTTACTATTCATTCCTTGACCATGACGTGGTCAAGGAAGGACAAAATCATTCAAGAAGGAAGTTTCAGAATACGTTAACCAACATCCGAGACCTGCCAAGAATACCTGGCCTCTCTTAGTGATAGAGGTAGGCAGATCAGACTCATTGTTGAGCCAGATATGATGGACTCAACACCTAAAGCGGTTGATGTCGTGATTATCATCTACATAAATCTTGACGAGAGAAAGATATTAATATGTACTCATTGAGAAAATGGGATCTTCTATCGAGTCAGTCCTGATTTTGTCCAGAACAGGCCCATCAAAACTGCACATGTCAAGCAAGACCAGAGTGTTCATTCCTCGGTCATATCTGGTGCACCTCTCATTCTGATCCTTGAGAGAGTTTCTGATCGAGATCTGAGCCCACCTCACAAGAAGGTCATCGGATTTACGGAGGAAGGGTTTGATAAGTGGGTCACAATACTGTTTGTTGGTGTTTGAATAATCGGAAATCACACCGCGGACGTTCAACTGCCATATTGGCTAAGAGAGCTAGGACAGTCCTGCAATCAAAGGTCCATAAGGGTACAAGTTCCGGTGGATAAGAGAGATATTGAAGTTCAAAAACCCCAAACACCGTTATTGAAGCCGCTTGGTATCTTATGGAGTTGACATCGCTGTCAGATAAGAAGGGGAAAGGCTTTTGTTTTCGCCTGTCAATTCTTGAGTCGAGCTGCATGATGCGTACGAAGTACACCTATGTAACGGATGGATTCGAGAACGTCAATCTCGTGCTGCTTTCAGTCCACCAAATCATGCTTCATGCATCTATCTCTATATTCATTCTAGCATATGACATAATCGCCGTACTAATCTAATCTAAATAACAATGAACATTAATAACTTTTTAAGCCAGCCAGCCAGATAACCAATCCAACTGCCCAAGATTATTAAGTAGTGTACCAGGGGTATATCGTTCGTATATTATAAATAAAGCCACGAAGATTGCGAAGCAATCGCTTCTTTGAGGGTTTATTGTTAAGCCGGGGAGCTTCCGTTCCCAGGTCCATCATCAGTAGGAGCCAACCGGCTCTTTCTGCGGAGTAGCCGGCCCCAAGCTAAGAACGCCAGTGGGATGGGCACAAGGATAGCGGCGATACAACCCAGAAGGGTTCCTGCCCATTGGATGCCTAGGTTCTCGAACATTTGTGTTGCAAAGAGGGGGAAGACGGCACCGACGCAGGATCGCATCATGGTGTTTGCGGCGAAGGCGGAGGCGGCGCTGTACACATTTTTAGATTAGAGTGAAAAGAGATGGGAGGTAAGGGAGGGAGGATGCTCACAATTGAAGATAAGTGTCGAGGAGGTAGTTGAAGCATTGCATGAAGATAGTGATGATACCGAAACCGACCATTCCACCTGCGACGATGGGCACCATCCAGTGGATCGAGGTGGTCCAGCCTGTCCAGCCGAACCAGAACAATCCAGCAGAGAAAGTGATACCGCCCACAATGCACGGAGGCAAGCGCCATTCCGGGATAGGAACGTTGTTGTTCGCTTCCAGTTTCCGGATATAGGGTCTCTGGAACGACAGCACGAACGCGCAAGCGAGCATCTGTCCAACAATCAGGCCGATGAAGGGCAAGCCCGCATTACCGCCACTCATGCCGTACTAGACCTGGACATGGGTACCCATTTGGGTACAGGTCTCATACCCATACCCAAGTTCCATTTACCCTTGGGTAAACTTACCCAAGGGTATAAATACCCAAGGATATTGCTTGGGTAAATTTACCCATACCCAAGGGTATGTTTATACCCAAGTCTACATAATTTTTCTGCATAAAAATCCTTAGTCACTAGTGTGTATTTGTCTTTGTTCCTATCTCGTCACAGCGTCAATGATCATCATACAATCTAATAGTCTTTCTTTCTCACCTACCATCTATAATATTACAAAAAGAAAGCTATCATACGATAATCTACAGTGTAAATTAGGTGTATGTTAATTTCAAAATATTTTCAATCAGTGGAAGTCAGTTAATTTAGAAAACGGTCTTTTCGCTGTGTATTCAGTTAGAATATATATTTTCTACGCTATGGAAATCACCACCATACTTTGATTAACGCTCATGATAATCCTAATTCATCTTGAAAAGACCGACAAAATTATGTCAGTTTCTAGGATTATAATAATAGTGATATGATGTATAAATACTCTGCTAAATACGCTTTTTACATGTTATATCTTATATAAAACTAGTATATACAGCACTCGAACGGGTTGAATATTTTTTAGAATACTCAGAAATTACGCGGGGGGTGCAGAATATTAGGAAACTTGGGTAGTTGGGTATACCCTTGGGTATACCCAACTACTCAAGGGATAATCCCCATTCTATTAAGCCAATCATATATTTCTGTAGACGACCCCCCGGAAATCTAATTGTGTGACGGCTTGACGTCGTGTCTACGGTTTGACGTCGTGTCTACGACTCGACGCTGCGTCTACGACTAAGTATGACAAACGAATCGAACAAAGTCGACATGGATAGAACCATACCGTGCAGTCATCTATAAATAACCCCTTCATCTGCTAGATAGAATTCCTTTCCTTTTCTTTCTTCAGATTCGATATTCTCGAGGATGGCTACTAGTCGGCTTAGATAGGAATGTCAATTCGTTAATATCTACTAGCTACCGAGCCCATGACATAAATACGAATTCACCTAAGCTTTAGTAATATTCAGGACTACTGGTTATCAGATTACTAGCTTAATTACTCAAAAAACCACTACGGTTGCATAAATTATGCAAATCACGGGGATTACTATAATTAGTAAAAAGTTGGGTATTTGGGTAAATTCTTGGGTATACCCAGATGGGTCTTGGGTACAGACCTTGTACCCATACCCAACACTTGGGTAAGGGATCCATACCCAAGAACCACTTGGGTCTACCCTTGGGTATACCCATTTGGGTATACCCAAGGACAATGTCCAGGTCTATGCCGTACACGCCTGAGAAAACAACCGGGTAGGCTTCGAGCAGGGCATAAGCCAGGCCGTAGATGAATGACATGTAGACTGTGACTAGGAACGCAATCGGCTCGGTGAAGAGGATACGGAACGGGCGTGCCAGGTTCTTGGTTATGAGTTCCTTGACGGAGATCTCGATTTTCTCCTGTCGGGCGTGGATGGCCCAGTTCTGTGTTTGGCGGCGAAGAAGTCCGGCTTTGTGCACGAGAACGATGGGCGCGTAGGTCTCTTTCGCAAAGATAATAAGCAGGAGTACGTTGAAGAAACTGACACAGGCCGGAATGTAAAATACAAATCGCCAGCCTAAGTAACTGTACGAGATGTAACCCGTGACGAACGGTGCGGTGTATGGTCCCATGAACATCGCCAGGGTATACATGGCAATGGCAATTCCACGATGCGTGTTATTAAACAAATCTGACAAACTCGCCGGAACGAGCGTTACCGGACTAGCAGCAAACAAACCAGCGAAGAAACGACACAGCATCAGGGTCTGAGTATCTTTCGATGTTGCGCAGGCAATTGTGAAAAGACTGAATCCAAAGAACCCAAGAACTAGAAGCCATCGACGGCCATATAGTTCCGAGGTAGGAGCCCAGAACACAGGCCCTGCAGAGAAACCCAGCACGTACAACGTGGTACCCAGGGCACCAACTTCCTGACCGAACCCAAATTCCTTGCCAACGAACGATACCGTAACGGGGAATGCAGCACTCTCGAAAGAGGTCATAAGAGCGCAAAAGGTGAGCAGCGATCCCAGCAGTATTCTGCACTAGTCAGCTTCCAGTTCCCATTATAACTTAACAGGAGAGAAGACACACCTCCTCTTAAACGGCCAGTTCTGAGGATGCATCGGATCATCCGATCCCTCAAACTCAACCACATACTCCTCCGCATCAGGCATACCAGGAGGAAACGGCTTTCCAGCACCCATTGGCAGCCATTGTTCCCGCGGCGTCCGAACCCGGTGCGTGCTTGACCCGACAGTCTCCTGCTGCTGCAACCGATAGGTGTTGATGCGCTCCAGGGCTACTTCGTCCTGAATATCTTCCGGGGCCAGGTTCGCACCATATCGGTGCCTGAGGCCTTCAAATTGGTCCGCGGCGGCAGAAAACGTACTGCCGGTCTCGGGAGTATGATCCGGTTCTTTCTCGCTCATTTTTGATATCTGAGTCTGCTCCGGTCACTCCGTACTCACCTCATACAACCCAATTGGTATCTGTCAAAACCACGAAAACGCTGGCACCTCCCTCCGACATAGCGCCTGGATTTATTTTCTCTTTTATTGGAGTCTTCTGGGGCCGAGTCGGAAGACCGGCATCTCTATTCGGACCGGCAAAACAATGCGCTCCGGATCGGCCCCACAGCGGGGTGCCGATGGCCAATGGGGGGCCCGGTATTAGGTTGGAACAGGGTTGGTGTGGAGTGCAGAGAACGGCTTGACCGCGGAATTAATTCCTCTGCGGTTGGCATCGGCAGAGTGTACTTCCATATCAGTAATCTTTGAGATGACCTCCGAGAAACTCGGGCACCATATTTAGAGCTATGTACTGCCTGAGCTCAGAAGTTCTACCAGCAGCGATTATGCTCTGTACCAGTCTCAACCTTACGCACGCATGGCAGATGACAAGCGAGCATCTGCATAAGCCACGAGTACACCTGTATGTACTACATGGCTGTTACTAATAGCAATGTCTAAGAGTGTTTGCTTACTGCCTGCCGGCTTCCGAAATATTTGCTTTACTAATGCTGTTCTTATGCCATCACCATGGCGAGAGCACGTGGTTCATTTCTGCTGAAGCGCTCGATGGTAAAATGGCGGAACACAATAGCAGCACGGACAGACCATCATAGTTCAAGCCACATAGTGTCCAAACCAACTGTGCACAAACTTGGCACCTAGGCAATCAACGCGAAATAGACAGTTCAAGTAACGGTCAATACATAGAATTAACAAACAATCCTTGGCCTAAGCACAACATCTCACCGACCCCGGAACGCAGGCTTCCTCTTCTCAATAAACGCCCGAAGAGCCTCGATCCGATCATCTGTCTCCATCACGCCTTCATAAGCTTCATTCTCCGCTGCCTCCCCGCGCTGATACCCCTGAACAGCACTCAATGCTTCCTTAATAGCCACAGGACCACCCTCACAGATATCCATAGCCAACTTAATACTCTCCTTCAGCACCTTCTCCCGCGCCACACTTTCCTGCTGCTCTTCTTCCGGCAAAACCTCGACCAGACGATCGCACAGTCCGATGAAGTAGGATTCCGGGCCTGATACACGACGGCCTGTAAGTATCATGTCCCGTGCGCGGTTCACTCCGATTAACGCTGGGAGACGGTAGGTACCTCCTGCACCGGGGATGATTGCTAGACGGGTCTCTGGAAGGCCGACAATGGTGGAGGAGCTGAAGACGCGGAAGTTGGTGGTGAGACCTAGTTCGAGACCACCACCCAAAGCGACGGAGGAGATCGAGGAGATGGTGGGAATCGGGAGGGCAGAGATGTCGTGGAATGTGCTTCGGAGTTTGGCAAGGAATTCACCCACTCTTTACCGGGCGGTTAGCTTTGCGGTGACATCGTGATAACCTAGATTAGATAAATCAAACGTACTCAGCCTTGCTCATCCCAGCACGCTCCTTCAAGTCCGCGCCCGCACAAAACGCCGAATCCGAGCTACTGGCAAGAACCAGGGCCCTTGTCGGGCCTACGCCCCCTTCAGCCGATATCGACTGTACTTGCTTCGTCAAACTGTCCAGCAGGCTTTTCGAGAGCGCGTTCCGGGCATTGGGTCTGTTCAGTAGCAGTATGCGGATATTTCCCGAGCCAGGAGCTGGGATCTGCTGGGTTTTGATCACGTCATTGTCGGAGCTGGTGCTGTAAGAGTGTCTTGTGAGGGTGACGCGGAAGGTTTGGACGGGGGTGGTTCGGAGGAGGGGAGAGGAGAGGTGGATTAGTCGAGGTGGCATTTTGTTATGGCACGGGTACTTAATGAATTGATTGACTGTAATAATTAGTGAGCGAGTGGATGGTTTAAAGAAGAGAGGTTGTAGAGAATTGCCGTCCCAACGGAGCTCCGAAATCTGCAAGGTGGGGAAAGCTTTTTGCGGGGAGAAGGAACCGTGAGTAACCGACCACATCTATGTACTAACACATGAATAGCTATGGCAAAAAAGAATTGTATTCAGCTAACAGCTACATAAAAGCAAGTGCATGTCTCGCTATTTCACAGCTGCCGATATAAACCCAAAAATGGCTGTACCGGTGTTATTTGCCCAAGGGTTCCCGGGGGTATGATTCTTCCTCCCTGGACCCTAATCAAGCTGAATACGGTGCACGTTAGTGAGGTGATAAATAAACCTCCAATCCCTCCGCGAGCCCTTCTTTGCATGAAGAATTATCTTGGGAACAGCCATAAATTCTCGCTCGCTCTCAATTTCAAACCTTGCCTTCCAGAACCCCTTCTTGCTGAAAAATAACTCCCCCATAGAGCGCGAGACAAACCGTAAGCGGTAGAAGTCCAGTGTCAGCATGTACGCTGCTATCATCTCGCGCATCTCCAAGATAATCTCACGAAGCAATCTCCATTTCCAACAAGTTTCGTAAATTATGAACGTTGCCAAATCACCGTTACTCGGAATCATATCAACTGTCAAGAGCCGGGCCTCGGGCTCATTCGCGTCAGCTAGAAGCCTCACCTTGCTCCCATCGCTCTCCTACTGGTATATACCAGCGGTGATTATCTGCTATTCATTGGGTACCTTGTATAAATGTATGGATTTGATGCGTCAGGTTAAGATGGAAGGAATTATGTCAGGTACGAGGGAGGGACCTCTGTATAACGTACATGTCCGCACTGTTGTCGCCTTGAGTGAATAGCCCTGCGTTACGTGCACTCAGCATCATTCCGAATTATTCTTGGCTTGTATCCAAAATAAGATATATAATTCATACGATGTTGTACACAAGAAATCTATAATCGTGTTTCTCTATTTACGTAGTCTCGAACCTCCTCGTCACTCGGCCACCCATCCCACAGAGGCATCTCTGTAATTATATCATACGCCTTTTCCGCCAAAACATCCGGAAAAACCAGTTTCTGGGGATCATTCAAATCATGTAGAGATGGTTGGCCCCAAGGAGGACCTTCGATGAATACTCGGGCGGCAACAAGAGTACGCCGCATCATCCGTTCACCATTCAGATATTCATCAGCAGCTTCCTTCAAGGTAGACGCGTGTTTGCTCATCCACTGAAGAAGATTGAGAAGGCCGGTATTATCCCCAGCTATCCCGAGAGCCCTAACAAAGGCGTGGAGAACAGCGGGTGAAGGAACGTGGAGCATGGAAGGAACAGTCTCTTGAGGATCTGTAGTGGTCTCTTCAGAGAGCATGAAGTCCTCATGGAAAGGAGAGGTAGCTGGGTCTGGCAGAACAAGTCGGTCAAAGTAGAGTTTCAAGATGGGAGGCCCAGCATTCGTCATGTCTTTGAATGTATCACAAACCCAACCAAGGTGACGCAGACTTCCGTTCCGTTTGGCATGGATGATGAGCTCTAAACCGTCTTCAGCCGCCATTGGATGCCACTTCCCCGAAGACACCGCCCCTGCGTAGGTGTTGCAAAGGATTTGGAAGCCTTGAAGTCCCATCTCTATTTTCCGTTCTTGCATCGATTTTGCGACTTCCAGGACTTCATGCCAGGCAAGGACACGCTGAGTTGTCCGGCTCATCTTGCGGTAAGGTACGGTGATGCGGTCTGTGCCAAGTGCCGAGAGAAGTCGAGTCCACGGCAAGGGATGTTGTGAATTTCGCAGGTTGACGAGCTGGACCGCGTGTGATAACGTTATGGGTGGTTGAAGATCCTCGCCGGTCTCTGAACTTTCAAACAGCGTTGTTGAAGTCCCTGCATGTCTCCTCGCTCGATAGTGGCTCATCACAACCGGGAAGAGATCTGCCGTACGAATATCGGCCCGAGCCAGGTAGAGTGGATTGAAATTCGAATATTTACAGAGAAATCCGACAAAGGACGAGAATAGGCTGTTAGGCAATCCAGTCAAGGTCTTTTGCTGCTGGACGGTGTGATCCCCATAGCCACGCACGGTGCACAATGCCTGGATTTGATCGTTAGAGAGATTGCTGGAGCGGAGGTAATCCAGGCCAGATCTGAAGCTGGGTGCAGCCCAAAGAAGTAATTCCAAGAGCTTCCCGGATGGCTTAATTCCATCGGAAAGCATCCGCCTCAGTAGTTCGTCGAGGGTTGGCGGCTCCGAGTGCACATATATCAGATCTCGAGCAGATGCGGGTTCTGGAAATATCTCGGGCCCATCACCCGGCAAGGCGCCACTAGTCTCGTCGAAATGGGCTTCAACCGCTTTTCGACGGAATATAAGCTTCTCCGCCATCGCCGTATAGATGCTCAAACGAGGGGAAAGACCCTGGCCTTGATATGAGAGAAAGCACGCCCAAGCCTCTCGCACTGTACGCGTAGCACGGATGCGAGCAACCCAGATGGCCCGGTCATCTTGTATGCTCCCATGAGGTTCAGGTAACGACTGTGGTCGACGCATCAGCGTCCGGGTTTGAATTGTTGGGCTTCGATCCGTGTCCCAGCCAGCAAAGATGGATGAAACTTCTTCCCAACGTGTATGGGAATAGCCGGCCTCTTTCATCTGAGTCATTACTTGCATTGCCCGACTCATCATTCCCTCAATCCCCCGGTGGGAGTCTATTCCAATTTTCTCTTCCTTCCATGGCGGCCAGGACGGGGCTTTGAGGTTAGCCGCCTGTCGCTCAGCTAGTGTTTTTTTATGTGCCAGTTGGACTGCGATTACACCTTGATAACCTCGTCGCGTTACTGGGAGGACCGGTTTATGGCTCGCCATGGCCTTGAGTAGTTCAAACTGGGCTTGCTGCTGTATCGAAGCGGACACAAAAGGACCTAGTTTGGAAGGCAATGAAAGTAACCAAAGACATAGGTTGAATTTCTCAGCCCGATACCGATTCATACGCCCCGCGGAAACTTCTGAACAATTCTCCTGGACATTTGCATGTAACAGAAAATCGGCAAGTGCACGAGCAATGGTCAGTTGTGCTTGTGGCCAAACTTGTCGAGCATGGCGGAGTAAGCGAATGACTGATAACATGCACGTGCTGGCATCAATTGGCGAGTCGTGTTTTCCCAATTGAAGCCCCATCGTATTCCCCGTCTGCTTCTCCATCGACCTCAGGGCTGAACGGAGCGTTGGGATTAATTCGCCACTCATGAGATGTAAAAAGTAGATGAGGATCAAACGAAAAGTCCTCGTATCAAACCTTGACCTTCGCAGTAGCATCAGCGGGATGAATGTGGGTACTTTTCGGACGGCGCCATGGTGCTGATTTCCTTTTTCTTCTTCCAAGGCAAAAATCCGAAGGATGGCATCATAGACTGTATTGCTCTTCAGTATCCATGCCCAGGTCATCACATCTGCAATACCGTATTGGCGGGCCGCTAGATATTCAAGATGCCTTTCACAGAAAACCTCCTTGAGCGCACTGTCCAACTCGTGTGATGTACGGATATCTTTCGTTCGGGCCAGAATCGGCTCAACTAGTCTGATATACTCAGCTAGAATCGTTTGGAAGGAGAGTCGATCTGGTTTCTTGAGTACGTCACTCGGTTGCTGGGAGAGAAGATGCGGATTTTGCAAAACAGCCGTCAAGTAATCTGACGGAGTCGGATCTATGCACTGTTTGTGCCTCCTCCTTCGTTTGATCAATGTTCGACGCCTTCGCTGCAATTCACTCTGTTTGCTTTCTGTACATTGTCCTCGTCCAATGCCCCTCTCTCTGCCTGAATTCGAGGGTGAATAAAACTGATTCAACTGGGATTGGTGCCGCAACTTGTCCCACCAATCGTTTAACAACTCTCGTCGAGTATTTTCACCCCCGCCTCGTTTCTCATTCTGGGATTCGGGTACCGGAGAAGTCGTACTGTGGGCAGAAGTCAGGCCGCGGTGCCCGGATTGAGGATGTAAAGGCGCATTGCGGAACCTCGCGGCTGTTGTCTGGTATATAGCGTTGGAAGATTTATGTCGACGATTATCCTGCAGTGTGAGTTTATCGTTAGCCGTACCGTACTACTAGTAGCATATTGCAACTTCCGGGACCATACATACCTTGGACCAACTGAGCAATTGCGCCGCTCTCAGAGAAGACACTCCCGAGCGGCTTGAGGAATAATTCAAGACCGATGACATCCATGAATAGCTTCATAGACAGATACTACAGTGAGGCCGAAGTAACCAGGGCATCGAGGTAATTTGGCTACCTTCATATTCTCTTCCGTCAAAACTTCGCGCCCAAAAATGTCAGTCACGTGACAGATCGTCACGGGTCTTGGCGCGGCGCGCAATGGAGGAGCAGCGAGATCTCCCTCTTTCTGCCATTTCCCTTCTCGTTCCTGCTGCATCCTCCACGGTATTTGCGTCCTGCAATTTTATGCATCTGATATCCCTTTGTTTGAGGATCTGATACTATCTACTGAATTATTCCCTCTTCAGTTGTGGCTCTGGATTATACCGTCTTGGTGGGATCCCTTTGCGAATCGAATCTCGCATTTATTGGCGCATCGTCGGCGTCGGAGGTCAAGGGCTCAACACCTTCCTCTGAGAATTGAATTCGTACCTCTTTGTCTTCTCTTATTTCGATTTTTCCCTTTCAAAGAATTCACCCCAGTCTGCGCCGTCACTTTTTTCGCCATAATTCACTGTGCGCCCACCGACCGTGTGTTTGCTCAGAAGACAAGATCCTGGATACTCGCGTTGAACGGGATAAATACGACCGCAAAGCGCGACTACCCACACTATGAGCGCGGATGAAGGCGCAGAGGCATCTAAGATGTCTGCCACAAACGGTGACCTCCATGCTAACACTCCCGACTATCATGCGCTGGCGACGCCTGGCAAGCGAAAGCGCGGATCGGCAGAAGAAAAATCCCAAGAGAGCAGTTTCTCTGCGACGGAGTCGCAGGATAAAGAAGAGCTGCAAGAAAATCTACAAAATCTTGTAGAAATTTTAAGCAAGTGCGCGCTTCCCATAGGACCCTGGATGATGGTGGTGGTGGTGGTGGTGGTATTATATGACCTTCGGTGCTCATGATGGCTAACGGAGAAGTTTAGAAACGACACTGAGCTCCAACTTCTTTCCTGTCCCTTAACGTTATCGCCCACAAAACCGCGATCGAAACGCGCAAAAGTTTCGACCGACAAGGAGGAAACTGCTAGCATACATGAACGGGTCGCGACGGGTCGTTATATCACAGTCCAAGAGTTCTTGAGTGATATTGAAAAGGCGTCTTCCGCGGTTATTGAACAAAGTAAAACTCGGGCAAGTACTGATCAGGCCGATGGGTCACCACTGACGGAGACGGTCAATCGGATCGCGGCATTCAAAAAGGTCTTAAACAGCCTTGTCCGTCAGGCGCATGTGAGCCAGAACAACATCAAAACGGAAGCACCCGAAAGTGATCGGCAGTCACCAACCAAGTCGACGCCGTCGAACACGGAAGTTCGCACGGATAATGCGGTCTTGACGCTCTTTGGTAACCCTTCGAATCCAAAGCAACTCTTTTCGAGCTTGCAAAAGTCTGTCGAGGTTCCATTATCTTCCAGCAGTCCTGAAAAGGCACAATACGTGGAGGTGCAGGCACCACTGCGTGATGTCGCCTTGCCCAATGGTATCACTACTACCAAGGTGACGCCGACTAATCCCGAGGCCGAATCCAAACAGCCCAAGAGGACCTTTCGTGATGTTTTTGCTCCTCGGTCGGGGTTGCCCCAGCTGGAGCCTCCGCGCAGAGCTCGGTCATCATCCCGCAGCACGTGGATCGACACCTTTGACGCTATGACCAACTACAAGTCGTTTCCCGGGGAGCGGAATAATTACTGCCTTGCACCTTTGCCCTCTGGTCAATGGCTGCAGTACGGTGGCGTTACATCCTCTCCATCGTATTGGAATCGCAGGCAAAAACAACAAGATGAAGGGGATGCAGTTCCCAGACCCTATGAAGGATCTCCGCTGGCAAGTGAAGAATCGCCCTCTCTTCTGCAGGGCGTCTATTCTTCATTCGCCCCTTCTTTTGATAGCTCTGGGGCTGTTGTGCAGGCAGACTCTAAGGACCTAGTGTGGTGGGGCAAGCGAGGGACAAGACGACTAGAGGCCTTGCTTTCAATTCCTTACGAGGAACAAGAGACTGAGACAACGTCCACGGAGCAGCCTGGGAATATTGGCGAACTCGACGAACAGACCCTGGACGAGATGGTCAAGTCGTTCAACCCCGAGGACTTTGCCGACAATGTCACATCTTCGTCAGAAGAGGAAAAGAAGGAGAACGAAGAAACAAAAGAGATGAGCGCATTGCTACGTGATATTTCCGAGTTACTCGAAACACTCAGTTCGTATCAAAAAGTTCGCAATCTGGACACATCGGCTCACGGTCAAGATACATCGTCAGAACAGGGCGATCCAAACATGCCATCTGCTCCAGAGAGAACCATCTACGAGACTTTAAAATCGAGCTTAGCTGCGCTCGTTTCGAATTTGCCGCCGTATGCGGTTGCTAAATTAGATGGCAACCAATTGGCAGAATTGAACATCAGCCAAAGGGTCTTGGTCGAGAACCAGGATTACCACGGCACAATGCAAAAGGACGACTACAGCCTCCAACAGGAGCGCCTCGCCACACTGGCATCGAACGTTGGCAGCACAAACCGGACCTCGACGCCGACTGCGGCGCCTGTTGGACGTCCAAGGACCATGCAAGGATATAACCGTGTAGTCGCTCCTACTGCTTCAGGATACAACACGCCACAAGCCTATTATGGTGCCAGACAACCTTCCACGCCGGGAGGATACGCACCAGCACAATACGCAGGAGGCCGCGCACCGGGTACCCCGTCGCAACGGCCTGGTTACCTTCCGCAATATCCCCAAACAGGAACTCCGCAGACTGTCTCACAGATTCCGCGACAAGGATCAAATGGATACCCTATTACAGCGCAGCAAGCAGCTGCTCAAGCTTCCCCACAACCATACACTCCTCGCGCTGCACAACCAGGGCCCTACAACGCCCCGTACGCCTCAAGTCGAACTACATCCCCTCAGAAGCCGGCACAGTATAACACTCCTCAACCGCGGATTTCATATGTGGCTCCACCACCACCACAGCAGCAGCAGCAGCAGCAGCAGCGATATGTGCCCCAGCAGCAGCAATACTCTAGTACGCCACAATCCAGCGGCTACTCCAACTCCGCGGCTGCCGTTACATATGCGCGAAGTGCTGCTGAGCAAGCAGCGTTGATGGACCGCAACAAGGCGCAGCTAGCTCAGCAACAGAGTCAGCAGTCGACTACGCCGGGTGCTGTTTCTGCTTCTGGTTCGCAGGAGCGGAGTATGACACCAGGAAGCAAACCGAATGGAACTCCGGTACCGTCATGAGATATGTATGGACATGTTTATGGGTTGGCAATCTTTGAGATATGACTTCCTTTTCTATCCTTTCCTTTGATGCTTGTTCTATTATAATTGATTCAATTTCTTCGTCCTATCCCTTACAGAGTCACAATTATTAGACCAGAGCAGGGCTATGGTGCACTGCTATTATTGTTTCACTATTATTCACATTGTCAACATTACAGGAATGGTTCGTGTCTTCTTTACCTTGTCTTCTTTATCTTATTTTATTTATTTTTTATTTACTCAGCGTTTGGCGCAAATGATCAAGACTAGACGGATGGTTTTGGTCTGGTGGTAGATGGGAATAGTGTCTTATTTTATACAGTTGTCGAGTCAATTTCGATGCTTGTTTCATTAGATGAAGAATTATTATTGCTCTGGTATCCTTGTTGTTGCCCCGGAGAAGAAGCTATAAAAGGCCATGGGAATGATAATCACTGCATAGAGCTCAGGCAATCCGGGAAATTATCACAACTAGAAGACCGAATGATGCTGGCTCTTCGGAGATGTACATTGAGAAATAACCAGGGAGCATTAACCCCAATAGTTATCTACAAAAGCCGTCAGTCTTTTTTGAAGGTAGCCTCCCTGTAACATTGATGGCCTAAATATCGGTCAAGCGTCCAGATTCCGAGTTCCCATCCGCTAATAACCCGAACCACCGCGAACAGTTGCATTGCGACTCGGCTTCGTGACAATGCACCTTATTTCCCAAATATCCGGCCACATCAACAACAATAGCGAAATAATGTCAGCAGTGCACACCAGTCATACCACATCAAAAAGTCCAGAACAAGACCAAGACCCAAACCCGAGCATTACCACCCTCCCCCCGGAGGCGCCGAAGACCAGCCCTGTCATGCGAGTAATGTCGCAAACGTAAGATCAAATATGATTGCTGTGCTCAAAGCGGCCAGGTCCGTGCCTTTGTCTATAGTGACGATTTCTACTCACGTGTGGAGAAGAATGACCCTTGTCGAGGCGCCAACGGAGCTACAATTCTGCGCAAAGTAATAGCGCGATCTCACTGAAACGATGCTCTGGAACTCCTCCTGCTTACAGGAAAAGGCAAGGAGTTATTAATTCGATAACAACGGAGAGCCAGCCCTATGCTTCTGCAGCTGTTGCGGGAGGGGTTTCAACACAAGCTACCAGATAATCCATACGGAATGAACAGATTTCGTCACATACGAATGGATTCACATACCTTAAGGGAAGAGACTCCCAGACAAGGATCTTTGATCAGACAGCCCCCATGAACATGTACTCCTAGATACCTCTACCATCAGAGACCTCATACAGTCAAAAGACTCTACTCACGATAACATTTTGGGGAGCTTCGGGCATGTATTCAAGAAGTCAAGCCCGAAACCCCTGCAATGAACAGACTGCGCGCGGACATTGATGTGTCGGAACGTAATTGCAAGGGGAAAAGTGTCATTGAAACCTGCCCCTTAGACGGTCTACTTTCCCCTCGCCAGGTGGTCGACGAACCTGTTGCCATTTACCTTGATGTTCGATTTTTTCGAGGACCCACCGTATCCTCCATGTACCCTCTTTTTGAGGAGAGTATGCCATATATTGGGGGAGTCCACAGACCGCGGCTCCCGGATTCATAACACAGCTGTTGGCAATGATGGCAAGCGTGCTAGTCTTGCACAACAACAGTACGACCGAACTTTCAGCTGGAAAACCTGCAACCCGGGAGACTGCGCTTTAGTGGATGGAGGCTGCAGAATCGTTCTTACAGAGATACATAAGACGCCTGGATCTGAGGGTATTTCAAATATACTGCCTGTCGATGGTGTCCAGGAAAGTTAACGGGCTCTCGGCGAACCAAGCGTGGATCGCCACAGGCAACTTGGTCAAACTGGTCATGTCTGCTGGTTACCACAGGGAACCCAGCAGTAGTGCCAATGTACCTCCATTCTATGTTGAAATGCGGAGGCAAATATGGGCAGCCATAGTCGAACTTGAACTTCAGGCATCTGTTGATCGCGGGATGCCTCCTTCTGTAAGAGAGGGAGGTTTTTAATACCATCGCGCCCATGAATATCAGAACTTATGCCATTGTCGATCCCCATTCAGAATTATCGACAACAGAGCCCACTGAAGTGTTTACAAACTCAGTGTTCCAGGCTGTTTTGCCTAAGTTTCTTCTGCTGCGGTTGAGAATTTGTGCATGGGCCAACAGCACAAAGATTGAACTGAATTACGAAGATGCCTTTAACATGGATGAGAAACTATCACGATATCTAAACAGCATCCCGGTGTGGAGTCCCTTTGTTGCAAATTGTGCAAGCAGCCAGCAAATGTCTCGTATACGAGTGGCAGTTGAACCGACATTGCGCCAATATCTAATCATATTGCACACTCCCTTTGTATCATTGATGCAGCAGATTCTCAAGTACGTACATTCAAGATGTGTGCATTTTGAAGCTACGATGGCTATTCTCTGCCAGTTTCAAGATATCATTTGACACCCTGTGTCATACTAAACTATGCCTTCCTAGCTGCATTGGTATTATGCCAAGAGTTGTATTCGAACGATGCTTGTTATGGTATACTAATTTAGCAATTCCACTTGAGAAGGAACTCGACCAATTCGTTTAATAATAATTAGGCTCATCGCTCATCCTAAACGTAGTCCCCAATTTTCCTGAATCTTTGATATCCCTTGCCGAGACTATGTTAAGCGCTCTTGAAACACACATATATATAATTGACAAGAAGCTACTAGAATATTATCTCTTGGCCATGGTTGTGTCACTGGTGAAAACGAGCCTCTGGCCGGCGTCGGCAGAGGTCAGTCGGTCAAAGGCCGTAGAGGTTCTGAGGATCGCCTACCGAGCACATACTTGGAAGATGGAGACTGAGTCTGAAAAGTCCTTATCGAGATGTGAGTGGGTGACTGTTCCACAGTGGTCTGCTCCAGCCTTACTTTGTCCTAATTCTTCCAGATGCCGCAGAGGGTCACCATTCCTCCCCCGGGGTATTGCAACCGGCACAGAGCGACTAAATAACGCGCAGAAGGGAAATGTCAAGGAAGAAAAGGATGTCATGGCAGATATTTTCCAGTGCGCATGGTGGCAGACAGGACGCAGTCTACAGTTGCTGGAGGATCCGAACGACTTTTACAGTGAGCGCCTGGGTCTCGTCAAGCTCAAATCTTGGTCTCACGGCTACGTGGCGCTTCTTGGAGACGCCGCGTATTGCATGGCAGCGACCACCGGAATGAGAACCACCTCCAGCCTGGTTGGTGCCTATATACTAGCTGGAGAAATTTCCAAGCATCATGGTACCAAGGACGACCTTTCCACCGCACTAAAGGCTTACGACCAAACATTCTGGCTCTTCATGGACAGTCCAAAAGAGGCTGGAAAAGGGATTCAACCATTTGGGATTGGATCCCATCGACACCGTTAGGTATTGTGATCCTTGACTTTCTCCTTGGAGTGGTCGCCTTCCTGAGGATGAATGTTTTCGGCAAGTAGATCCTCCGTGGGAATGTAGGAGTATGGACTCTTCCAGACTATAAAGAGATGGTACAGGGTCAGAAATTAGGAGGCGATGTACCTACATGCACGGCATATGGCTGTTAGATAGAAACTTGGCTCACCTTCATTGTGGCGCGAGGCTTGCCCAAATCCGCTTTGATAGAAATTTATTGTCCCTGGTTTTCGCTCTACCCCAATCGATCAGCTAGTTATCTACTCCGTAGTTGGCTTGAAGGGGTAAAAAGTGTGCTTAAAAAGATGGCTCATGCTATGGAGTAGTTTCAAACAGGCTCCTGCTATCTAGATAGTACTAGCGCTAGCCACTACGCCACATGGGTATAGTTAAGTTACTTTATCTGTATACACTTTATGTGGCCTAGAGTGAATGGTAAGCATCAAACACATTGTATTAAATTCATTGAATTCATGGGGTTGTTTCAGATGTATATCATATCTCATTGCTTCCTCTTGCTAGAAAACATGATTCTAATAGGATAGAATAATCCAAAACATAAATGCAACCCAAAACGGTGTGGCTTTCGTGAGTTCATGATAGTGTGACAAACAATCACTGTCTCAAAATGAAGAGAGACACTCAATACTCACACGCTAAGGGATAAACATAGCCGCCACCATCATGAATCCAAAATATCTGCTCGTTATCAGCTGTCATGTCATATACCAAAGAAAGCGGGAACAGGAAACGTACCCTCCAGCACATTTCCATCCATCTTTTGCATCAATCAAACGCTCAACGCCGGTCGAGGAATTACTTGCGAAAGCTGACACTGCACCGGCCACAATCGTAACCACAAGCAGACGACCAGAGAACTCAGATATCAGGCTGAATGCCAGCAGCGGGAGGAGAATGACAGTAGACGCGATCACGACAGCAGGGAATGGAGAGTTGCCGTTTGCAGAAGTAGCAATTCCAGTACCGTTCGAAGATATAGGGCGAGGAGTGACTGAGATGAGGTCCTGATCGTGGTCCAGGAAACGGCTTTCATTCACGGTGACGGGATTATGCTTTTTCATCCAGGCCCGGTAGGATTCAACGTCTTTTTCAGAGGCGCAGGGGAGAGTTTCGAGTACTTTGCTGTAAGCGCAGAGGGCATTATCTTTGTTTTCTTGGGTTAGTTTAGAGCCCTGTTAGGGAGGAAGTAGTGTACATACTGTATTGTTCAGTTTTGCTGATTACAGACCCCATTAGTTCATTTCGTCGGTGGTGTAAATTGGAATATGTTTCGGCCTGCGCATCCATACGTCTTGAGGCAGGTGTTGGTTTGTTTTTCCCTTCTTGATCTGCGGTAACAGAACGATGCATTTCTTCGTATTCATCGAGTACATGAAGTTCTTCTTCCATCTGCGCAATCTCGTCTTGTAAATAGAGCAACACGCGGTGGTTCAAATGTTCAAATCGCCGATACAGAGGAGGAAGCTGATGTTGCGCTTCATCGGGACGAGGAGTACTGAGCCGGGAGGCAATAAGCCCGTACCCGGATGATACATCGGATGACTTGGTATTTGTGCGCGGCCTTGGTTTACTTCTGGAAGTTTTCTGTTCCTCTGGGCTCTTTGGTGGTGATGGTGGCAAAGCAGGTTTTCGCACAGTAGGGTAATATGCCTCTGGTGTCGTGTGATAGTCTGTACCCTTCTTGTCATGAGATTTTCCGGAGCGTGCTGCCGAAGACCCTGTTTCATTAGGAGAATCATGTATCGTAGACTTCCGACTGGTCGTGGAGTTCCTGGCTAGCTGCAATCCGACAGTCGCGGGACTAGTTGTTGACTTTGGTTGCGCTCTGGGCACATTGGATGGACCACGGACATCATCGTCGTCTGACTCCGATGAAGTGCTCTCTTCGGATTCTTCCTCTTCGAGAAAGTCAAAGACACCGGGTATTTTCCTTTCTGCCGCTACCAACTTGTCTGTAGATGCTGTTGCAGCCCCGGAGGACTTTCCAGTCAATTGTGTGTTCGGCCCGCGCGAGTGGCTCCTAGGATGCGATTTATACGGCCTTTCAGTGGCCGGATTGGAGTGGGAAGAATGAGATGCAACTGAAGCCGAGGAGGATTGTCTGGTCTTGTTTGGACGACCGGAGCCGGAATAGCCGAATAGCATAATTTTTGTTTTCAAAAGAAACTTTGCGCGATGTGCTCTCTGTCCTAGCTAATCAATCGTGCCATGAAAGAAGGAAGAGCCGATAGATGGAGGGGACATGAAGCGCTCGATCGCAAAACACTCCCAATAGATAAACCCCCGTTATAGTCGAGCTAACTGCTGAATCGCAAGGAGACGTAAGGGTTAGAGAATTGTGACAGGATTCCAATTTCAAACAAGAGGAATGTTGTGATATCAATAGAAGCTGGCGGGAGTCTGCGAGAGGCTCAGATAGAGGAGGCTGGGGCGTTGTTGCGCGGGGGCTAGTTGGGTTATACAGACGGCAAGTGGCAGCGATCACGTTGTCTCAGTGTATAGGATTCAAAGGCAGAGACAGAGATATACTTCCAAGAAAGAGATCAGAATAGAGATCGGATTAGCGGTAGATGAGATGCGGAGAGTCGGTGATGCATATCATGAGCTGCAGCGGCTCCAGTGCGCGGCAATTGGGCTTCGGTTATGCGCCATAGCATACGACTGGGAGTGTAGATATAGAATAGCACTTTAGTAGCATTGGTACATACTATCAATAATATATTTTCTTCTTGTTGTCGTTGTTGTTGGTATCCAAAGAACTATATCGTAATTACAGTACCGTAAATAACACAATCAACTCCCACTTTGATCTTCGCCGACACTCTTCCTCAAACACAACAAAACACGCCTCATTGAGGCATCTCTCGACTCAGAAATGCTCCGTCCGTGCCTACGCCAGAGTCGGGGAGCAGCCCGTTCTCTCTGCTCACAATGCTACCAACTCTACCACCGCACTCTCCCCGCACCGTCCCATCCTAATCTCATCGCCGCGACCCGATTCTTCTCCCCCACCCGGCCAACTCGAAATACAACCCAAACCTCTACAACCACCGATGTGGATCGCGTTCCTCTCCGGAAACAGCTCAAGAACGATGCGAAATCTGCCAAGGCTCGCCAAAGAGAAACTAGACAGAAGGAACAAGCATCGCGGCAACAATGGGAGTTGACCGTGGGGGTCGAAATTCATGCGCAATTGGATACGGAGGCCAAATTGTTTTCTCGTGGGTCAACTATCTATCTTGGGACAGAAGGAATACAGTCTAATTGTGGACAGGGGCGTCGACGGTATTGAGTGAGATTCCGAATTCCAATGTCGCTCTTTTTGACCTGGCGTTTCCCGGAAGTCAGCCGGTTAGTCTCCCATGCGATATGTTTTGCTGGAAATATACTGATAGTTGGGATAGAAATTCCAAGCCGAGACACTCTTACCCGCCCTCCGCGCTGCCATTGCCTTCAATTGCGACATCCAATCCGCCAGTCGATTCGACCGAAAACACTATTTTTACCAAGACCAACCGGCCGGATATCAGATCACCCAATATTACGGTAAATACGATTGTCGCCCATGACATACTTGTCTCTAATACATGGACAGAACCCTTTGCCAAAAATGGCTATGTCGACCTATACGACTACGACGGTATCGCACCGGAGGACGGCAAACACGTACGAGTTGCGATCAAACAAATCCAGTTGGAACAGGATACGGCGAAATCGCAGGACTACCCGCCGTCGAGCCAGTTACTCGACTTCAATCGCGTTTCGCACCCACTCATTGAAGTTATTACCATGCCTCAGATCCATAACCCCGCCACGGCCGCCGCATGTGTCCGGAAGATCCAAGCTATCCTTCAATCCTGCAGCGCAGTCACCACAGGAATGGAACTAGGAGGTCTCCGCGCTGATGTCAACGTGTCCGTCCGCCGACGGGATGAAGCGCCAGGTACTCATGAATACGATGGAGTCAGCGGATTAGGCCAGCGGACAGAAATCAAGAACCTCAGCAGCTTCAAGGCCGTGGAGGAAGCTATCATTGCAGAAAAGAGCCGACAGATCACAGTTTTAGAAAGTGGAGGTGTAATTGAAGGAGAAACCCGTGGTTGGACTATCGGTAGTACCGAGACTCGGCGGCTGCGAGGTAAAGAGGGGGCGGTGGATTATCGTTACATGCCAGACCCGGATCTCCCACCATTGTGCATAGGCGAGGACCTCATTGGCGGACTCCGTGAGAAGCTGCCCTTATCCCCGGATGAGGTGTTACAGACACTGGTTGGCTCAGAATATGGCCTTTCAGTCGAGGATGCTAAGCCATTGATTGACCTAGACGACGGTGCCCGGTTGGAATACTACCATCATGTGGTGGAAATTCTCTGTGAGCTCCAAGCAGATCAACAAAAAAAATCCCTCAAGGACCTCAAACGTGCCGCTGGCAACTGGGTCCTCCACGAACTAGGCGGACATCTTACCAAATCAAACCTATCTTGGGACCCAGACCTCATCCCCGCTCAATCCCTAGCAGAAATCATCGACCAACAAAACCGAAAACGGATCACCGGTGCGACCGCCAAGGAGGTGCTCTCCATGGTATTCAACGGTGACCGACGCCCCATCACACAACTCATCGAGGAAGAAAATCTGGTGTTCCGCTCGCTATCCCGGGAGGAATATATTGAACTGGCACAGGCAGCTCTCGCACTGAATCCGCAGATGGTCGAGCAGATTCGCACGAGAAACCAGGTGGGAAAGATTGGGTGGTTTTTGGGACAGATGATGCGGATGGGGGAGAAGGGGCGGGTGGAAGCACCTAAGGCGAATGAGGTTTTGAAAGAGTTGATAATGGGGAATGGCCAGTAATAATATGAAGATGGATGTTACAAAACTTACATGTATAACTACATCGTCCTACTACAAGTTTACAAAACAGGTGCTGCTTCTCAGTGCCCATCATACCATTCCTCACATATTGTATCACGACGTCAACCTAGGTACAAGAAACTGGAAGCACACGATTGTCCCTCTCGAAGTTCTGTGTCGGACCCTTCTACTATATCTTAGACATTGGCTTGTCAGTGGGCTTAAAATGTCCATTGTCAACGTTGAACACCTGGCCCACGTCCCTCATCGATATCAGTATAGGAATGAGCTTGAGCCACTACAAGGAAGTTTAACAATCACTCTCCGTTCATTTAGAAAAATGGTCGTGTTGTGTCGTCTATCTATCGATGTGGTCACGTGACGATAAGGCTGAACCAAAACACATTTCTATTCTTAGTGTTAAATTACTACAAGACTTTAGATTCCAGATACTTCGATGGCCAATGTAACATGCTTGAGGTAATCGGGTCCAGCTGATCAACCAAAATGAGGCGGTTGCGAAACATCAGTCGTACATCCCGCACGTGACTTCTATACAAATTCTTCACCCAACGCTGTCGCAAGGTACACATCCCACGCAAAACCAAGACATTGACCTCTGAAATTACAGCGAGCCAATTGCGCTAGCCATAAAACATTTTAATTCACGCCTTGCAGTGGGGGAACGAGCCTTAAGAGGCAGCTCTCCTCGACCTGTACTTAGGGGAAGTAGAAATCGCCGGCGGAGACACATGATCCCTAAAAGCAGTTTTTAGCGATCGGTTGGGGTCGGTGATTTTAGCATATTTAAAGGAGTAGTATCCGTGGTTCAGACTTCTCTTTTTGTTAATTTCCTCAATCATCTTTCTTTTCTCTATTAAGTACACATATTCCTTTCTAGGGCTCAATAAGAGTTGCTGTGATCTGACGTATTCGGATCGCATCTCCGCCAGATCTTATCTCGCTGATCTCTTCGTCCTTCCGTCTTCATCGCTTTATCGCCCTTTTTAACCACTTCAACCTTCCGTCTTCTCTATCTTAACAAACACAATGACCTCTCCATCTACCATTACTCAACGCTTCCTCAGCAACCCTGGTCAACTGGGTGTTGTTGCAGTCGGTTTCAACGGCGGCCAGGTACATACCCTGACCTCATAGCCAAGTCTTAGGTAAATACTGATAAGCCAAAACAGTGCAAAACTGGCGTCGAAGCAGCCCCCATGGCCCTCGTCGAAGCCGGCCTTCTTGACCAACTCCACGAAGACCTCGACTACGAAGTCCACCATGACGGCAAGGTTCACTACTACGAAGACGTCACTCCCGCCGCAGACGCAGACCCCGACCACCGCGGCATGAAGAAGCCTCGTGCCGTGAGTGCGGTCACCCAGAAGCTTAGCAGTCAGGTCTACGAACATGCGCGCGAGGGCAAATTCGTGCTCACCCTTGGTGGTGACCACTCGATTGCTGTGGGGAGTATCTCGGGGACGGCGCGGGCGATTCGCGAGAGATTGGGACGGGAGATGGCGGTTATTTGGGTGGATGCGCATGCAGATATTAACGTTCCGGAAACGAGTGAGAGTGGGAATATTCATGGGATGCCGATGGCGTTTTTGACGCGGTTGGCAAGGGAGGAGCGTGAGGATATCTTTGGGTGGTTGAAGGATGAGCATGTTATCAGCACAAGAAAGCTGGTGTACATTGGTCTGCGGGATGTGGATCGGGGAGAGAAGAAATTGCTGCGCGAAAACAACATCAAGGCATTCAGCATGCACGACATCGACAGGTATGTTTTACTTAACCTCCTTTGTTATGACGATGCTAAATAGAAGTCTAGACACGGCATTGGCCGCGTGGTCGAAATGGCCCTCGCCCACATTGGCAATGACACTCCCATCCACCTCTCTTTCGATGTCGATGGCTTGGACCCTCAATGGGCCCCTAGTACTGGTACTCCTGTGCGAGGCGGACTGACCCTGCGTGAGGGTGACTTTATCTGTGAATGCGTGCATGAAACGGGTAACCTGGTGGCCATGGATCTGGTCGAGGTGAACCCGAGCTTGGAAGAGAAGGGAGCTACGGAAACTATTCGGGCTGGATGTTCGTTGGTCAGGAGTGCTCTGGGTGATACCCTGCTGTGATTTTCTTTGTTTTTTTTTTTTTATAGACACGATGAATATGCATTAGACTGATGCCAGTGAGGCATAATATGTGATCGACCCTTGGTCCGAAACTAACCATTGTTGCTCGTAAATACACTGAACTCTTACACAGGTTCTCCGCATTTCAATTACCCTTTAGAAAACCTGCATCTCGGTTAATAGTTGAATCGAAGACTTTAACCGTTATATCGGATATACTTCATTCACATTGATTGGCCTTATGTTAGAGTAACTTTGATCCGCATCGGATTTCCCCGTTAGGTGTATGTTCTATGATATCGCACGAGATCGAGCCCTCAATCAAAGATGAATACTTATAAGATAAAGACACCCTATTCAAACTCCGTTCTCACCTGGATCAACCAAGCCAACCAACACAATGAAACTCCCTTTGGCAACACTATCCCTATCTCTCCTCCAACCCACCCTCTCCCAAACCCTCAACACCACCCTGCCCACCCACTTCCACAACGACACCCCCTGGTACACCCCCCGTATCCCCTTCTTCAGCACCTCCCTCTCCACTCTCACCGAAGTCTACTACTACCGGTGGACCCTCTACCGCGCACACCAACGCGATCTCGGTCCGCACGGCTACATCACTACAGAATTCCTCAACGACGTAAACTGGCAAACACAGCCCTACGCGTCTCTCGTCGATGCGACAGGTTTCCATCTCCGTGAGGGGCGCTGGTGTCGGGATCGGAGGTTTAATGGGGATTATGTGGGATTCATGCTTGATGGGGAAAGGGGGGATATGTATCAGTTCTCGGAGTGGGTTGCGGATTCCGTGTGGCAGAGTTATCTTGTTGATGGGGATATCGATTCTGCTATTGCTAAGTTGGACAGGTTGGTGGATGTGTTTGAGGGGTGGGAGGGGAATATGACCGAGGCTGGGACTGGGGGGTTTGATGGACAGAAGGGGTTGTTTTGGATTCAGCCGTTGACGGATGCGACGGAATATACGATTGCGAGTGTTGATGCGAGTGGCGGGTTTGATGGATTTACGGGTGGGAATGCGTTCCGGCCTAGTGTTAACAGTTATCAATTTGCGAATGCGTTGGCTATTGCAAGGCTTGCAGGGTTGAAGGGTGATCATGCCCTTGCCGACGAGTATCAAGATCGAGCAAGCGCGATCAAGGCCAATGTGCAGAAGTCGCTGTGGAACAGCACGTTTGAGCACTTTATCGACCGGTACCAGGTTGGCAACGAGAACGTCACGTATTGGGACTACATCCGCGGACGAGAGTTGGTGGGCTATGTCCCTTGGACCCATGATCTTCCCGATGACAATGAGACGTTTGCGCAGGCGTGGACTCATCTTCTTGATTCTGAAAGGTTTGCTGGCTCACACGGCTTGCGCACCAATGAGCCGAGCTATGAGTATTTCATGCGCCAGTATCGTTATGAAGGCGAGCAGCGTGAATGTCAATGGAATGGTCCTGCGTGGCCGTACCAGACTACGCAGGTGCTGACGGGTCTGGCGAATCTTCTCGATCATTATCCCACTGCGTCTTCGACGGGAAGAATTACCCGCAAGGACTATACGGACTTGCTCGTGCAGTACGCCCAGCTTCACTATGACCCCGACCGCGGTGGTGTGCTCGATCTGGAAGAGGATTATGATGCTGATACGGGACGGCCCATCGTGGGTCTCGCGCGATCTCCGCATTATTTTCACTCGGGATTCATCGATCTGATTCTGTCAGGTTTCGTTGGAATCCGACCTCGTGCAGATGATGTGCTCGAGGTCAACCCACTCGCCGATGGAGATTCCGTCTCGTTCTTCCGCGCAGAAAACATCCTCTACCACGGCCATGACATAGCAGTCCAATGGGACGCGTCAGGAGAGCAATACGGCGCCACAGGACTGACCATCGAAATCGACGGCGAAACCGCAGCCAGCGCGCCAGACCTGACCCGCCTGAAAGTCAACATTACCCGTGAGAAACCACCCGCGATCCATCGCCCAATAGCCAAATCCATTCAACTCCAGTCTGATTCCGTGTGGCCACGAGGAAGCGTCTCAGTCGCGGATGCAGACCGCGAAAGCGTCCATGCTGCCATCGACGGACGGGTCTGGTCCTTCCCAGAGAGCGATATCGCCAATGGATGGGATACACCCGTCGGGAATGGGAGCGAAATATGGTACCAGGTCGAGTTTGGGGATAGCGTAACCACTGCAAGTGCTGAGGTTGCTTTCTTTGCGAATGATACGCAGGGGTTTGATGCTCCGGAGAGTTATCGAATTGAGGTTCTTGATGGTGGTGAGTGGGTGGGGGTAAGCGGTGCGCATTATGCGGAACCGGTCACGAATGGGATTACCATTGCATCGTGGGATGAAGTTGCGACCGAGAATATCAGGATGGTGTTTGTGCCAAAGAGGGAGCAAAGGGTAAGACTTGTGGAGTTCAAGGTGTTTTCAGAGGTGGTCAGTCAGCCATGGTCTCTTAAGCGAAGCAATGTGAACGGAGATCAAGCATCAGCAGTCCCGTCAAACTATCTAGCCCAAGGTTTTGTCGACTAGAGCACTTTGTCTCTCTTGAATTGCAGCCAGGTGATATTCAGTCTGTCAATATTATTGTTTATAACAGGGTTTAAAAAAATAAAAATGAAAAGAGAGAGGCACAAGCGAATCAAGACAAGACTAAGCTATTTTTCCAACACCCTGACTCGTTGTAGCTGTATGTATCAGCATCAACTCCCCTGCCACCGCTATTTCTCCCTGCCACCAGAATTTCTATACAGCGTTACGTACAGAGCAAAGCTGCATCCTCACAATTTCACCCTGTCACTTTATCAAGTTCTCATCCCAGCCAGAGTCTCCTCGCAAACATTCAATTGAGTCTGGTCTGGTCTGGATCGCTCCACATCTCATCTCCATCGCCAACACATCTATTCCACCACTTTCCCTGCAGCGCTTTAGCACTACGTACCTTACAAGCGCCCAACACAGCTCTTAATCAATTGATCAATCGGAAATCAAGAATACCTACAGCTACAGCGGTGATGCGCTGTCACTCTGCCGGTCCCTGTCACTGTCATTTTTAATATTAATTCCTCGTCAGCTTCACTTTGACACGCCCTGCATACAGATAGCTATATATCCCGGTACCTGGAACAACGTCCAACCACCAAAAGCCTTGAGCAGGTTAGACAAATAAACGAAGATGGCTGTCCGAAGAGTCTATCGCCGGTACCACTGGCCCGAACTCCAACTCAACTGCTGGCTCTTCATCGTTCTCGCTGCCTCATGTATCAATCTTGGTATTTTCGCCTGGTTAATGGCTGTGCAATCGCAGCTTAAGCTCGGGACTCCATGGTACCTCCACCTCTCTCATACTCCCCTCTACCAATCTATCCTGGTACAGAAAGCTAACGAGACAGGCTCTTTCCGTTCATGGTCGTCTCCGGCGCGCTGGGCATCTTCTTCATAGCCCTAATCTTAATTCTGGCCATGCAGCGCTTCCTGCTCCCCGGAATCATCATCGTGGGGAGTTTTGTGCTCTTCGTACTCTGGTTAACAGGCCTCGTTGAGACGGCGTTGCAGTTGTATGGTGTTGTGGGGAGTGTGAATGATAGTTGTAAGTATTGGGTGGAGGGGAATGGGATTCATGGGGACAGTATTGAGGCGTTGGCGTGGTTGACGCAGATTACCATTTGTATGTCCTCTCCCTCTTCAACGATGGCTTTATGAGAAATGGTATGGCTAACTGGCGCAGGCAATTGTTGGAAAACGGCCTTTGCGTTCGAGTTGATTGGGGTGATTTTCTTTTTGTGGATGATTATTATGTCGTGGCGAGTGCATCGCGATGTTGCGTGATGCTTTTTTCCCTTTGTTTATGACTGATGTGTCTGATGTATGACCTATGGCTAATGTTTATGAAAAAAAAAAATATTGATTTCTCCCGTATATGAACAGTTTCTCTGACCTAACATATCAGTATCAGTATTCACACCAACGCCGTCGCTATGCCACTGCATCGCAACAACCAGAACTCGAACAGATAAGCAAATAGAAAAAAAAAAAGAAAAGAAAAGAACTCCGAATCGACTCCTACAAATATACAAAAAGAAATGATATGAAAAATTCAACCATTCTCCTCCGCGATATCCCCCTCCGCCTTCTCATCATAATCCCCATCTTCAAACGCAGCCAACATCTCCCGCTCTAGTTCGTCCTCGTCATCCGCTGGATCTTCCGGATAGCTCACGTCTTGGCCCTTGATCGCGGGCTCTTCAGCATTTTCTTCGGCGTTTTCTTCGTCGTCTGCGTTCGCGCCGGTCCGCTCAGTTGGCAGGCTTGTTCTTGACGTTTCCGCCGCGCTCGTGCTGCTTGCCGTGGCTACTTCTTTGAGACCCGTGCTACGCGCATGCGAACGCTTGATCCGCTGTGCCAGTCGTGACCCCTTATCGCTTTCTCCATCTGTCTCATTGTCACTGCTGTTGGCGCTGGATCCGCCATCACTATCGTCGCCTTCCCCGTCGCGCTTCCGTTTCTTAGTTGCGCTGGTTTCATCCGCCAACTGCGATACATCCTGCTCGCTTTCAATGTCACTCTCACTCTCGTCATCGCTACCCAGGAATTCCTTCAATTCATCATGGATGGCATCCTCTTCATCCTTATCGTAACCGATTTGCGCCATTTCCGTGAGTCCCGCCGACTTGAAGATGTCGTCCATCGCATCGTCGTCTGTTCCTGTCGCTTCGTCCGAAGACGACAGCCAACCACTTTCCGCTGCTTCCCTCGAGTTTGGCGAGATCGGCTCTCCGCGGTCATCCGGGTGCACGGGAAGAAGATACGGGTCCTCGTCCAGGTGGCTCCATTGAGTCAACGAATCTAACAGCCACTGCGTCGTGACAATCTTGACGTTTGGATACCGAGTCGCCTCGCGTACTTTGGCCGTGCGGTTACGTCCGGCTACCAGATGTGTCGTACGGATGTTGATCTTGTTCGAGACGATAACGCCAAAACTCTTCGCCCATAACGAGATGTCGGCATTCTGTGTATCCGTCCCAAGCGGCAGAACTCCGGAGAACACCACAACTACTCCGCCAAGGACTTGTCGTTTGATCAGGGGCATTATATCCTGTACATCCGGAACGAGTTTCAAATCGACATCCTTCTCCTTCATCGGCGTCCTCTCACCCCGCAGAGCTGCTACCCGTCCGCCAAGTGCCCGTGATCTCCTCTTGTCATATTCGTCAAAGAAGTGTCGATGTACGCGATCTAATCGATCCTCCAGCTGAAGGAGTTCCTGGTCATTATCCTCGAGTAAATGGTGTCGCTGCTTGCTAAGATCTTGTGCCGATTCATCCACACTTGTCGAAGACTCGCTGCTCACATCGCCGTCATCTTCCGCTTCCAGTTCCTTTTGCTTTTGCAGTAATGGGCGATCCTCCACCTGGTGCATGATCGTTTCTTGTTGCGCGGTACTCTGTTCTTGCAATAATCTGGGATTGTCTCCACCACCCATAGTCACTAGTTGTTCCAAGGCCGACACATCTGCTGTTCCAGGCTCTGCTTTCCCAGTTGTGCCATTTGGTTGAGCTGCTGATGGTGCGAGTGGTGCTTTCTCCTTTGCCTGCTTGGGCTTATCTTCTGACTTGTTGGCTTCTGGCGTTGCTGAGGCGGCTAGCTCCTGCTTTTGAGGCAAGAAGCTCGAGTTGATATCACCAATGCCAACAAAGAAATCATAGGGAGACACTTTGATAAGGTTGGGGTTCCAGCGCCACACGTCTCCACGGTCGTCAATGATAACTACCATCTTCGTGTCAACTGGGAACAGGCGATGGAGGTTCTTGGCCGTCAAGTTTCCACTTTCGTCACGGCTGAGAATGCGATCCCCGAAAAGTGTCTTATCCGGATCAACGATCTTAGCAATCTGTTGCGCATAGGACCTAGTGCCCATAGTGTAAATATGCAATTCAAAAAGCTGTGATACGTTGTGCAAAAACGACTCCAAGCCTGGTCGTAACTTGACGTAGTACCAACAACCACGCATTCCCGGGCCATCTTCCATCAGTTGAAACGGCCGGACATCACTCAGGGCCTTGAAGTTCGGGTTATCCTTGTCCTGCATCCACTCCCCAACCGTAGGGTCGACCGTAGCATGGATGATGGTCTGATCAAGATCAACCACCAGAGACAATTTTCTGCTTGCCAGCAAACGGCGCTTTGCATCCTCTTCAACACGCGTAGCTTCCTTCGCGCTCACGGTAAGGGCAGTGTTATCGTGTACCATTTGGATGGGGGCGCGCATCGAGTCCATCGTTTCGGTGTTATAGGTTGCCCTGCGTAGAGGTAAAGAAGTCAGTCCCATTCATGTACAACGACTCCATAGTGCAAAACTCCAAAACTCACTCAGTCATATCCTTCCCACACTCCGCGCAAAGTCCCCCAAACTGAACCTCGTGAGCACATGGTTCATCGATCTCAACAACATCAATCCTGTAGAAAAACAAGTTAGTTCCTGGGCTTTCCTTGAATCACGCAGGGACGAGACTTACGGAAACTCAATCACATCACCCTTCTTAATCTTCCACTGCACAAGCTCCCCATCAACTGTCGACTCAAACTTGGTCGGAAACTTGCGCTGCACCTCAATCTTATTGCCTAACCCATCACCCTCGGTGACAGTTGTTTGGTAGACATACCAGAACAGTGCCTCATCCCGCTCGACCGGATCCCCCGATTGCTTCAGCAGCGACGTCACGGAGATCGGGTAATGGAGGCCGTACGGTAGACGAAGAAGCATATTCTCGATTCCAACTGGTCCTTCTCTTTCTCTGATCTTCTCTCTTTGTTATCAATTCCGTCTCCTAAGACCCCAGCCTTTGGCTAGAACCGTACATTCAGAAACCGGGCGGGAGAAAGCGATTGCGATATATTTTATAGAATCTCGGGAATTTTGAGGGCTATGGAGCCATATCAGACCGAACAATGCGCCTGGATCGAATGAAAACAACCGGCGGCACACGACAACGGCCGAGGGGGACTTTGGGGTCTGCGAAGCTAGCTATAGGCTTCGCGGGACAGCGAAGTGGAAGGACTCAAGCGAAAGTGTAGAAGTAGGCGACGCGATAAAACCTGATCACTAGGGTCAAGCTAGCTGCTTAGTTTTGCGGTGGTGATGATGACGGCGGTGTTGTCGCTGCAAGCAATCGCCACGAGATGACGCGAAGCGGTTTGACCAGAAGGATTGGTAGCTTGCGTGCGCAATAGCTATCGCAGCTGTAGAATGAATATAGGAGTTGTAGTTTCTGTATTTGTGATGAAAAGTAGAGTTTTATAGCTGAGTTGGGAGAAAAGAAGAAGAGCAAAATATGAAGAGAAAGACGAGGAAGAGAGATGGCATTAAGGCAGCAAGGCAGCAAAAGAGGTTCTATGCCTGAGGCTTGTGCGGGGACCGTCAACCGTTTAATGTCAAAGAACCAGGACTGGAACCACGGTTCTTTATTCCTCGCCATTCTGCTTCTATAAAGAATATAAGTGGCGGTCACTGTATTAAAAGGCAGACTACAGCCTTGAGCTAAAAATAGGAAAGGTGGAATTGAAAGAAATACTTGACATGGATTGAAAGCCGTTCTACTGTTATGCACTTGTAGCAATTCTAGGCTGTCTGGATACTAGACAAGCCTGTGAAATTAATTAAACTCAAAAGAATTCCATTAATAGCATCATCAAAAAGCAAGTTGCAAGCACATGCTTGCAACCATCTGCGGGAATCGTCTTCGTCTCCAAGCGATCGTATAAAAATCAAAGCAACCTGCGATATACCTATTTACGCATAAAACCATGAGATAAATCATCCTCCTTCAATCACCTTGTGCTCGTGAAAAGGCATGGGAGCTGATAATTTATTTGGCCTTGGCAAGACCGACCTCGCCGTTACCAAGGTCATACACGCTGTACCACTTGCGCAAGAACGAGTCTCCCAAAATGGCCAAGGGTCCAACGGGCTCAGGGAAGTCCATACCCATGAAAGAGCTCATGCAGCTGCCCTGGACTTCCAAGGTGTAGTCGTAGGGAGTGATGGTGAAGTTGTGGCCACCCAGTTGAAGAGTGAGGTCAGGAAGAGAAGAGCGCTTCTCACAGTCAACGTTGTACTGGCCCATAAAGTTCTTGGTAGCACCAATCTCCTTGTTGCTATTCACAAAGGTTAGCTCAATTCGTGTGCATCAGTGTATAGGACTCACAGAAGCTCGGCAAGAGTAGAAGGCAGCGCGATGAGCGAAGTGCCAGTGTCCAGAATGACACCAGTGTTGTCAAGCTCAGCAACGTTGTCACCGAGGGCAATGGAGTTGAAGTCGACCTCCCAGTAGGCCTGACGGCGGAGGGGAATCTTGGTCAAATCGCCGGTGTAGTGGTCCTTGTCAACACCACCGAAGGTGACCTCCGAGGTGTCACCGTCCTTGTTGGCATCGCCCAGGTAGAAGGCAAAGACAGGCTCATCAACCTTCTTCTGGTTGACCAGGCTGTAGAAGGGAGGAACAATCTTGTTGACCGAGATGGTGTCATAGCCCAATCCCAAGATACCGTCAAAACGGCCAAAGGCAAAGGCAAGGCCGGGCTCGCTAGTAGCCTCAGCGAACAGCTGATTCTCAATCTTGAGATCTCCAATCTTCACGTTGTCTTCGGACACAAAGCCACTCAGACTTCCGGATCCATACTGAATGGAAAACTCGGAGCCGTTTTTCTTGCTCGTGGACGACGCAGATGAGTCGTATTTGTTGTGAAGGTAACAGGCGATGGACCCACATTCGGACGAGGGGACCCACAAGTTCGAGCTGCCGGTGTCGAGGACAACCTTGAACTTCTGGGGGGGGGTACCAATCTCGATCTCGCTGAAGTCTAGAGAGAATCAATATGCGTTAGCATAGGCGCTATTGGTGGACGTTTGCAAGGGTCAATCATACATTGGGCATTCAGGAAGTTGTCAACCAACACATTGTGGCGACCCTGCTCCTTAACGGACTGGTCTTGGAGCAACTCCTCATGAACAGAAGGGCGGATGCCCATGTACTTCTGGGAAAGAGAGCGGACATGAGCGTCGATGTTGTGGGTGTACTATAGAAATGGAGCTTAGATTAGCTATCCGAATTGCATCTTTGACAATCTATGATTCTCATGAAACCCCAGGCTTCTGGGAGACGGAGAATATGTCAAACTCACCAGCTGCTCCTCCAAGGGGACCTTGTTGAGCTTCAACTTGTGAACCTCGGCGGATGCACCACCCGCGAGCAGGGCAGCGGCAGCGATAAAGGGTGCCTTCATATTGGCGATAAGACTCAAAAGAGCGAAAAAACGAACCAGCTGCGATGAAAGAATGTGAGTATGTGCGATGTAAACAAACGATAAGTGATGGATGGAAATGGGATGAAGAACAGGAAGGGGGAAGAGAGGTAGAAGAAGGATGGAGGTTGGAGACAGAGAGGAGGTGATGCGGGTGAGCGTGACTCCGATCTGGTTGCGGAGCGACTGCAGGCCACGGGCCGGCCAATCATATCAGCGGGTCTCAACTGCGTCACTTGGGGGTGTTGATCACGGGGTTGTATTGTATGGTAAAGTAGACTATTTAGGTCTCCCTAAATATGTCTGTTATTTCATACTTCACTGCTACAGCAAATGATAGCCGCGTATTTGATGTTTTGTACCGTATCGCTGAGCTGGACGATGATGCAACGGGGCCGATTCCGGCTAGTCACTCTTGGCACCTGGGCTTACACCGATACTGTTGACCGTTTGAAGTACCTGACATTATCGTGGTCGTTATCTACGGGGTACGGACGGTGTCGGTATCGAGTCACTTTGATGAGTTATTTATTGTACTTCTAGCGTAGATATGATGCGCCATGCTCAACCTAGTCCAGCCCATAACACAAGAAGAAAGTAAAAGGAAGAAAGCGGTAGCCTGATTAGCGGTAGAACTCGGGTCTAAAAAGTATGTCAGATTAGTAACGGTAGACAACACATTCCCAGGATAAGAAACGTACCGGTCTGATTCCTGGCCAGTCTTCACTTGCGCGGCGTAAGCATCATCAAGGTCTGACTGGATGATTTGGTAACGGTTCTTTCGCACTGCACGCAAACCAGCCTCCTGCATGATGGCCGCAATAACGGCACCCGACAAGGGCTCGTTGCGGACGATCAGCGAGTCCAGATCCACCTCAGGTGAGAGCGACATCCGGGAGGCGATCGTAGTGAAGATCAGACGACGCTCCCGTCGGTCACGTAGCGAAGGGAACTCGATCTTCCGGTCCAGACGACCGGGACGCAACAAAGCAGGGTCCAGGGTATCCGCTCGATTGGTGGCCATGATGACCTTGACGTTGCTTGTCTGCTCGAAACCATCCATCTGGTTGAGAAGTTCCAGCAGAATACGCTGCACTTCACGGTCTGCACCGGTCTGGGCGTCGAAACGCTTCGTGGCAATGGCATCGATTTCATCAATGAAAATAATAGCGGGCGAGTTCTCACGGGCCATCCGGAAGACGTCACGGACCATACGGGGACCCTCACCCAGGTATTTCTGAACGAACTCCGAACCGTTTACTCGAATGAAGCTGGCGGTTGTGCTGTTGGCCACGGCCTTGACCAACATGGTCTTTCCGGTACCCGGGGGACCGTACAGCAGGACACCACGAGGAGGATCGATACCTGATCCACCAGTCAGTAACATGCTCTTCACTATCATTTATCATCTCGCCAATCCAATTTAACGCACCAATTTGCCGGTAAAGGTCGAAGTGTGTCAAGGGAAGTTCAACAGCCTCCCTGATCTCCTGCTTCTGCATATCCATACCACCGACATCAGCGTATGTCACGTCGGGCTTCTCATCTTCGCCCAGCATCGCAATAGACGAGTCGGCCTCGGGAGGCAGGATGTCAACGAGAGCGTTGGAGTGACGGTGGAGAGCGACCGAGGAGGACGGCTTGAGCTTTTCGCGATCGAGGGTGGACAGGATACGGACGACATAATTTGAGCCGGTCGAGGACTGTACGATACCGGTGCTACAGCTCCTGTCAGCAACCATTTTATGAGACGTCGGTGATGTGTCCATACTTCTGGTCAATCGCTTCCATGAATTGTCCGATCACCAAAGGCACACTTTGTATCCGTTTAATCTCCTCCTGCGCACGAACGAGCTCCCGCTTCAAGCTCCTGTAGTCAAGTCACCAATCAGTTTCATGTTTATCTTCAAAAGTATTATGAGGTTCAAGCGAGAAGATAGACACTTACCTCTGTTCATCCTTGATGTATTCCTCTTGGAGTTGAATGTACCTACAATCAAATTGGTTAGTACAAGCCACCACACGAAACCACTTGACACGAAACCCAAAAGAACATACTCTAAATGTCTCTGCAATCTCTTCAGGGTGGCATATTCGTCACCTCCGTCAGACCCTGTGCCCTCCAAGGAGTTGATGTTAGGGATGGTATCCAACGGGGTTGGCTTGTTGTGAAGCGTGACGTTGTTCGCCGGATTCTCCACGGCGACGTCGGCCATGATGGTGAGAGTTTCTCAGTAGGAGTAAAAAGGGGGTCGTTAGAGAGAGAATATAAGGAGAAGGAGCACAGAAAGCACGTATACAGTCGTTTGCGAGAGGTAGAGGTTCGTCGTCCGATGGAGCTTTTGCTTGATGATGTCCGGCTCAGTCACGTAGCTTGCCATTGCATCACGTGATCCAAAGCTCGGGTACAATAAATTCCACCACTTGCGCTTCCTTTCGACGCTACAACATGAAACCCAAATAATTGTCTATAGAGGTTTCATTATCACTCGCGAAAATATTATATTTAAGAAAAGAATATTAAGAATAAATCCGGTTACATGAAAAGCACAGTGGCATAACCTGTTTATTACCTGGCTGATCTAGCTCAAGGACTGACTTTGACTATTTTTGGCACGAAAGATGCTCCAAGGATTCCACCACGGGGTTCTTTGGTATTTCTAATTGTCAGCTATTGCAGATATATTTGAAAGTTCTGCTCTCTTTCTGGGGTCCTAAAGTCGAATAGTCCCCGTCTTCCATATGTTGACCGTAATTCCAGTGTAGACAGCCTGCAGGATTCTGCTATGCAGAGGTGCCATGAAAAAAAAAATACAAGAATCTGAGAATTCATTAGCAGGAAGATACTGCTGTCGTCTATTGATATGGGCGCTCTCGGGAAAAATTTTATCCTCACATAGGCCAGCCACCGCAAGCCTTGTTCGTATAGTCGCAAAAATAGCAAGGACCTCGCCGCCAAACAACTTCTCTTCCCCCTGAACTGCGTTCTTTACAGTGAACATTGCATGTGGGAGGCCATAGTATACCACGAGCTTGCACCCGTTCGTGGGTCCCTATGCCGCATTGCATTCACTGGATAGGATTAGTACGAGGATTATATACCGCAGATATTTTCCACTTACCATGAATACCGATCCGTGAGCAAGTCTAGGGTATGTCCATTTGGGAGTCCCTTTCTGGAACACTCATTAAACTCCCAGCTCATACAATATTTCAGAATCCCGCCCTTCTCAGGGGGGCTATTTCCATTTGCCAGCGCTTTGGACATTTATCATTGTCGTTGAACTCGCTACGGGTATCATTATAGATAAATTCGTCTCTATTGTAATCGAGGTCGACTGGATACCGGTCGAAAGTCTCGCAAAAGAGGGGCGAAGAAACATGGCTGTGACTGTATAGGGTGGTTAGTTGCCGTCGTCCTTTATGATGAACGGATGGCATCTAATGAAAGATCCAAGAACGGGAAATCCACATGGAAAACCGGGTTTGAGATTTCAATGAGATTTCTAATATATTTCCGACGATCGGATACTGTCTTTGCGGCTTGTGATGGCTATCTTTTCCAACGAGTCGCCAATAGTCTATGGAGTGAAATATATCTGAGTTGCTGGTATGGCAATGATGATAACATTGTAGGAATACAACTCAGCCGTGAACCAGCTGAGCCCTAAAATATTGTTGCTCGGGTAGTTCAAACTGAGCTTTTGACAATGCATCTCTAGATATGCAGAGCGTTGGTCTCCGGCCTGTTACATGATACTAAATACGCGAATTGATTTTGATAGCCCTAGCCATATCCATGGTCGACAACGAGAGTCATTGAAATTTATCACGAATGAAGGTGGATCTTGATGTCACATACGACAAGAAAAATCAAAGGATCAGCAGAGCTAAGATATTGTTGTCTACTTCATTTTCGTTCGGGGAATTTTATAGATTGACTATTGGCCATTAGGGCAAAGCTGACTGCAACCCAATAGACGTTATGGTGGCTATTATCATTCTTGCCGAGCCACGTGACCTTGTTGCGGTATTATTTCTCTGGTACTGGGATAGGTAGCATGGTGGTACAGAGTGTTATTCGTTGGAATGGTCTATTTTGCATAGGGATACTATGTTGAGGGAAAACGCATAATTAGTCATCTTTAATGCAGATGCACTATGCACACCGGCAGCGGCGGCAAAACCGCAGGACCGACTTCCTGCTCCTTTTCCCATACGTTGTTCCTCTTGTCCATCCAGCAGCCATTCCAGTCCGTTCATTATTGTTATTGATTAAGACGGCTTATTCCTCGGCATTATCATAATTACTGGGTCTTGGAATTAGTTATCAATTTTTCTCCACGGCCCTTTCTGTTTGCCCCCGGTTGCCTCCACTCGGACTGGCATTTCCCTAGGTTCGGTTCGCTCTCTGGCAGTCCTACGATCTTGGTCACTTTCCCCGGACTGTATGAGGTTATTTTCTCTTATTTAAAGTAATAATCAGACGGTAATCTACGTTTCTTGGTGCGTATCCCATACATACACCATCTTTACCCTAAACGGACACATCCTACTCTGGTTTGCTTGTTGTCACAGCTTGTCTTGTGACCACGTCCGTTCCACACTGGGACCACGCACTTTTCTCGGCCACCGGCACTGCACCCAAGCACGTTGCAGAGAATTAGCTGGGGCTTGGGATGGAGAATCTAGGGATGCTGGCCCTAATTATGATTGTTCTTCTCGAAAAGGATTCCATTTTCTGTCCATACTAACCCTGCTCAATGGCAGACCTCGTCTCTCTTCCGTCGTGATCCCGTGACCAGCCAAGCCTCTCATTCTGAGTGTGTCACGTGCCGGGCCGTTCTCAGCCTCTCGCTCGTTCTTCTCACTCACTTTCCCTCCCTCTCCTGCTTACTTTGCTTGTGTTGGCTGCTGCTGCTCCTCCTCTCGGAATCCGGCTTATTTCCCCCCGCTTGCAAGTCGGCATTTAGAGTTGTCCAGCCTTTGTCGGTATGTATTTCATTCCTGTCTGTTTTTGATCGCGTTTTCTTTGGGAGAGGCCACACTCGCACCACCCGCTGGTGACGGTGTTGCGCTTGATCGTTCGCCTCGTGTCGCAGAACAAAGCGCGACTCAACCAGCATACCTTCACCAACCATTATTCCCCATCACACATACATACATACATGTACACCCTCCCCAGAAGTTCGACGCGTCTAGACTGGTCTGTTCGTCCCCCGATCTGTCATTGGTCTAGTCGCACCTGATTTTGGGTTGAAGCTGGCCAGGAACGCTAATGATGCCAATTTGGGGGTGCTGTCATTGTCGCTTTATCATGCAGTGGATCATTCCCTGCTGCTGGAACAGTCGCTAATAATGTCCTTTTGGGTTATTGCTCTACAGATGGGTTGGCAAAATCACACGACATGAATGCCTGGCTAGCCGACGCCCCGAACCTCCCAAGCCATGACAATGGTACTTTTAATCCGACGACCATTGATCCTTCCGCTGCCTTCCTCAATCCCTCTCCTACTCCGGACCCCAACCAATTCCAACAGCGCATGTTTAACGGCCTGTCGCGAAATGTGTCTCCCGGTTTCCAGAACCCGAACCAAGTGATCCCCTCCAAACGACCGCGCCCCGAGGATGGGGTCGCCATGTCCCCGCGACCTGCGCCTGGGGGTATAACCGCGTCGCGCTCGCAAACACCACACCAAGTGCCCTTCCCGGGGTATCAACCGTCAACGAATGGCACACCGCAGTTTCCCGCCCATCCTACTCCGTATCAGCACCTCCAGCGCGGTGCCTCTCCCAGCGTCACGCAGTCTCCAGTCATGCAAGATTTCGACCAGAACAGTGTCCAGCGAATGGGAACCGCCTCCCCGAGTCCGTTCTCACCCGCTGGCCCGCATGTTGGTTCGCAGATGTCCCCCCCGCAATCGGATCATCCAAGCCGCGTAAACACGCCGCAAAGCAGCACGTTTATGCCACCCAGTCAACCATTCGCACAGGCTGTCGGACCGCAGTTCACTCCGACACCACCAACCATGAGCTCGGCTGGCGTTCAACCACCCATGCAGGCGCCATTTGGCGCGGTGCCCCAGGGTTATCAACAGGCCATGGCTCTTCAGCAGCAGCGATTGCAAGCCATGCAGATGCAGAACCCCGCACGGCCTATGAATATGAACCCGGCCATGATGGGTAGACCCATGGCGCCCGGAATGAATCCCATGGCACCCCAGCAGGTCGCAGCTCTTCGTATGCAGCAGCAGAAACCATCGAGTCCGGAGGGCTTTATGAGATCATTACAAAAGTTCATGATGTCGCGGAATCTGCATTTGGATCTTCAACCCATTGTTTGCGGTCGTCCAATTAACCTAGTCCAGCTATATGCGGCGGTCATGAAGTTGGGTGGTTCGAAGAAGGTCTCGGCGGCTAACATGTGGCCTGTGATTGCACAGCAACTACACTTTCCTCCAATGCAATTTCAGATGGCTGTCCAGGAACTTCGAGAACACTATGCGCGAAATCTTGCGGCGTATGAGCAAGCTTTCCTCAGCACCCAGCAGAAGCAATCGGGGGATCCAATGCAACAGCAACAACAACAACAGCAGCAGCAGCAGCAACAGCAGCAGCAACAACAGCCGCAAAACCCGTTGCCCCGAACCGTGAGCGACCCTTCTGCGATGCAATTCCAATCCCCAACGAATAAGGCGAGCCAGGGTTTCGACGCATCGCAGCCCATCGCACAACCCTCAGCCAGTAACGCAGCGTCGGTATCGAATAATATCGGACACAGTGCATCGAATGGATTTGCGGCACCTTCCCAAGCCAGGGTTCCGAATAAGCCACCACAACATCGCCTTAGCATTTCCCAAACCCCAGGGACACCACAGGATCCAACTAGTCAATTACCAGGTCAGCCGGCCGCACAGCCTGGCAAGGTCCCTGGGGCGCAACCAGGGAAATCATCTGAAACCATTGACACGTCGTCTGATCAGCCATTACAACATCCAATTGAGGAGACGTTCAAGCCGACGGTTTTGCCCGAGAGCCAACTTCATGGCCCTATCCAAGTGGATGAATTCGCCCAGCTTGGTGAGGATATCTCAAGGTTGAAGCCCAACGTGCCAGCATTTGGGGAGCTTGGCGTGATTGACATCCATGCTCTTACTATGAGCGTCAAGTCAGGGATTCATGCAGAAATGCGCGTGGCATTAGATACCCTGACATTGCTTGCCAGCGAGCCGAACGTCCCCATATCGCTGGAACATTGCGATGATTTGGTCGATAGTCTAGTCGAGTGCGCTGAAGACCAGGTTGAGCTGCTGGCAGAGCATGCGGCTGAAGTGTCAGACGTCATGCTCCTCTCTTCGTATGAAGAGATTATCCGCGGGTGCCAGACTGAATGGACATCCCTGGCCGATGTTCCGGAGTTTGGAAGCCTGGACTACGAGCTAGACCGGGCGGTAGATCGTTTGGTTTGTATCACCACGATTCTGCGAAATTTCTCATTTACTGAGTCAAACTTTGGCGTATTGGCCAATCCTACGGTCGTCAACCTCATCGCCACGATTATCCGCTATCTGGGAACCCGAAACATGCTCTTGCGAACGCATCAGAACACATTGGACTTTATGAAGGACGCTGTCATCTTTCTGAGTAACCTTGGTCATTTCATCCAGTTATCCGGAAAAGATGAGGCCCACTGTCTCTTACATTTCATCCTATCGTTTGCCCCGTTCCCGCTACCTACTCTCTCTCCCGAAGGGAGCATCATGTTCACGCCATATAATGCCGCCATTCACAAATACACACCCGCAGCGACGGATGCTCTAGCCAAGCTGCTGGCGCGGGATGATCCGAATCGGTCAAACTTCCGTGCCATTTTCTTGGGAGACGCATCTTCGACGCCGCAACCGGAATTACTCACGCGTGCATTTGGCTTGGCCATTTGCGCTATCCCTGACCAACCGCGGAAGCCGCTTGCTTTTGTGGATGCTCGCAAGGTCTTTCTGCTCCAAGGGTTACTTGCAGCTGATGTTCTCGCTGGATATGCGGATGCGCCTTTGGCCAAATCCTGGCTTGAATCGACTGATGGATTCGCAGTCCACCTTCTCCGACTTTCGTGCCTAATAAGCACGGAACGCGTCCCACCACCATTCAATCCACACGCTCGCCAGAGCCAGGTTGCGAGAGCACAAGCAGAGGAAGCATATGCATATAGCTCGATCATCAACCGAGGCTTGGCGATCCTGCGCCGGCTTGCAGAAAAGTCGAAGCAAGTGGATGACACTTCCGGGTTACGATTCCCATCCGGGATCGTCCCGAAGAAAGAGAGTTTACTCGGGGCATTGCTGATGCCCCAAGTGGATCCAGGCGTTATTCGACAACTGTTAACTTATGCGCGACTGGCGGATTGACCCGAGTGTTCGGTTTTCTATTTTCAAGAGGGCGTCGTGTGTTTTGTGATCTCTTTGCTATTTATGTCTTTTATAAGCGGAAGAAATCTACTAACTGGTACTATTTATCACTATTTTTCGTTTCTCTCGTGTCCTTTTCTTCCGTCCATACTTAAATCTCCCTCCTTTCCTCCTTTCTTTCTTGTCCGCTTTTTCACCATATAAAGCCAAGTATTTAAAGCCTTATTTCTCTTTTGCTACATTTGATGTCGTTTGGCGCCGGTCCGGTGGGATTGGGATGATTATTGTCGGGGCATGGCCATACAAGTGTATATGTTTATCACTGTACAATGCTCAATATGCCCTTGGGGCGAAGAGGAGATCTTTTTTTCATTATTCATTTCATGCATGATGTTGTCTACGGTAAATTTTCATTTGCGTTCTAACTCTCTAGTTTGGTCTTTTCTGGTTTTGTTAAATGGTATGAGTATGTTGGTTTTGTTTATTGTCATTGAAGCAAATAAAAGGCAGGTTCAATTATGGATAAATAGAATAATCATAATTTGTTTAGCACCATTTCATTTAACACTAGATCAAAGAAGATCAAGGCAGTAAACATAAATGATAAAATACCCAGACAAAAAAAAAAAAACTACTTTTGCGCCGTCTCCATTAAAAAAAAAAAAAAAAAACTGGAAAGCGAGAAAAAGGGGAAAGACAAAGCCAGCCATAAAAGAGAAGAGAAGAGAAGGAGTAAGAGTCATGGCTCATAGACAGACATTGACATGTACAAGGAGAGCAGTAGGTGCAGAGACAAGCGAGACGGGCAATAGCAAACGCCAGCAAAAATGAAGAATAATACAGGGATAATTAAAAAAAAAAAAAACGGTCTTGATCTCGTGTCATTCTGCTGTCTTGTTTTCGAGGCATAAATTTTTTCTTTTCTGTTTCTTTTCTCGTCATGTCCAACATCTCCCAACAATTTTTGCTTTTTTAGGGGCGGGGTGTGCGTTTTGCCCGTTCATTCC
This sequence comes from Aspergillus pseudoglaucus, assembly GCA_039880875.1. Taxonomy (NCBI): domain Eukaryota; kingdom Fungi; phylum Ascomycota; class Eurotiomycetes; order Eurotiales; family Aspergillaceae; genus Aspergillus; species Aspergillus pseudoglaucus. The sequence continues at coordinate 1,109,560 of JBDODC010000002.1, read as the reverse complement.
GAGTGGTATGAATAAGATGGATAAGAGCTGAGGTTGTACAGAGTACGCGGATAAGATGCAAATAAATCAATTCGAGGGTACTTTTTGGATTAGAAGTTGCGTTCCGATAGGAACTTGAGGATCTCGGGTTTCCTCCAGCCCTGTAATGAGTTAGCACCATTTCTTATACCACACTGAAAGTAACCGGAACCCAAATACCTTAACAATTATATGCCCAGTAACTCGGTTAACCATAACATCTGCACTCTTCGGCGCACGCGGATCACCCGACTCAAACCCCAAATACCGTGCAAGATCACTCCTTAATGCGTCCAAATCGCCCTCCGTCTTCTGAACCTTCGTCTGCCGCTTCGTACCGCCGGCTTTAGTAACAAGGTACACAGGGTATTGATTCGAAGGGGTGCGACGGATGAAGTAAGGGAGGTTGGTAAGTTGCAAGTTGGCGGCAGAGGGTGGGGGGATGGTGTGCCCTTTTTGGGGTTGGGCTTGCGATTGGCGGCGGATTTGGGCTAGGAAGGAACGGGTTTGTTGGGTTGGGAGGGCTGGTGTGGAATTGGAGCGTTGAAGGGGGGTTTCTGGGATTGGGGTCAGTATATGTGAGGTGTTTTCTGTATGCCCTTGGTCCGTGGTGGGATGATGTGACTGACGATGCGATGGAACTGGCAACGCGGGAGGGAACTTACGGCACTTGGGGAGTCTAGAGGACGAGGAACATAATGTTGAGAAGGTGTTTGTCTTTGAGGAGGCAATGGAGGAGGCATTTAGACGCAGAGGCATTGTAGTGGATTGCTTGCGAACAGCCGATGAGACCGGGAGGTGGAGGAAGGAGGACATTTTTGTGGTGATGCTTGTCAATGGTATAAGTGGGATCAATCAACCCGATAGAGAAGCCCAGATATCAAATCGCAAACTTCAAGAGCTCTGCCACTGTTGAGGCTCCGGGATAAGTCTGCAGGTCACAAATAAAGCAGTCCAGTCGGGGATCCGGTTTCTCTTTTCTCTCGCGATTTTCTTTGCGCCGCGCCGAAGCTCATTCAACTAAACCATTTTCGGACTAGTGTCACCGCCAGCCCTCCCGCCCACATTTTTCACCAGCGACAAAGACGACGCCCGCACAGTGACTTCGACCACCAGACCCCGTCGCCGCCCACGCTTGTCTCTTTCTTCCTTTCCCTTTATCTTCCCTCTATATCTTATTCATATAGCTGCCATGGCAGCCAACGCTCCCCCCACCGCGGAGACGCTGCTCAGTGGTGCCGCCGCTCACCCACCCAAGACCGCTGAAGAGATCGCCAACCAGTATGACCTGCTGCCCAAGTTGATCCCCTTCCTCGACCGCCATCTGGTGTTCCCTCTGCTCGAATTCTGCTCGGGGCAGGAGGACGAGAAGGAACTCACGCGTGCGAAATATGAGCTCCTCAAGCACACGAATATGACCGACTATGTGGCCAACCTCTGGCAGGACATCAACGACTCGGACTCCATCCCCGACGAGTTCGCGAAGAAGCGTGAGGAGGTTCTGGCCAAGATGCAACAGTACCAGGATGAGAGCGCCAAGATCACCGAATTGCTGCAGGATGAAGGCGTCGTGGGCAACTTGCGGAGCGACAAGGTTGCCAACTTGAAGTTCCTTGAGGAGGAGCACGGTGTCACCAACGAGATGGTCAACAGCCTCTACGACTACGGACGATTCCAGTACAGTTGCGGAAGCTACGGGAATGCCGCTGAATTGCTTTACCAGTTCCGTGTTTTGTCCACCGACAATGACAAGGTTGCCTCGGCCACATGGGGTAAGTTGGCGTCGGAGATCCTGACCACCAGCTGGGAGGGTGCAATGGAGGAAGTCCAGAAGGCCAAGGACTCGATCGAGACCCGGTTATTCAACAACCCTCTGGGCCAGCTCCAGAACCGTTCCTGGTTGATTCACTGGTCCCTCTTCCCCTTCTTCAACCACGATCCCGCCCGCGATGTCTTGACCGACCTCTTCTTCTCTCCCGCCTACATAAACACCATCCAGACCCACTGCCCCTGGGTTCTGCGCTACCTGGCCGCCGCCGTCATCACCAACCGTAACCGTGCCCACCGCAACAGCAGCTTGTACCACAGGCAATTGAAGGACCTTGTCCGTGTCGTGCGTCAAGAGGACTATGAATACAGCGACCCTATCACCGACTTTGTCAAAGCGCTCTATGTCGACTTTGACTTCGAGGAGGCCCAGAAGAAGCTGGGTGAGGCTGAGAATGTGCTCCGGGGTGACTTCTTCCTCGTTTCGGCTGCCGATGCTTTCATTGAGGCTGCTCGTCACTTGATCTCGGAGAGCTACTGCAAGATCCACCAACGGATTGACATCAAGTTCGTTCGCCCCTTGCTAGGTTTACAGATTGTTTGAAACTCACAATGTACAGGGATCTGTCGACCCGCCTTGGTCTGAACCAGGATGAGGGTGAGAAGTGGATTGTCAACCTGATCCGCAACACTCGTGTCGATGCCAAGATCGACTACCAGGAGGGTACTGTCATAATGAACCACCCTCCTCAGTCAGTGTACCAGCAGGTCATTGAGAAGACCAAGGGTGCATTCTTCCGGACACAAGTCCTGAGGTTCGTTTTCCCCCTGCTTATTGATTGGTCAACGTTACTAATGAGCCTCCAGTGCGGCCGTCGCAAAATAAATACCCATGTGCTGCGACCCCTCCGTAACGGGAACGTCTTTTTCTCTTTCATGTTAGTATTGCCCGCCATACTGCGCGGGTTTCTTGAATGATGGGAACCAAGCAGAGTGGCATCAGGCTGGCGTTCAGGTGGTTCGCCTTTTTATGTTTCTTTTGTTCTATTTTTGTTTATTTCATTTTTCAGATACGTTTTATAGTTGGCCTTCCTTTCCCGGGGGTTTATTGAATCTGATGCTGGGGGAATATCAAAAGCAATACGCACCGTTAAAGAAACAAGCAGGAAGGAGAGCAGAGTCTTCCTCTATCCTTATTTGGCCAGAGGTAAACAGTGACATGAGATAAGTGATTGATGTATGCTGTTACGAATGTCTATACCTATAGAGATGCGAAAATTGGCGGGCTGTCGATTAGATATACTTGTTTCCTTTATCCCGTTCTAAATACAAGAATCATCTCACATTGAGGCCCTAATCTATCAAAAGCTGATTCCTATTTAACTTATAAACTTCCGGAGAGCAAGAGGATATGATTTGCCATTATGCAGTTGTTGATACTGGCGTGTCAGGTAACTGGTCCCATACTCGCGGATATACAATGGTGTTGTACATGTTATTTTCCTTGTCATCAGGTCTAAACTAGCTCTATATAGTACAATACTTTCCAAATAAACCCTACATAAACAATAACGGTAATTTACCGAACCCAATCCATGATGTCGCCGACCAATTTACCCGCAAAATTTACCCGTCCCATTTAACCACAGTCATAACCACGGACCCTCACCTTATCTTATCTCCCCGCGGAACCGGATCAGCCACGGCCTGTTTCCCCTCCGGAACCGAAAGAACAAGCATAACATCACAACCAACGGAACCGGACAATGGAAACAATTCAGGCTGAATAAACCCCCCAAAAAAAATTGACCGACAAATACGGAGTGCACAAATGGCAGCGCTAAAAATAAATGTGGTGCTGGTTGTTCGCGGGGGTTGAAATAGCTGTGGTCCCCATGGATTTTCTGATTTTTGTCAACTCTCTGTTTACATACTACACTTGACATAAGGAAGAAGACAATATGTCGGGTATTCAACACGTTAGTTCTATATATTCTTGATGGTTTTGATGGAATTTTTGCTAATGAGTGCAGACTACCAACCAGTCCTGCGTGCTTGTTCCCCAGAGTACATTTCGCTATGAAACCCGTGATATCCCAACACTCAAGTCAGACCGCGATGTGATCGTTCGAGTCATTGCAACCGGTCTCTGTGGCTCTGACGTACGTTTCCCCAAACCCAGCAAAAATGCGAAGAAAAGAAGAACTCCTATTGATAACATGTAGGTCCACTACTGGCACAACGGCCAACTCGGCCGCTACGTCGTCACAGATCCCCTCCTCCTCGGTCACGAATCCTCCGGCATAATCGCCTCCCTCGGTCCCAAGGCAGAATCTGAGGGTCTCACAGTTGGGGACCGCGTCGCCCTCGAACCCGGCGTCGCCTGCAACACATGCCCACCCTGCCGTGCCGGACGATACAACCTCTGCCACAACATGGTCTTCGCCGCGACCCCGCCTGTTGACGGCACGCTGTGCATGTATTACCGCGTCCCTGCTGAATGCTGCTACAAGTTGCCTCCGCATATCTCGCTGCGGGACGGCGCGTTGGTCGAGCCGCTTGGTGTTGCGGTGCATGGGTGTCGGCTTGGTGGGGATATGCAGGATAAGGCGGTTGTTGTGTTTGGGGCGGGGCCCGTGGGGTTGTTGTGTGTTGCTGTTGCGAGGGCGTTTGGGGCAAGTAGGGTTGTTGTGGTTGATATTGTGACGAGTCGGTTGGAGAGTGCGCTGAAGTATGGAGCTACGCATATGTATCAGATGGGCGCTGGCTCGCCGGACGAGAATGCCGAGGCGCTTTTGAAGAGTGCTGGGTTGGAGCATGGTGCGAATGTGGTTCTTGAGGCTACGGGTGCGGAGCCATGCGTGAACACTGGTGTGCATGCGGTTGCGCCTGGGGGCACGTTTATCCAGGTGGGACTTGGGAAATCGAACCTTTCCATTCCTGTTGGTCAGATTTGTGACAAGGAGGTTGTTTTCAAGGGTTGCTTCCGGTACGGGCCTGGGGACTTTAAGCTGGCTGTTGGGTTGCTGAACTCTAAGCGGATTAATCTGGATGGTATCGTCACACATGAATACCCGTTCTCGCAGGTCGAGGATGCGTTCAAGAACGTTCTTGGACGTGCTGGTATCAAGACTGTGATTTATGGCCCGGAGGTTGATGAGAGTATGGCGAAAACAGCAGCCTAGGTTATTGTTCTATAGGCAGTTAGACATTTGAAGGGGATAGATAAAATAAATATATAATTACCCACCTGTTCCATTCCATGTCATGTCCCATAACCAGTACAGTCCACTCTCAACATTTCGGTAGCTGTCTTCTACAGCCCTAGGCGAAGCACCAGTTCCATTCCATTCATATTCCGCTGGCATCTGCCAAACACCCTGTGACTGCAATTGTTCCGACGATACGAACTGCTGCTCGCTTTGAACAGGCACATTAAAATCACCCGGTGCCATAACTAACCATATTAGCAACTTGATATGACCCAAGCACATGGGAAGGAACATACCACATTGAACAGACGTCAAACTCTCATTTAACCTATGCGCCCTACTAACATCCAACCACCCCTGACTGCCCGCAAGTGGATCCGACAACTCCAGCGACGCATCAAGTGATAACCGCAGCGTATCCTCGACAGACATACAACAGGGATCCCCCAGGTTCTGTTTATCCTTATCCCTCTGCTGTCCCGTTGATTGATTTGCCCCCGTGATTGGGGCAAGCATGGCCGCTGATTCACGACGGAGAAGCATGGTAATGACGTTCTTCAGGACTGTAGTGCTCTGTTTCGATAGTGCAGATCGCTTGCCAAGTAAGTCCTGAAGACGAAGGATGCGAGTGATGGTGCGTTTTACGTCCTGGGCAGTGTTAGAGAGTGGCTCTGAGAGGGCCATTACGGCTAGGACGATGGCAGCGTTGAAGAGATTTATGGCGAGGAAGGCGACGAGGTGGCTGTCTGTAGCCAATTGAGCAAGAACTGGTAGTTCTGTTACTCGGGAGGTGCGTACTGCGGCGTTCATCCAGAGTTCTGAGCTGGCTGTTTGGGAGAGGTTCGGTTTGGGGGATGCGGCGGTCATGGGGTCTACCTCACAGGTTCCTGGAGAAGGGCCATTCGTAGTTGTAGATAGATGATCGACCTGTCGCGCTAGTAATGGTCGATGCATGACTATGAGGACGTTGTCATATGTCAGGTGCAGCGATAACGACTGCAGGGCATATGCTTTTGCATCTGAACCACCGTCAGATCGGAAATCCTGCTGAAGATCCAGGACAAGGTGATTCGGTAGACTGTTTCGCCATTTTTGGAGGTTCTGCGTGGCTTCCTTGACCAACGCGGCGTATGTGTCTCCGACCAACTGGTCAGACGTTCTCGAGGTACGTGAACCAAAGATAGTCTCCAGGGCTGGTGATGCAATCAGGTAGAGCCGATTGAGCTCCCGTTGATAAGGAGAGTAGCATATGGAGCTCTGGTCTTGTCTTGGAGAGACGAACGATGGGTTATCCCAAACGTCTGTTGGCATGTTCATGTTGCAGTCTTTGTCGTTGATTCCCAACGGTCTTCCATAGGTAATTGAAGCGAATCGGTCCCATGTGTAAATTGTCCACCAAACCCTCTTCCTCTCCTCAATATCCTCAAAATTCCCTCTCAAAGGCTCTCGATGCATCCCCAAAGCCTGTGACATCTTGATCGTCGCGCCCAGCAACGAAAAAGAGAGGTTAGGACGGCCATGATAAACATGATACGACCCAAGCAGAATACACGTCTGCGCAGCGGTGATGGATGGCTGATCCATCAATTCCACCAAGTCACCCTCGACAAGTTTGACCAGGTCCGCGCTCCATTTTTTCCAGTCGGGACCATTGTCGATCAGTTCTGTACCACTCCTCTGAGACCTATACCACGCGGCCATCCCAAGCATCACGGTCAACAGCATAAGGAAAGGTCTCTGCGACGGATATGCAAACCCATCCGCGATTGAAGCCAGCTTCCTCCGAAACTTCGCTTCATAAATCACCAGCGAGAACCAATGTACAGAATCGAAGTAATCCTCCAACAGCCTATACACAAGCTCCATTGGAGGTAGCGGTTGACCCAGAACTGAAGATATCGGCAATCGTTGCCCAGTCGTCGCAGAGTATGTAACAGGTGCACTGGTGCTGGCTCGATAACCCGGTATAGCGGAGGTAGTCCGCTCGTCGATGTGCTGGCTGCCCAATTCGCATATCTTGCGCGCAATTCCTATTGCTGATTCCGCTTCGCCGCAGTCGAGTGATGATTGTGGGCTCATGTCTGTTGAAGCAGCGGCATCGCTATCTCCGGTTGGCGCGAGTGCGGGTGCAGTGGTTGCTCGAGGCTCTGTGTCATTTCGAAGAGCATTGTCGATATTCCAGGTTTCTTCAGTAGGAGTCGTTCGCGAGGGATTGGGGCGACGTCGTTTAGGTTTCCCGTTACTACCACACCATCAAGCATTAGTATGCGCGCATACCAAATGGACCATTTGCGATAGCTTACCGCGAATTTCCCTTCCGCGCCGGCGCCGAAATCGGCCGACAATCCACATTCGCGCGGACACATAACGAACAAGGCCGAAATGGATCGCACTACATCACCTTCAACTTCAGCATGTCACTCCAAAATTCCGTATCTGACAAACCCTACTCTTGACTTATGATGCCGACATCTCTCACACGCGCTGCTGACCCGAGTCGGCAGCACCGAACGACTAAACCGTCTCCTCTTCCCTGATAAAGCTTCAGGACTCTGTTCCGGTATCGCATGACCATTTGTCTGGTCCTGCACCTCAATGAGGTCCTGCTCTTGATTCAGCGCTATGGCTGTAGCCATTGTTTTGAGTTGCAGGGGTACTGTCGATGGATAAATTTTACGAGACAGTCGGCTTCTTTCCCCGCGTTCTCCACAGTGTGGAGAGTGATTAGTCAGGGGCACGTGCGGAGTTCCTGACTGCAGATTGTTCTAAACCATGGCTCGTCTGGTTTACCAGGGATGATTACAAGAGTGAGATGGTGGTTCTGTTTATGGGAGATTTTAATTGACATCATAAATATATATACATCATCAGGTGCTGATGTTTTAAGAACAGTGATATATCTATCCATCGTGTACACATATCGTCAAGCAAATGATACGGTTAAACAACCTCAACATGCCCAGTTTGTCCCTCCAAACCGCTCGTCTCCCGCTTAGCACTAGCAACAGTAGCACTCTGGTTGACCAACTCCTTCTCGATCTCAACATAGCGAGCCGGCCGCTTAATGTTAACAGCCTCGGGGTTACCGTTGACAAAGAGACTTGGATTCTCATGGAAGAAGCGGTCAATATCTTCCAGAGACCGATTAGCCGTCTCGGGATAGAAGAAGTACACCGTGGGGATGAAAGCAAAGTTGAAAACAGTCCAGATGATGTAGAACTTCCATCCAAGACTCTTGATGCCGACGGGGGTGACTTCGACAACCATAAAATTAGTTGCCCAGTTTGTTGCGGTACCCAGGGCCGCGCCTTTCGTACGCATGCTTAGGGAGTTCAGTTCGACGGGAAGCAACCATCCGATACCCTGGTAGCTGCAGCCGAAGAATACATAGTAAGCGAAGAAGAAAGCCACTGCAGCAGACGCCACCTCTTTGTGGTGTGGGTAGCCTTCTTTTTCATTGAACCGGAGGAGAACAGTAATGAGCAGGTAGCACGTCCCCTGGCCCAAGGCGGCAAACATGAGTATCGAGCGTCTACCCCAGTGCTCAATCTTGGGAATGGCCACCATACTTGCCAAGAGATAGGAAACCGAATTACATGCTGCCAGCAGACGGGCGAGCATCTCAGATAGTCCGACGGACTGCATCAGGACAGTGGGGAGGTAATAGGAGGTTACGTTGATACCAGCCAGCTGTTGCATGGCCTGGGCGCCAGCACCCAAGATCATACGGCGAAGTGGTTGGGTATCACCGTTGTTCTCGCCTGTCTTGCCGCGGAGCAGTTGACCCCAAGAGACGTCGTGTGCTCTTTCATACTCGACGGTGGCAATGATCTCGGAATAGGCTGTGATAATGTAGGGGTCATTGATGTCCTTGCCTTCCAGGTCGGCGATGATTTGCTGGGCTTCGTTTGCTTGGTCACGACCACAGCTGATCAACCATCGAGGTGACTCGGGAAGCCATGGGACGGTTGCATAGAGGACGATGATGAACACAATCTGGAACGCAAGAGGGAACCTCCAGGATACTGGCCCAGGAACAAATGAAAAAGCAAACGTCATCCAATTGGATAACGAATAGCCAGCAACGTTCATGACGAGTTCAATGATCACTAACTTTCCTCGCCACTTAATTTGGGAGGTCTCACCCTGCCAGACAGGAGCAGTGGAAGTGTTGATACCATTCCCGATTCCGGCAACGACCCGACCGACAATCATTTGAGGGACGCTGTATGAGGCAATTTGCAAGATCGCACCGACAGTCATGATCGAGGTTCCTGTGAGGATAGACTTCTTCCGGCCTAGTCTTTCACCGAGCCACATGGCACCAATCGCCCCGAAGAAGCAACCAACATCGTATAGTGCGGTGACTGTTCCGATGAGACTTTCGTTATTGTTGAGGTCGTGTACGTTCAAGAAGTCCTTGGTGACGATGACACCGGCTGCATAGAAAGGCAAGGAGTCAGTACAATGAAACACCATCTAGGAAGCCAAGATGTGCATGAGACAGCATACCGAAAACACCCTGGTCATAACCAAAAAGCATCATATCCGTTGCACATGCAACGGTGACCCAGAACGTCAACCATCCACCTTTCAAGCCAAAGTATGGCTGGCTCAGTGTGTAACTCCTGGCCATGACTGAGAGATTTGAAAACGAGTAGTGTACCTTCTATGACAACTTGAGGAAACTTTTTCTAAACCCATAATGAAAACAACGGAACCGCCCCTGATAGATATACTCCGGAACCAGACACTCAAAAAAAAAAAAAAAAACAACTGACATCAGACCGGAATCAGTCCGGCCTAACCCCATATTTTCGAATGTATACTAGCACAGTCTAGAGTGATAACCGGAGAGGTATTTTTGACTTGGTCTGGCAACAATTCGGCATCTTCTGGGGTAAGTATCGGCATCTGCGGTAGGGAACTTGTCCTCCTCGGCATACACACGGCCATGGGGGCTCTGTTTTGCTGGCTGTGATTGGATCAGCAATTCATACTTTCAAAATCCGGGGGATGAGATGATTCAGGCAAAGCTTCAGCGAAATTAGCGCAGTTTACCAGTGTTGTATGGCTATCACTTCCGCCGGATGTTCCTCCTGTGTGTTCGGTTCCGGAGGTGCCAAGTATGTTTCGGTTCCGGACAAGCATCCGGATCTGATACTGTAGACGGATTTCGAGCACATTAATGTCGAGGAATATAAAGAACACATCGTAGTTCAACACATCCTGCTACTTTGGAGGGAATGAGCAGAGTGAGGAGAAGTGGTTGGTGTGGGTATGGTGATGTTGGATAAGGCCAATAGCCATACTGACGCCGTATCTATCAGAGAAACAATTGTCAATTTTTAGACTTTGAATTTGCAGGTCTGTGATGGAGGGAGTTATAGTACGCACTTCAGCACCAAATAACATTCCATACAAGGATATGTCAAGGCAAATCACCTTCAGTATGACACCGAGGCGGCCGAGGACGGCCTGCCGTGTCTTCGGTTTCCCTTTGCCTGCGAAAGGCATCCAAAGACTATGAACCGATTGGCCTAATAGACACGGAGCCAAGTTTCCGGTGCTTGCATGAAGCATCACTCTATATGGGTATGACGGAGACTCCCAGAGACTCTCAAGTCAAGTTGTGCAGGCATCAATAAAGCATCCAAAAACGTAACCATGCGGCATCAAGAGTAACCTCTGGCATGCAGACCTGACAATGGCAAGAAAGTAAAGCAAAATGCCAATGATATTTCTACATGGTGATATGATGGCAGATATCAGTGTTAATGAAAAAGAACCGAAATAAGAGCATTAGGTATCAGCAACGCTTCATGTATTATATTCTCTTCTTTTCATAACTCATCCCAAAATAGTAGTATATTCAACGTCTTAAATCGCAGTTATTCCGAAAGATGTCGTTTACTGCGGAGGAACGTACGGATGCGTGAGCAATTCGCTGAATCTGTGGAGCAGTTAGTCAACACAATCAAGTCGAACCACAAGGAAATCCTACTTTTCCAACTTCTCCTTTCCTCGAACTTCCTCGACCAACAATGGCATGCGAACGACGTTGAAGTCCTCATACAGGTCCTCGATCTGCTCGAGGTACTTTTGCTGCATCTTTCTCCGAGCATTACATTGCTCGCAGTCGTTCTCTTTCTTGGGGAACAACAGTTGGTTGACGACAATGGAATGCGTGTCAATGCCGTAGCTCGTCAATTCTTGGATCATACGCTCTGTTTCGTAGAGAGACAGAAATTCGGCAATGCAGACGCAAACGAAGGTGGTCAGGTCGGGGTTTTTGAACTGGGTGTTGACCTCGCCAATTGTTTCCCGCAGAGATTCCATCTTGCCCATGAGTTCGTCCATGTTTTGTCCTCCGGGGAGGCCACCACGTGCCCCGAGAATCGAATTCAACATCGGACCAAACTGCGATGACAGCTGCGAGAGCTTGCCCAGAGCCTTTTCGAGCACGGTCGGGAATTGAAGGAATCGGAGGGTGTGACCGGTCGGGGCGGTATCGAAGACAATAACTTCATAGGAGAGGGACTTGACCTGCTTCAGGACTTCCGCGAACGACATGGCTTCATCGACACCGGGGATCTACAATCAGTTAGCGACACATACACACACATCAGTGCCTCTAGAAGCAGCGAAACATACACTAAAAGCCAGATCCTGCATCATATTCCCAACACCCAGTCCAGCCATGGGATCATCACCCTGCTGCTCACCATTGGCCAATAGATCCTGCAGACTCCCATTGGGGTCAATCTCCATAGCACTGAGGTTGTCAAATCCATCGACAAGCCGGGCCTCCTTGCCAAACTTTTGTCCAAAAGCATCACTCAGGTTGTGCGCTGGGTCGGTTGAGATGAGCAGAACGGACTTGCGGGCCTTCGCGAGCTGGATCGCGAGAGAGCAAGAAGTTGTCGTCTTTCCGACACCACCCTTACCACCGACGAATACCCAGCGGAGGGTTTTTTGGTCGAGGAGCGGCTGGAGGGTGGGCTCCATGTTGAGGTCGTCGTGTTGTACGACAGCGGAGGACATTGCGATCGATTTGTAGAATTCGTCTTTCTAAGTTCGAGTGATTCGGGAGAAAGTGGTAGTAGGTGTAAAGCGGTTACCACGTAGCTGCTTTGGTGTAGGCAATAGTTCCCCGCAGACAACTTTTTCTTTTGATCTGCGGTGGTCGAAGATTCCGGAAGTGTAGGCAACACGCTAAGGTACACCAAGAAAAGACAGGGTGCGATTGTCCAAGCAGCAATATGTTCTAGTGCACTTTTAGGACAAAGCAATCAAATGCCTGACTGTGGATGACAGCCAAACTGACGAGTGCACGTGCGGAGAATTATGCCTGAGGCTGCCAGATAATCGGCAGCTATGATCACTCAGATATCACTTTAGTGATCCACGTAGCAGGCCCGATAATATACAAAGTACTCTATACTGGATAGCTTTACCCCTGTGTCATGCTCTATTATAGGCTTCTACTGATCTAGAACGACCAAATATTACGGCCAAGATGCAGAAGTACCCCGCCAAAGGATACCGCCGTATGGATGTCGGTGTCCTCCGATGAGACAGACTGCATGACAGGTGGTCGGTCAGTGGTAGATTCCTCTGCAGACCACCGTATCTTTTCACACTCTTTACAATCCTTATCTAGCTCTTTCTCCTTCTGTACGTTCTTTATCTTTCTCTATCATTTCGTCCTACTTGATGGACTTAAACAAGCCGGCTCCTCCACCTCCACCCGTGAATAGAACCACGGAGCGTCTCGCGCTCTATCAGAACCAACTGAGCCACGGTCAACCTCCAGCAACAACGACAACACCCCATCCGGCAACACCTCATCCGACAACACACCCACCTCCTAGACTACGCACAATGGCTCGTGATCCCATCACCTGTCATGCCCTCAACACCTTGACAGGCACACCCGCCGCCAACCTTCCCGTGACCCTAAGCCTACTCTCAAGTTCCGCCAGCAGCAGCAACAGCTACAAACCCATTCTCACATACTACGCGACCACCGACGCGGACGGACGAGTCAAGCACTGGACATCCGCATCGTTCACCGGATCGACGAGCGTCCCTGAGTTCCTCGCCGCCCTACCGGCCGATGACAGCAAGACCAGCTGGTCTGTGCGGTTTGAGACTGGGCCTTGGTATGCAGCACAGGGCGTGGAGAGCTTCTGGCCGGAGGTGGAGGTGAAATTTGTGGTCAAGGGACGGGGGATCGAGGGGGAAGGGGGATGGAGGCATTATCATGTTCCGGTGTTGTTGGGGCCTTGGAGCTATTCGACTTATCGAGGATCGTAGATAGATACTGTGGAATGACGTATCGACAATAACAGCGGTACTATTTACTTGTGATACTCAATTCATTATTCGAATTGTTCTGGACAATGGTCAAATCTGTTGCGTAGTGCTGGTTGACGTATTCACTGAAAGTATCGTACCTGTCCCGACGATCTGGAGATTGATATAACTCGCATGAATAGGTCATGTTTACAATTACATTCTGAGCAGTATCAAATCCCAGGATTCAGCGACGAATCCATGTTCCTTGCATCGAGTCATGCAAAGATCCATGGAATTGTCTGAGCTTGATACGCGTTCATTGTGTCCAGATATCAACTCATTCACAGCACTCCCAGTTATGCAATCTCCAGATATTCAACATTCCGTTCCTCCACCAGCCGTTATCCGAATATCTCCTAAGAATCCAGACTTGCAGAGGTGGCGACCAGCCAACCAAATCCTGAAGATATGCACAGCACGTGACAGCTATCCACGGGTAGCATGGAATTGCGTCATCACCTACATCCAATCAGGGCAAGTTGTATGTATTACCATGACAGAATATGTACCATACTACACAGTACATAATAAGCCTGTGAATGGTGAGAATTTTTCTAGAGATAACTCTTATATAGGCAAAGGATAGTAGTCTCAAGCATTGACCAGAATACAGCACAGTGAATGGTCATAATAGCAGTGTACACTGACCTCAAGTGGTTGGGTTAGATACCGCCTTGTGAGTGGCTGGACATAGTGGGTCCCTGGCCACCCGGCTGGTCCGACACCCGGCAAAGTTCCTGCCGTCGTCACCGTGACCTCATCCCGCTCCCCCTCTTGCGCATATATTGCATTTCTTTGTCTTTGTTATCAGTCGAGTACTGAGTCTGTGTATAGAGATAGTTACCATGCCTCGATTGTAGGGGGAATAGAAAGGAATTCTGTCATCTTTCTTTTCTTTTTTGACCATGTTACAGAAGACAGCTGTGGCTCGACCGTGGATCACGAATTTCGACCAGGAAAAGACTGTTTACTGCTGATTGGATAACCGGGGCTGGTCCCACCATCGTTCCATGTCAGACTAGTCATAATTGGCTGTCAGGTACTGCCGAGGCCCACAGTCTCCAGGTTCGCGTGTAAAGGAATTTTCTTTGTCTCTGATCATAAGAGCATGTACTTGCCGGAAGTTTTCCGTATGGTGGTTAATAGTAAAGGACCGATAAAAGTACTATAGTCACAGTTTGAATGAAATTTTAGAACCATGAGAAAAACTGAATAGAACGAAAATAAGTAGAAAGACTTGCATGGTTCCTCAGACAAAAAAAAAACCAGGGTTACAGCTTGACCAGAAAAAACCAAAAATACCAAAAATACGACAAACCTGCTTAGCTCACGACCTCCGACCGCCTCCTCTTTCGGGAGGTCCCCCCTAAATTTAATACGTCCTCCTGGTCCAACCCGACTACGTCACTTCCAATTCTTCTTTCTCTCTCCTTCACACTTTTTCGCTCTGTTGCCCGTTTTCTGTGTGAAATCATCTTCGCTCGTCTTTCATCACCGGCTCCTTTAGCATCATCATCTGCCATCATCATCCTCCACCACCACTAAACATACTCCGATACTAACAAAACACGCGCTTGGTTCGACTGATTTTTATTGTTCCTTTTTTGTTTTTTTATTTTTTTTATTACAGCGCGGTATTTCTTGTTCCATTGCCACCCTGTCCACTCGCTTTCCCGTTGGGGTCGCCTGCGGCCCTCGAATATCTCTACGATTCTTAACGTACTTTTCTCTACGGTATCGCGACTTTGTTACAGCGCATTATGTCTGCTGCTGTCGCCCCGACAGTCTCGACCAACTTAGCCGACACTAGTAATTCCCCCATGGACTCGAAGAACGACGTTTTGAAGCCGGAAGGTGAGTCAAGTCGATCATCTTACCTTGCATTGCCACTTGACAAGACATTCTCCCCTTCTTATACATCTTGTTGCTGGTCGTCCGCCACGGCGTCGGATCATGTGTTCATCCTCCTCGGGATGACCTCACATCTGACGGCATCGACGGTTGACTGCTGTTTTGTACTCTACCCACCATGTCGCGAAACAACAACGCGATTGAACCACCATCTCATCGTCTCTGCTGTTGTTACCTCGCCAACTACCTTGTAGTATCCTTACTGACTGGCCTTCAGACTCCAGGGTGCAATCCTCAGACAGCAAAGATCAGAAGCCAGATGTAGAATCGCAAAACTCCTTGGCGCCTCCCCCTCGACCGACAGCTACAGACACTCCCGACTACTTCAACTCAGTTCACAACCCATTCTCGCTCGAACCCAACCCGTTCGAGCAATCCTTCAGTGGTAATAACAGCGGTGCTGCAGGTGCCGGTGCGTCCAATGAGACCCCCGGCAAGTCGTTGCTTCCTCCCGTCGCCGCTCTTACCTCCCCGGCCCTACCCACCACCGGTTCGACCAGCGGCTACAATTGGACTAATTCGCTGCGTTCCGGCCCCTTGAGTCCTGCCATGCTCGCGGGTCCGACTCCTTCGAACGATTACTTTGATAACATTGGCAGAGGCTTTCCTACTCCCAACGAATCGTCTCTGCGTACCGGTCTGACTCCCGGTGGTGGCGGCTCGATGTTCCCCGCCCCAAGTCCCAATTCTCAAGCTATTTTCCAGCAATTGCAGAGTGGTGGCGCCACTCCCTCGACAATTGAGTTTCATCGTACTGCCCTCAACGCCGCCAAGAAGAACGGAATCAGCGCACCTACCTCCAACCCCACAACGGAGCCCCAGCAAGAAACCCAAACAACGGCCATGGATGTCAAGGAGAACTCTCAGCCTGCCGTGGTTGATCCGTTCACGCACCACGATGCAGCTGATGCGGCCAATGGACTTTTTATGCTGGCTAAAGGAGGGCAGCAGAATCAGTTTCAACCCACGAATCAGCCTTCGATACCCCCACAGACCATGCAGAACGACCAACGCGACGCGGGTTCGAACACCCGGCGAGCGTCGCAGCATGCGAATGGCACTGTCGCGAACAATGGTCGTGAGATGAGTGACGCATCTGATCTACAGAGTGAACCGACTAAGCCAGCTACCAGAGGCAAGGGTAAGAAGGGTGCGAACACGCGAGCTTCGAACGCAGCCGGCAACCGACGGAAGGCGGAAGACTCGCCGGCTAAGGGCCCAAATAAGAAGTCCAAGGCCAGTGCTAGCATGGAGCCTCTATCGGATGAATCCGATGAAGACGATGAGAAACCCAAGGGTCAGATGGATCCCAAGAAGATGACTGATGAAGAGAAACGACGTAACTTCCTTGAACGTAACCGGTAAGTTCGAGGTGCTAAATTCTCTTACCATCGCAATTTGGTTTGCTAACTAGCTATTTTCAGAGTTGCGGCTCTCAAGTGCCGACAGCGAAAGAAGCAATGGTTGGCCAACCTCCAGAACAAGGTTGAACTCTTTACCACCGAGAATGACGCCCTTACCGCCACTGTTACCCAACTACGTGAAGAAATTGTCAACCTCAAGACCCTCCTGTTGGCTCACAAGGACTGCCCTGTCTCTCAAGCACAAGGCATTGGCCCTCTCATGATGAACGGCATGTCATCTGGATACGAACCGCATCCATATAATATCCCCAACAACATGGGCATGCCACCCGGCGCGCCGATGCCTCAGAGCATTCGACGGTGAATATCAGTCTACGAATCTAATCAGCGCTTGGTAGCGGTCAAATGATGCCTGGGCCGCTTTCGATAATCCTTTTCCCATCCTTCTGAATCCAGCTATTTGCTTCTCAGCGCGCATCAGCCGACAGGGCGGCTATCTTTCTTACCCCGGGGTTAGGTATTCCTTGCCTTCTTTTCTCAGGCTTCTTTATTTTCGGCTGCGAGCTTCTTTCTTACACGGGACCTATTTGGCATGGACAGGTGTTAATGATGTATACGAACTTTCAAAAAGTGAACGGGCTGAAATCAGTTGAGGTGGCACGGATGCAAGTCACCGAATGGCGTGTAAATCCGGCGTACAAGCTTCAGGTTGCTTTTTCTTGCTTTATATGGTGTTTTCTCTTTTCCGGTTTTCTTTCTTTGAGCCCTTGGCCTTGAGCGGCATTGGCCGTGACTCCCACGAGACCAAGGCGATGTAGTATTGTGTACTTTCTCTTTTCTCTTTTCACTTTTCTTTTTTGCTTCCCCTGGCTTTGGGAATTTCGTTCGCCTGTTCAATATTAGCAGGACACTGATTTTGTGCTTCTTTTTTATGTGTTTCCGGGTGGCGTACAATGGTGGTTTAATGTCTGTTTTCCATATTATCGACTTCCTTCTCCAATACCATTACTAGTATTCTTCAATTGACTTTCGACTTTATACTATATACGTATTCTGTACGCGTCTTTGTATAGACCTCAGCGATAAGCGATAAGCCTCAGGACTTGGCACTTAAAACAAACACGGCAAACATCCTGTTCCGCACACAGACGACCAACACGTCCCTGCAGAACGCGGTCATTGACGACTCGATCAAGGCTTGTGTATTCGAGATCACTAATACGACTGAAGGGTGTTGGGCGAGATGCGCCCTTTCGATAGACCAATTCGCGCTTTGTTTTTACGAAAGAGATCCGGGTGAACGTCGTTCTCCGCCTACTCGCTCTATTTCCTATTCGAGATACTCTAGATTCAATTGCTTGGATCGCTGAGGTCAATCCGCACGGCCTGTGCACGTGCTTACAAGTCGCGACCTCACTATAACCTTATATCAACGAGTCCAACCCGAGCGGAAAGAAAACAGCGACAATGTCCTCCCGACACCCAGCCCGCCCACGGCGCATCGACGACGCCCTCTCCCAACTAATTGACTCCCTAACACCCCCTCTCACCCTTTCCGACCTCTCCCCCGAAGCATCCTACTCCCACGATCCCGAAGGTCTCCTCGCGGCCGCCGAAGAACGCCGACACCACGAAAACCTGCAACGAGCATGGCACGTCGTCGACGCGCATGCAACAACACCCACCAACAATGATCTGAACTCACCCATCAGTCCTGCGGGATATGGAATCCATCGCCGAGGCAGTCTTGCAGGTGAGAACATCAACAACGCGTCTGATTTGATTAAGCGGAAGTTGTTGAGGGAGAATGCGAGTCCGGATAAGGCGGTCAGGTTTTCGAATCTTTACTCGCGGTTGTTGACGCAGCCTGTGTTGTCGCAGAAATGGGCGATTCTGTTTCTTCTGTATCAGTTGTCTGGGGACGAGGAACCCATGGATGAGGAGATGCTGGGAATGGAGGAAGGGAATCGGAGTCCTCTGATGGAGGAGGGGAATTTACAGAGTATGCTGCAGGGGGGGAGACATTATTCGGATGAGGAGGGGCCGGCGGTTAGCTCGTCTGCGTCGCAGAGGCCGCCGGCGCCGTCGACACGGTTGGAGCGGCATAGTTCGTTGCGAAGGCAGGAGCATGAACGTGATGGTGACGAGTATGAGAGGGCGAGGGAGCCACAGCCACAACCACGGCCGGCTCGTTCTCGCGCGAATACAGGGCCGAGAGAGCCCCTGATGGAGGAGCAGAGGCCTGTCTCGCAGCCGTCGACAGAAGAGCTGCAGAAACTTGTGAAACCACCGGAGCAAGGACTGCTGAGGGACCTGCCGTATAATCTGCAGGGACTGTCGTCTTCGAATCTTGAATTCTCGTCATCGTCTACCTTAAAACTGCCGCCAACATTACCGATTCCTATGGTGTCACTTCTCAATTCCCTGGCTGAGCCGTGCTTGTTGTATCGAGGTCTGTCGAGCTTTGTGGATAGCTCGGATGGGGGCTTGGTGAGCCAGAGTCTGCGTGCTGCTCTTTCTCAGGAACTTCGGTCTTATTTGGGTCTAGTAGCGACGTTGGAAGGGGAGATCCGTCGGGTATTATCCATTCCTAGCGATACCGATGACAACGATTCTAGAGGTGTACTCAAGGGTGGAGTAACCCTAAAACGATGCGTGGTTTGGACGAGGGATGCCACAATGGCCCTGCGGTTGATGAGTTTGATTGTCGAGGAAGCTCAGAGTAATTGTTCCTTTCACATCACTGTTTGGAGCGTATGAGCTAACCTGCTGCAGGCAAAAAGGGTGGCCAATTGATATCTCTAATCCATGGGTTTTCGACATCACATGGCGACCCGTTCGTCTGTGCCTTTGCAGAGAAACTACTAGCACACATCACGCGTCCATTTTACGAGATGCTTCGACACTGGATCTACGATGGTGAGCTATCAGATCCATTCCAGGAGTTCTTCGTCGTGGAACCAGAGTTCCGACCAAGCACGGATCCAAGGCGCATCGCAACGAGCGTCTGGGAAGATAAGTACAAACTAGACGACAATATGGTCCCGTCTATCATCACGCAGGAATTTGCCAAAAAGGTCTTCCTAATTGGCAAATCCCTAAACTTCATCCGCTACGGCTGCGGCGACTCAGGCTGGGTCGAGGCCTACTCAAAAGAAACATCCAAAGAACTGCGTTACGGCGATACCGCAAGCCTCGAGACCTCAATCGACGAAGCCTACAAAACAACAATGGCACGTCTAATCCGCCTCATGGACGAGAAATTCAAACTCTTCGACCACCTCCACGCCCTCAAGAAATACCTCCTCCTAGGCCAAGGAGACTTCATTGCCCTCCTTATGGAATCCCTAGCCTCCAACCTCGATCGCCCCGCAAATTCCCAATATCGCCACAATCTAACCGCGCAACTCGAACATGCCATCCGCGCCTCAAACGCCCAATACGACTCCCCCGACGTCCTCCGCCGCCTCGATGCCCGCATGCTCGAGCTCAGCCATGGCGAAATCGGCTGGGACTGCTTCACCCTCGAATACAAAATCGACGCCCCTGTCGACGTTGTAATCACCCCCTGGGGCTCAACTCAATACCTCAAAGTCTTCAACTTCCTCTGGCGCGTGAAGCGCGTCGAGTTCGCACTCGGGAGCATCTGGCGCCGCTGCATGACCGGTGCACGCGGGGTCCTCGGCGCCGTAGACGATAAAGTCGGGGCAGACTGGAAACGCGCGCGCTGCGCAATGGCAGAAATGATCCACTTCGTCAACCAGCTCCAATACTACATCCTCTTCGAAGTCATTGAGGCAAGTTGGGACCAGCTGCAGACCGCGATATCCAAACCAGGCTGCACGCTCGATGACCTCATCGAAGCACACACCAATTACCTCAACTCAATCACACACAAGGGCCTCCTAGGCTCGACATCATCACTGAAAAAGGACCCCTCAACAGGGAAGGAAGAAGGCTTCCTCACACAACTTCACTCAATCCTCAAAATCATGCTCGCCTACAAAGACGTCGTCGACGGCCTGTACTCCTTCTCCGTGGCGGAATTCACCCGCCGCCAGGAACTCAGCGCGAAAATCGAGAATCGCACAGCCCAGGGCCGCTGGGGCGTTTCCGAACATGACCCGATTTTCTCTTCCCGTCGCTCCACGGCTGACAACAACAACCTCGACACCGGTTCGGACGACCACATGCTTCTCTCTCTGCGCGAGAGACTTACAGGGTTGAGCGCGGAGTTCCGCTCAAGGCTGAACATTCTTCTTGGTGATCTTGCGTACCAGCCTGATGTTGATATGCGGTTCTTGGGTGTTGTGATGAACTTTAATGATGTTTATGAGCCTGTTAGACGGAGACGGGTTCCGGCGTCAAGTTCGAGGGAGAAAGAAAAGGAGAAGGAGAGGTTGAGGCGCAAGGCGGCTGCTGCTGTTAATGGTAATGGTGGTAGGAGTGCTGGGGCTAGTACGGCCGGTGGAGAGGGTGTGCCTACATAGTTTTGAGGATACGTATGCAAATAGATTATGAGCTTTATAAATATGGATTATATGGATCTCTTCATGACGGATAACATGGCATAATAATTATTCATCTTCGATTAACATAATAGATGCTAATACCATCCCTAATGCAATGCATACAACACAAAACAGATCCTCGATAACCATGAATCGAGCCCAAACTCCTGGCTGAAAGGACAACAGACAGCATAGGAAAAAGGCGTATCTACCCATTAATTCATAAGTCATGAGGGAGGGCCTGCCTGCACTCGTTTCCATCTCCTCACTCTATCACTGCCATTCCTGCCTGGCCGAAGCGGCCTTCTCATTTGTTTGTCCTGCTTCCCTTAGTATACGCCGTAGGACTGCGTGTCTTCGCAATGAAACGGTCGAAGTCGGGATGACGTTTGGCGCGGTCCCTTGCCATAGCAATCGGTTGGGGTGCTTGATCGAAGATGGTGACGCGAGTCATGATGGTGGATGAGAGTTCAGGTTCAGAGCCCTTGACAGTTCGTTCCGTAAAATTCATGCCAATGGTAGCTGGTTCCATTGTGACATCGTAATTCAGCTGCATGCATAACGTCCCCTGCGGTCTACAAAAGTAGCCGCGTCTGCGTGTGCGTCCATTTTCGAAGTATTTCTTTTTTGTTGTTTTCGCTTTGGCCCAGAATCGTATCTAGTGCATCGCTCAGTTTGCAAAGATCTTCAACTTCCAATCCACGCCGCCCGTGGCGATAACGCAGCGGACTTGCATGTCGGGGAAGTTTGGCTTGTTCTTCGCATTCTTGTCATTCGCCGCAGCGTTGGCGGCAGCGGGATCCTTGACAATGCCTGGTGCCCACCTCAGACACGTGATAAAGCGTTCGTGGGCCTCCGCAAGGGTCTTCACGCACCGCCCTTCTTGGCTCAAGTCCCAGCATCGCAGTGATCTGTCGTCTGACACGGAGAGAAGATATTTGCCGCCAGGATGGAACCCAATTGCCCGTACCCAGTTGTCATGTCCTACTAAGGTCTTGATGCAATTCCCGCGTGAGTCCCAGATTTTGATCGTCTTGTCACGCGATCCAGTCGCCATGAATTCTGCGGTGCTCTTCGAAGACGAGTGATCCTTCATTCCCGCAAGGGGTGCAAGGTATTGGTACGCGGTATGAGGAGCCAACGTACAACATTCAATGACGTGTTCGTGGCCAAACATAACCAGCTTGTTTTCTGGGTTTGACATGACAGAAATATCCCATAACCGAGCAGTCATGTCATCACCCGTTGAGAAAAGGAAGTTCCCATCGGGTGACGGACAGACATCTCGTACCCAGCCATTGTGACCTTGTATTGTCTTCACGCAGTATCCGGTGGAGACGTCCCATATCCTCAAGTCGTGGTCTCTGCTCGCGCTGACAAGCAAGTTCGTGGATGGTATGAAACGGACAGCACTAACGCTGTGATCGTGGCCTTCCAATGTTCGAATATTCTGATACTCATTTGACGGATCCCATAGCCTGATCGACAGGTCGGAACTGCAAGATGCCAGAACAACACCGCCTCGTGGACCGCCGTAGTCAACGTCCAATACCGCCCTTGTGTGACCTTTGAGCGTTCGCTCCAATTCTCCAAGTTCCCAGTCCCAAATCTTGATCATGCAATCGTCAGAGCCGGATGCGATAGATGAAAATACCGGGTGGAAAGCGACGCAATTGATGGTGTTCCGGTGCGATTCCAGCGAATATCGGGGGGATTGTGTAGGAAGCCAAGACGTCGGGTCTTGAGTGCGCTTAACAAGGGAGGCAGGTGTCGCGTTATCGATCTCGGATTGCAGGGCCGCTTTTTGAGACTCAAGGTCCAGGATCTGCGCACGGTACGCTGATTAGACATCGCTGGAGTGAAAATAGATGGACAGAGCTCTATACTGTGAACATGCCTTTTTCTGTAAGCGAACAATACTTGTCCATTTCTTCTCCAGCAATGTTTCGTATTTCTTCACCGTAGCTGCGTCAAACACATCTTCCGGCAGATTTAATTCTTCTCTAAGCGCTGCGGCAGTGTTTGGTAGATTATTCGCGGAGAGATACGCTATGATCGATTTGTGTCTAGGAAGCGAGTTAGCCCAGTCCGGTCAATTCATACCACGTAGATATACGCACAGCTCGTCGGCTTGCCGATCCGTCAATAAACGACTCATGCTGGGGACAAAAGATATGTTGCAGCCTCTTTTAAAGCCAGCAATGCGCCAATCCTCTGCTTCTTCTTCTTCTTCTTCTTCTTCTTCTTCTTCTTCTTCTTCTTCTTCTTCTTCTTCTTCTTCTTCTTCTTCTTCTTCTTCTTCTTCTTCTTCTTCTTCTTCTTCTTCTTCTTCTTCTTCTTCTTCCGTACGCGGTAGCGTTGTAACAGCCCAATGGCGTCTGCAAGGGAGGTAGGTGGTAAGCAAGCACCGATAGGGGAAGCGTGGGGTCAAAACTCCCGCTCCTGCGAAGAAAATAACGGTGACGTCGCGGTCGGAAGAGAGAAGAATTCTAAAGCGCGAAGAAGAACGAGCGAAAAAAAAAATAAGTAGGAATGATGTGAGTAGAAGGAACGGTGTCTGAGGAATTCCTCTTCAGGCCGATCCAAAACAATGGGCTGTCCGTCTTTGTCAACAAACTGGGGGTTTCGGGCGCCCGTCGCGGAGTCGCGTGTTTTTCCGGACCGGCCATTCAGTCGTGGGGCTTCCGAAAGAGGAAGGGCCCCTCTTCGGCGATTATATCACGTGTAGGATCACATGACCACAGCCAAGCTTCTCATTGGCAAATCACAGGATTACCACGGATATCGGGCATCAAAATGACTCGTTATGTAGGCATGTAATGCGAGTCGGTTCTTTACGCTAGGTAAGCTGTAGAGCACTGCAAAAGACAAATATGGGTATCAAGCTACTAGTTAGACGTCGGACACCGCTCCATTTGATCAACAACATCGTATCCTAGGCTACCAAGTCCGACTCGGGGCCTACTTGTAACTCTGCCACTTGACCGCCATCGTCTGGGAACTGGACCGCATGATCTTTCAATAGTCCGGTCTTGTTGCATAAACATGAGTCAGGTCTGCATAAACTCGGATCTGCATAACTGATTGCACAGCACCCGAGAGGAATCCGCGCTCTATACTGCTTGCCCGGTACCTTTATAAACCCGCGTAATTGCGCCCACTGCAACACAGCGTAGGACCCAATGGTAGAATAAGAAGAATTAACGAATAGAGCCAATTGAATATACCCCCGAGTATGGCCATACAAAGTCCGCTATCGCTATCAGACCCGCTGATAAGCTCACGTGGAAATTTTTCAAAGCTATCGAATTTATCCCGACGGAACGTTCCCCAACCACATCCGTTCAACGCGCCAGAAATTTCAGCGATATTTGAATGAAATATTATAGTTCATTTTTAATTTACTATAAGAACTACGGGTACCGTTTACGAACAACCAATGGCGAGCGAAACACACGTTCCCGCGTGGAAGAAACTGGGTCTCAAGCTCAAATACGCCAAAGAGGGCCCGGAGCAACAAAATGACGAAATTGTGGAAGCAGCAGAGGAGCCGGTGAAGAAATCAGAGAAGGAAGACAAAAGGGAGAAGAAAAAGAAGAGGCGATTGGAAGAGACTGAAGAGAAGGGAAAATCCGCTGTGGCCGACGAGGAATCTTCGAAGAAAAAAAAACAGAAGAAGGAAAAGAAGGAAAAGAAGGTCTCTTTTTCCACAGAGACCAAGGAGGAGGATGGTAGTGGTGATGAGGATATGGAGCATAAGGGAGGCGAAGATGCTGCGTCCAATGGTGGCAGTGAAGATGCGCAAACGGTAGAGAAACCCGGCGCGGAAGAAAAGCGAAAGAAAATGAGAGAAAAGAAGGATAAGAAGAAGCAGCAAGAATCTCAAGCTCAAGCACCCCGGGACCCGTCCAACATCCATGAATCGCCCATCCTCCAATACCTGAATCTCTACCACCAGAACCGGGCCGCATGGAAATTCCAGAAAAACCGCGAAACCCAGCTGTTCAAGCACATTCTCGAGCCGGAGCACGTACCTACGGAATACAATGCTGCCCTTCTCTCATATCTTCAAGGGCTGAGGGGAGAGGCTGCCAGGCAACGATTGAGTCAATCCGCCGAAGAAATTATCAAGGTTGAAATGGAGGAACATATTGTGAAGGAGAATGCAGGGGAAGCAGCTAAGGATGAGGAACCCATGGCTGATTACTACAAAGCTGTCGAATCTTTCCGGAAAGGGTTATCGCTGGGCAATGGCGATTTGAATAGCGTCGACGTCTTGGATGGACAGCAAAACGTGACTGGCGATATGCGCAAGAGACTCGATAAGAGATTACGAGCGGAAGTGATAACGTTCACTATAAACGGAAAGCTGGTCTACGTCCAGAAACCGAAGCCTTCGAAGAAGGGAAAGCCTGAGCAACAACAAGCTGAAGCTCCTGCGCAAAAGAAGAAGAAAAACCGTACCGCTATCATTGATATCTCCAGTAGCAGTGAGAGCGACAGCGACAGTTCGAGTAATAGCGACAGTGACAGCGACGACGAGGACCCCCCGCAAAAAAGCAAGCCTGTTAAGAAGCAACAAAATGAAAAGCAGTCAGAAGCTTCCGCCAAGAAAAAGAAGAGCCGAACTGCGGTTGTGGATATCTCAAGCAGCAGCGAGAGCGACAGCGATAGTTCAAGTGACAACGAAAATGATAGCGAAAGCAGCAGCGGAAAGGAGGAGGCCAACACAACGAGACGCGACGAAGACTCGTCTTCCAGCAGCGACAGTGATTCCGATTAAGCGCGAGCTTAGTCGGACGATGGTGCTTGGCCTCCATTGATCTACTAGCACAGGTACATTGGCATTTAATTTTCTCCAATAAAAGTTTCTTGGACGGCGTTTGTACGATTGTTTCTTGAGGGTTGAGTTGAAGTGATGTACTTATACTCCGTAGTTGAGGCTTGATATACCCGTCGATTCATGTTTACCTACTCAACCAAGGCTATTTCTATATAATTTCCTTGTATATAGGGAAATATTCAATCCATATTAGACTTGACTATCTCTATGAAAATGAAAAAAAATAAAAATAAGAAATAAGAAACAAAAACAAAGCCGTATCTGATACGCAGAGGTGGCAGAAGGCGAAGGCGGTCAGGGCAGAGCTTACTGGAGAGCTCCCGGGCACGGCGTCTGTTGGCACCATCACCATCGCCGTCTTCCTCCCCATCTTCTCTTGTCCACGACTGCGGTTTTCTCTCTCTTGATACATTCCCTTCTAATCCGGTATTTTGCTTTACGTAGATTGTTGAGCTAAAACGCCCATAATGTCCGGTATGCTTCTCCGCTTCCCTTGGGGACAAGTTCCCATGACTTCATTATCAGCAACTGACTGTCTCTGTGAGCAGCATATGATAGACATATCACGATTTTCTCGGACCAGGGACGTCTGTATCAAGTTGGTACGTCAGCCTTTTCCTTTGCCGATGATAAATGAATTGTTATCGGCGTGATGAACTCAACCCCTCCAACCTGAGCTTTGTTGTTGACACCGTTTCTGCGTTTTAGAATATGCATTCAAGGCCATCACCTCGTCAAACATCACCTCCCTTGGAATCAGAGGAAAGAACTGCGCTGTGGTCATCTCTCAGAAGAAAGTCCCCGTAAGACAGCCTGCCCGCCTGCGTACCTACCAACTACTTCGCGGCCCGAAACTGATGGAGGATGATGACCTAGGATAAATTGATCGACCCCGATTCTGTTTCACACGTCTTCAAGATTTCGCCTTCCGTCGGTTGTGTTATGACCGGTTCCATCGCCGATGCCCGAGCCTCTGTCGACCGTGCCCGTGGAGAGGCTGCTGAGTTCCGATACAAGTTTGGTTATGAGATGCCTTGTGATGTTCTGGCAAAGCGTTTGGCCAACATCAACCAGGTCTACACACAGAGGGTTGGTCTTTCTTTTATATCTAAGGTGATATGACGGAGGACAGTCAGTAGACTAACAATTTATTCTCAGGCGTACATGCGTCCACTAGGTGTTGCGACGACCCTGATTTCCTTGGATGTCGAGAAAGGATCCCAACTCTACAAGTGCGACCCCGCTGGATACTATGTCGGATACAAGGCGACTGCGTCCGGGCCCAAGCAACAGGAGGCGTTCAACCACTTGGAGAAGAAGCTGAAGAACAAGGATTACGCCGATGGTAACTGGGAGGAAGTTGTTGAGCTGGCCATCACAGCCCTCAGCAATGTGTTGAGCGTGGACTTCAAGAAGCATGAATTGGAGCTAGGTATCGTGGGCGGTCCACGAAAGGACGGCAAGGAAGGGATAGATCCTAGTTTCCGGGCTTTGACTGAGGAAGAGATTGACGAGCGGTTGCAGGCCATCGCCGAAAAGGATTGAGTCATTTTAGTTTTCTTTTTGTCATCTGGTTATCTTTTATTCATGGATTGTTAAGACCCAAGACGATGATAGTACATGAATGTTCCATCTTCTCGCACAATCTCGGTCCCTTGCAAATACATATCGGGTGACAAATTCAAAATGGTATGGATATAGAAAATTAGAGAGCTACATGGGTGGCGACATGGTAGGTTCGTCGCAAGCTGTGCTGAGCTTCCCAACAAATGCAAATGCAATATCTTACTGCTTGCCGATTTGGGCCAAGATGATGTTGTGATACCGGGGAACTTCGCCACTGGTAGGGCCATGACAGTCACCGGTTGTTTCAAGCGAGAGATTGCCATAGGGATCGTGCTGCAAAGTGTGCAGGTATCGTGCATGGAGCCAGTGTCCGTTTCAGCTGCCATTGTTCATGATCACCACGAAATGGTTGAGCCAGTGTGGCTCAGCGTGTGGCTTGACCTGAATGCAGCGCCCCAATTGGACGATCAGTCCCGACACCTCCACATCAACAACTGATTCAAAAAAGAAATGTGACATATCTTTCCCTTCCGGTTGCTTTCTCCGGGTATGCATATTCTTATTTTTGATTGATGAGCAGGGACCAAGTGTGGCGAGTATGACTCTTCACAAGGAAGTGGTGGTGCATAAGCGCGCTCCGAGATTTGGCACCGAACGGCTCCGGGGCCCGGGGCTATGGGTTCATCGCTAAACCTTACATTCGCGCTATATTGGGGATAGTTATGGCTGATCTTCTACATTCTGGATGCGGCTAATGATTCTCTCCATAGTTGTCCGAGATCTCTTTTCCCTCTCTCTCTTTCTCTCTCTCCTTCTCTTTCTCTTCGGGTTGCCCGAGCATCTCCTAGGCGAAGTCCACAGCCCAACAATAACAATAGGTAATTGATATGGAGCCAAGACGAGAAAAGAAAAGCAAAAAGCCTGCATACTATACATGCACAGACACACACGCATATTTTCAGACAGCCATATGGATACATACTCTGCCCTGACAGGAGGATCCAGCGAGCTGTGTTTAGACTCCAGCTCGGACATTCCGCATATACACAACGGTGTG
This sequence comes from Aspergillus pseudoglaucus, assembly GCA_039880875.1. NCBI lineage: Eukaryota > Fungi > Ascomycota > Eurotiomycetes > Eurotiales > Aspergillaceae > Aspergillus > Aspergillus pseudoglaucus. Next base: position 1,080,950 of record JBDODC010000002.1, on the reverse strand, counting down.
TCTCTGATCCACCATTATTGTCATACTTCCCAGCTGGGCTTTATTGGTCTCCAATTGGTACACGGTTCGGCGCGGCTAATGCTGATTTCTACTTTTTTCTTTTTTTTTTTATATTTTTGCCCCCCTTTTTCATCAGCTTCCTATTCAGGGTCTTTCCGCCATTTGGCTGACAGTCAAGCCAGCTGCAGAATAAAAAAATAAATGAATCATGAATTAAATATGGGCCTTGAGAATTAAGCTTAAAAGGAAGCAGCTCGCCCTCGATTGTGAGAGAATCATCAGAGCAAGCAGAACAGAGCAGAGCAAAGCAAAGCAAACAATCAAGCAAGCAAGCAGTTTGCGATTGACTAGCTCGGCCCAGGGGATAGATTTACTTGTCTAATAGCCACTGTCTCGTTTCAATAACTTCCTTCCTTTGTATTCGTCCTAGAATTTGTCTAACCCTTCGAACCGCTCCGAGTGTTTGTTAAGAAGGAACAATGGCTGACGGACGTAAGCATTCCATTCCATTTGTATATTCTATGCGCACAAGAGATACTAATAAGCCATCTTGCATCTAGTCAACCAAGCACGAGCATTGCGAGTGGCCGAGATTATCAATGACTACAGGACGCTGCTCCTACACATCTGCGAAGAAACCATACCGTCATCACCAGAAGAGTACTTTGAAGAGGGCCATGTCGTTATGCGCGAGTGCCATACGGCCGCACAGGCTCTGATGGGATCTAATTACACTCCCGCTTCTGTACCAAGCAATGCCAGTAACGAGGAGGCAGAGAGGGCCGAATTGCAGAGGTATATTTATCCTACTATTCCTTGAATTCGAGGTGGAAAGGCTGACTTTATTTAATACAGGGTGATACTTGATGGCAGCGCCCGCCGTTTCCAGGCACACAGGATCTATCTTCGCATTGCGGCTGCGAAGCGATGGGCTCTTCATCGCGCAAATATCTTGCGCGGTCAACAACTAACGGCTCAGCATTCGGCGCAATTGGCCGCCGTGAGCACTTCATTTTGCCAGGTTAGTTTCCTATGTCCCATCTATTTGAATGAATACTAATGCTAAGCGTACAGGAACTGGCACAAATAACAGACCAATACGTCGTTTCCGACCTCCGGACTGCCGACCTGCGGGCAGGTCACTGGCTCGACGATGATCCGTCTTTGGCTACGATTCTGCGCTGGATCCAGATGCACCCTTCATGAAATGACTACTGTATACGATGATACCCCTTTCCCCTTCCCTTGTTGTTTGATCGTTTCTATGGCGGGGACCGAAAAAAGAAACAAGAAGGGAGCCACTAGAATATTTCGGGATTATTCTTTGATTGTTTCTTGTTATTTGCTTTTATTGCCTCGGAGCGCTGGCCGCTTTGTGCTTTTTGTTATAATTTCTTCCCCCTTGCCCTTTGTAATTTTGTTTTATGGACCAATTGTTTTTATCCATGACAATTGTCGGATAGCCGGAGTCAAGTTTAGCTACGCACACAAATCTACTCCCATACCGGCAAAGCAAAACAAAACAAAACAAAACAAAACAAAACAAAAAAAAAAAAAACGGAAAAACGGAAAGGGAAAAAAAAGGGAAAAAGCCTACACCACCACACACGCATCAGCGATCACATATCTCTTTTCCGGCCATGCGCACCAGGGACACTGAAACCCAAAAGCGGCACATCTGCAACATTTGCTCAGCTGACCAGAAAAAGGCGCGAGGAAGCCCGCTTTACATCGCAATGCATCGCATCTCACCTGGTCTCATCTCGGGGCATTTAATTTTTTTTCTCCTAGTTGGGAGGGAGGGGAAGACGCTAAGACGAGTTTCGATGAACAATCCCAGCTGAAAAGGACCCGATGCGGTGGGGCTGGTATTCCGCAGTGATACTAGGTTGCATTTTATCCACACTTTCACAGATATCGGATGTTGGTTGCACTCTATGTGCCGCCTACGGGATCAACGCATGATTGTATCTAAATGTTTGAATTTGATAGTGACTTAATCAATTAGCTTATCTTTCTTCTGTATTGCTTCAGCTCTTGGTTTCTATAAGGTTTACGGCATATTCCGCATCCCGAGTTAATCGGACTTTTAAGCCGCCGTGCCCTAGTTCTGAACCGGGAAATGGGCGTTTAAACTTGTGGGGCGGTCACCGTTACCGATCGAAGTCATGAGCCAATCGTTGGGGATAGTTGATACCGTCGATCGGGGTTTCAGCTAACCACGTCTTTTTCTTCTTTTTTTCACGCGGGTTTCCGGCGGTAAATATTCAGGTACTTGTGGCTTGACACTACACATTGGCTAAGTACTATTCACTCTATATGAAGTGGAATGCCTAGACTCAGGAATAGTCGAACTTTGATTCCGATCAATGGAGAATGGAGATGCTCGGGTCGGGAGCACGGGGCACACAAGGAGACGTCAGGAATATCCCGTAGAGTCAGGGAGATTATTTACGGAAAATCCAAAATACGACAGAAGTACCTTGAATCAAGCACAAAGTACACGTCAATTCCCGGATCATTCCCAGAACAAATCCGCATGATGAATCCACTGCTAATTCAAACGTGTCTTCTCCACAATATATATATCGTGCAGAAGCTGCCATGCGCGCCTTGAATATCACATTGGCCATTGTCCAATCAAAGCGATGCAAACACATAGCATCAGTCTCAACGCTTTACCGGGGCACACTATATGCCTTGTCTAAGGAGTACTCTGGACTGCGGGATATTCCAGCCTCACTCTACGCCTCGGCTTCATGCTTGGCTTCTTCAGTTCGGGGCGATTGAAGGTCAGCATGATCAATGCAAAGTCGCACAGAATGACTTCAATTGATAATGATGACGCTTCAATCTTTTGTCTAGAATTGAATATGACCGGGAAATCTATATAAAGGAGTGCACCGTGCTCTCATATCCTCGTCCTTGTTTACTCTATGCCCGATAACATCATCCGTCACCGCGCCACACTACCTGCCACAGCCACAGTCGCGTTGACCAATCACCAATTGTTTCTGTTTTTATATCTGTACTGACTGGGCAAGACCTAGGCTGCATCGAACAGCTTCACTTCTACATTCGGTAGACAATTCACATATATTTTACGGCGAGCCCGTTGAACTGCTGCACAGTATCCCCGGCGACAATTAACTTTACTGTTATCATTATATTCCAACGTGTCAATTTTCGAGACTTCAAGAATTCATCCTGCAGCAGACATGTCCACAGGAATGAAATCAGTCGCATATTTCGTCAACTGGGTATGTACTAACATGCGCTGAAACAGCAATTAGCTCAGTGACAGCTCACCAACAGCTCCACTTTCCCAGGCAATCTATGGCCGCGCCCATAACCCCCAGGACATCCCCGCCGACAAATTAACCCATGTGCTGTACGCGTTCGCCAACGTGCGTCCAGAGAGTGGCGAAGTGTAAGCTCCCAGCCAGCCCATGAACCCCTTCAGCCAGCCATCTTCTATATGCAATGCAATCCAATGCAAGGCCCCAGTCCAATCCTGACACTAATGCAGGTACCTATCTGACACCTGGTCGGACATTGAGAAACACTATCCGAGTGACTCGTGGAACGACGTGGGCCACAATGTTTACGGCTGTGTGAAGCAGTTGTTCCTTCTAAAGCAGCAGAACCGGAAACTCAAGGTCTTGCTTTCGATTGGTGGATGGACGTACTCGAGTAATTTCGCTCAGCCCGCTAGTACGGAACAGGGGAGGACGAGGTTTGCGGAGACGGCTACGAAGTTGGTGTTGAATTTGGGGTTTGATGGTGTGTTGTCGTTTCTCCCTTTGTTCAAGGAGTTGTTTGCTAATACAGGGACAGGATTTGATGTGGATTGGGAGTACCCTCAGAGTGAGTTCCAAAGGATTGAGATTTACTGGACAAGATGCTGATACCTGTTTAGATGACACTGAAGCGTACAACTTTGTCTTGCTTCTTCAGAAGTGTCGCGAGGTGAGCTATCATACCAGACCCCTTTCTCGTCCAGAATTTAATATTGGTTAGACTCTAGACCGCGCAGCTGGCCCCAATCGCAAATTCCTTCTGACCATTGCTTGCCCGGCTGGTATGTTAACCACCCAAGTCTGCAACATCTCTTGCTAACCCGTCCAGGCCCCCAAAACTTCACCAAACTCCGACTCCGCGAAATGACCCCATTACTCGACTTCTACAACCTAATGGCCTACGACTACGCTGGCAGCTGGGACTCCACCGCCGGCCATCAAGCCAACATCTACCCATCCAACAGCAACCCCCCCTCAACTCCATTTTCCACCACCGCAGCCCTCCTACACTACACAGAAACTTCCGCGATCCCCCGTGACAAAATGGTCCTGGGTATGCCGCTGTACGGCCGCGCGTTCACCAACACCGACGGCCCCGGAACCCCGTTCTCAGGCGTTGGCGAGGGAAGTTGGGAGAACGGCGTGTGGGACTACAAGGCGCTTCCGAGACCGGGTGCACGGGAGGAATTGGATCAGTCGGTGGAAGCGTCGTGGTGTTATAGTCCTGCGACCCGGACGATGGTCTCGTACGATACTGTGCCGATGACGCAGATGAAGGCCAACTTTGTCAGGGCGAACTTGCTTGGTGGTGGCATGTGGTGGGAGACAAGTGGTGATAAAGGAGGGAAGGCTGCGAGTCCGGCAGAGGGAAGTTTGATTGGGACATTTGTTGAGGGTGTCGGAGGCGTGAATGCCTTGGAGCAGTCGGCAAATAACCTCGATTTCCCTGAGAGTCAGTATGACAACCTTAGGGCGGGATTTCGGTGATCGGGACATAGGAACATATAAATACGATTATGCAGTGCACATGACTTTACTAAAATGGATACAAGACACGTCTACGATTGATGAAAACAAAATAGACCAGCAGACATTCATTCATTGTGATTCATAAGTATCTGCCGAAGCCGAGGCGACTCTCAACCTATTCAACCAAGTCTTTACCGGAGGGTAACGGGCGATCCGCTTATTTGGACTCGTCGAAAACGTAGGTGAGGTGGCACTTGCCACAGTACTGGCGGTTGTGCATAGCGGCCATGAAGACACCAGCACCACACTGCAATCAATTAGCCTCTGCTTCTTGCAATTACATTCAGAGCGAAAAGCGAAGCTTACCTCGGGAGCGGGACACTCGCGGCGGAGACGCTCAATCTTGCCATCGCCATCGACCTTGTAGTACTTGAGGACGGCAAGCTTGGTCTTTCTGCGCTTGTGCTTGATCTTCTTGGGGGTGGTGTAGACCTTCTTCTTGCGCTTCTTACCACCACCACGCAGGCGCAGCACGAGGTGCAGGGTCGACTCCTTCTGGATGTTGTAGTCCGAAAGAGTGCGGCCGTCCTCCAGCTGCTTACCAGCGAAGATCAGACGCTGTTGGTCCGGGGGGATACCCTCCTTGTCTATTATCCTGTTAGAATCTGCGATGCGATTTGGGATATGTATAGGGGAACGTACCCTGGATCTTGGACTTGACATTGTCAATGGTGTCCGACGACTCCACCTCAAGGGTGATAGTCTTACCCGTAAGGGTCTTGACGAAGATTTGCATCTTTGCAAAGGCCTGTATAAGTTAGTCGCTGTTCATTTCTCGCTGGGGTTTCATGCTTGTGCGCTGTCGTCCATTTTCTACCCTCGACCGTCGACGACTCAACCCCGTTGGAACAGAAGCTAGTGTCTTTCAACGAGTCGCAAATAATAGACAGACTGCGCACAATCAATACCCTCAAAAGGATTCCGCAAGGATAACTCACCTCGACAAGTTGTCTTCCTCAACCTTTGGTGATCGTTCAAGAAAAAGGAAAAGCGGAGCTTAAGTTGGGTCGGAATCGCAAAATCGCTTGTGTGATCACGTGCATCGCTTCTTGCCCGCAGCCCTGGTCGGACTTTTATACCTCCAGTTCCGGGTTTAGTCATGTGACTTTGGCGGACATGACCGGACTTATACAGACACTGGTCACGTGGCATCGCGGCAAGCTTTCCACTTCTGCAGGTACTGGATGGTCACTGGTAGCTAGTTCTATGGGTACTGCTTACCAGTATCATCTGCTCGGCATTGGGGACGATAGTCTGAAGGATGATCGCCCCATCTAGACCACTACGAATATACTCCGTACTATGCCTCAAGAGGAAAATGACGCAGGATTGACTCGACAATGTCATTGTGTGTCAACATGGACATAATGCCAGCTCATTGTGTCACTAATCGGCGAGGAACTCGTAAAAATAAACTCGAACAGGCTGGAATCACAGTCAAGATCATGATAAGCACAGGCGACCGGGGATATCTGCAGATGTATTCATAACCGGCGAGAGAATGATTACGGGAAAGCACGGAGTATGCACACACTGAGGTCATGACGCCATCTCTCCGGATCTTGTTCCCGGTACCTGGGTTTTATCTCTCGTATATGTTTCCCCTGGCTACCGAATTTATTGATTTTAGACTTTGTTAACGGTGCCATGGACCGCACGGTGGTGGAATCCATAAACTGCCTCACTACAAGATAGCACGTGGGATTACATACCGAAAACATGCAAGTGTGCTCAAGTGCCGATTAGGTTGGTCCCATTTATCTGATAGTATCTAGGCTGATTCTCAACCCGTGGTAAAGTATTTGAAATCTCTCGTGCTACGAGCCACTAGTTTCCGATCCCGTCGTAGATGGTGGACCCGATCTGCGGCTTCTCTTACTTGTTATTGATTCCTCACAATGTCAGAGACACCACAATGGACCTTGTCCTTAACTACGGTTCGTAGTTGGAGTATTAGGATCAGCATTCATCTATCTATCGATCGTGCTAGGCGGAAGGTGGTCGAGCCTTCTTTAGGCAGTTTAGGGGGTTAGCCTAGCGCGTAGAAGGCAGTGCTAACGAAGCCGGGCTGTCTTGAGATGGCACTAGTGGCTTTAGATGGTACAATCGGGCTGTTTTCATTATGCATGTCAAATGTCTAGCGTAATACTTGGTGCACCAACTAGATCTTAGTGTCGCGGTTTTGCATCTCCCGATAGGCAGATCTTGTGGCCCGATCTCTTTGCCACCCGACCACTCGTAATCTAAACGATTTAGGGGTTCCCGATTTGGAGAGAATGAGCGTGCACGTTGGAGAAAAAAGGAGTGCTACATGTAATAAGGTTTTTCTCGATCTATAGTTTATGGGGCCTTTGTTTCTTTCCGTATTGTAACACCATGTGCCACTAAGCAAGCATCGGCATCTTTAGGTGATTTTCCAATTCCCAACCGAATGGGTTTTATAAGTCCCCTGTCTTTCCCCCCCCCCACAAGAATCCTTCAATGCTGAATGATTCCTTCACGGACCCGACATCCGTGACTTGACAAGCCACTACCTAACTTCAGTCATTCTTTTCACCAACCGAGAATCCGTCATTCACCATGGGGTCGGAACTCGGAGTCACGGCCGATTCCAAGGCAGAGCCCCTCATCAACTCGGTCACCACTTGGTGGTCGTGCTGGGCTTGCATCTGGACGGTCATTATCGTGAGTGGCATTGCGTTCCTCATCGTCAACCGTAAAGCGCCTGTTCTCCGCGTCCGAGGTCTTGGTCTGTCGCTCGCTGCTATCGTTATGCTTCATTTGTATTGGATCACCATCCAAATCGGTCTCATGCTTGGTCCTCTTATGCCCGGTGACGCTGAGTTTTGGGTTATGGGTATCTACCTGCCGCTTGGTATCGCCTTGTTCCACGCTTCCAACAGTCGTTTCCTTCATGTCGCCAAGGCCCAGAAGAAATACACTCAGCGGGACAGCGCTCCCGAATCGCCTTCCGACTCGAAGAAGGGCGGCTTGATCGATCGCTTCCGCCGCCTCGACTATTCCAAGAAGATGATCGTGGTGGTTGGTTTCGGAATGCTGGTTCAGGTATGATTGTGTCTCTTATTTTCGTCCTGTATATCTCCTAAACTGTCTTCAGATTTTCCTTACTACCTTGATGTGGATCATTTCCCGCAAGTGGCACAGCTCCTGGGGTGCTCCCGGCACCGCCGTTCACGGTACCCCGATGGAGCAAAAGGCTGAGATGGGTCGTGGCTGGGAATGGTGGCCCACTGTGGTCTGGCAGTTCTTCTGGGCCTGGGTTGTCGCGCCCATCATTCTCTGGAAGTCTCGCAACATCCACGATACCCATGGCTGGAGAGTTCAGACCATTGCTTGCGCCATTGGCAACCTTCACGCTACCCCGATGTGGCTTATCGCTATCTACGTTCCCGCCATGGAGAAGGTCAACCAGTACTGGCTGCCTCCGCAATGGATCTGCATTTCCATCTATGTCACGGAAATCTTCACCATCTTCCTCCCTTGCTACGAGGTCATCCGCCACCGCTCTCTCCGCAAGGAAACCCTCGACACGATTGCGCAATGGGAATTCAAGAACAAGGTCTCCGGCTCCGAAGTTAAGTCTATCAACTCCGCCTCCATCATGGCCGAGTCCCTGATGTCACGCACCAACTCCGTCAAGACCACCGACTCCAGCGAGAGTATCCTGACCATGGGTGCCCTCGAGTATGTTCTCGAGCGTCATCCCGCTCCCCTTCTGGAATTTTCTGCTTTGCACGACTTCTCCGGTGAAAACATCGCTTTCCTCATCAGCGTCGCTGAGTGGAAGAGCTCGCTCCCCAAGGCCGTCTACAGCACCGCCCCTCGCGGCGACAACGTCAAGGAACTAATCCGTGAACGTTTCAACCGTGCCCTCCGCATCTACGCCGAGTTCGTTAGCGTCCGCCATGCCGATTTCCCCATCAACATCTCGTCGCAAGAGCTCAAGACACTCGAGAACGTCTTCGAGACACCCACTCGCATCATGTACGGCGAGAAGCGCGAGGTCGACGTGACCACCCCCTTCGTCGAGTCGCCCCTCTCCGCCACCTTCCCACCAGAGGGTGAGGGCGAGGGATCTGACTCCGAGAAGACAATCCAGAGCACCGCTTCTGGGCCTATCGAGGACCGTGTGCAGTATTGGGGCGATGTTCCGGAGGGGTTTGATGAGACTGTCTTTAACGATGCGGAGAAGAGCATCAAGTACCTTGTTCTTACCAACACTTGGCCTAAGTTTGTTAAGAACCAGAGGGACTCGATCCAGTCGGCCGATACCCTGTGTTAAATCACACCAACAAACACACATTCGTTATGCTAAGTTATGTACATATAATATCCGACCTTCATTTGTCGTGGAAGATTTTTAATTCAACTTCTGTAAATAATACCATATACCTTGTCTACTATATACGATACTCATGTCTTGATGACTCTATCTGTGGCCCCTGAGAATAGCTAGGTTACCACACCTAAATGTTTTGTATTGGGACAGTCTGACTCGCGGGAAGTGTGAGGTAAAGGTTGCTATCACAGAAATAGGCAGCGACGTAGTATATGTTCACTGTCAAGATGTGAAACGGCTTGCAGTGTCGCCGAGTAATTACCGAGGGTTCGGCGAAGAACTTGACTAGGGACGTTATTGATGCCACTATTGATAGGGGATAGCGGTTTCAGATAGTGATAACAGAAGAGTAACTCATCCTTGTGCTCCGTAGTTGAATTGTCTTTGATCCAAGACTGCCTAATCCATGGTCTGGTACTCTGTAGGCCCCTGCCCGATTTGGCGAGGCGGAGGAACATGACAGAACGCGAAATCGTTCTTCACCCTGTTTACTACCGTCTCAATCTATTGATTTATATCCATTTAATCCAGTCAATGATGGTATCTCCTGCTTGTATATTATCCCAATCTAGTGTCGTATCCCAAGTCGGAAAATTGAGAAGTATCGACACTATTGCCATAGCATTGGCTTCCGAACTTACAACAGCGACCTACAGGGCTTAGGGCAGGACTGGCTATCTAAAACGCCTCTTCTATTCATTATTTACTTCATTCACCCGACCATGCCTCATATTTACCTCCAGAAATCCTTCGTGAGATCTTCACCCATCTGGACAATAAGCACGACTTATCGTCACTTTGCGAGGTTTCCCATTCATTCAAGAAAATCGCCCAGCCGTTGCTCTTTAGAAAGTTCACTTTGATGGGATACTCCGATGACTCTCAAACGGAAGAATTTGGAGATATCGTGCAATTTACTCGGACCATACTCGCGAATCGACCTACAGAGTGCTGTTCGTGAGGTAAACATCAGGACTGGAGAAGATCCTGATGCTAACCCGGCTGATGAAACGCGTGATCTTTTGTTTGGTAGCAGCATATGCTTACTAAATGAATTACAGAAGCCAGGAATCAATGAGGGAGCCAAGTTACTGCACGCTAGAGTCATTTTAGCTGCAATGACCGCCCCTGTTCTGCTGCTACTGTGCACCAAACTGAAGAGACCTGAGGTGCTTAATGTAATCCTCAACGAGGAGAGCTTGATTGGATTGGTGGAAATCCTTGGGAGTGATATGGATGTATCTAAGCACCTCTCCAATCTCACACCGCTTACTCTCAGGGTCATTCCCGGAGGTGAAGAATATCTAGGTGGCATACAAATTGAAAAGCTGTGACCATTTCTACAACTTTCCCGATTTGCAACACATTAAAGTCGAGCGTTGTATTAGCGACGATACACAGCTCCCTGAGTCTGGCCTTCTCTGGAACGCGGTGAAAGCCTCATTCATTTCATTGGGGGCGTGTTGTCTAGATCAAAAGACATCGTTCACCTGGATGGACTCATGCGAATGTGTAAACTCAATATTATACGTGGCTGACCCTTATCTGTCTCAAAGCACTGACCGTCTGGAAGCCGATGAATTTCTAGAAGCGTTGGATTAGCAAAGACAACATAACCGATCTACGCGTTGAATTGACTAATATCGATCCAATCGAGACCCATTATATAAAATTTAGACCTTTCATAGCTTTCACGAACTTGAAACATCTATATGTGAAACAATCTAGCTTGGGCAACGCGCCTCGGCTCCCAATATCCTTGGAATCACTTGTGGTCTTACACTAGGAAACCCATCTTCGACCTGCTGGATAGCATTGTCGAAGAAAATAACAAACGTATCCATGAGCTCAAGACGGTCAACTTCAAACCGTCATTTTCGCCGTGCACTTTAATGCTGGATGTTCGAACGAACTTTACCGGAAGAGGCGTATCCTGTAGGAGGGCTGTGCGATCTGTGCGGGAGGCGTTTTAACTTGGGGTGGGTGAATTGGTGGAGATAACTGAAAAAGATAGATTTGAGTTTAATGTTAGCTGTGAAGTGTATAGAGAACATTTGGATTTTTGAACGAAGAAGAGGAATGGGAAGATGACTTGGATTTGAGTGATTTTGATGAAAGAACCCTAGACTGGTAAGGTCTCCACACATGACATTTCGCAGCATGCAGCTGCGCGTCCGGTACATAAGCTGTTCTTTCTGTAGGATATGCGAGTACCCTGCGCCTCGCCTCGCATTATAAGATTCAGAATCCTGGGCCTTGGGCCCCGTCTGCCGCTCATAGGTGTGCTCCGTAAAATCGGGATCACCACTTCGTGCTGAGATTGCTGTGTTGTCACATTTATAAGATAGATTAGCGCACAACCTATAGCCATTTAGAGCTATGTTGCTCCTTTCTGGTGTCATATCCTATCAAGTGTTCGTATAATAGAGACCGTAGCACATGTAACAATTCGCAGTACCATACCCTCCGGTATCTGGGTTATTTTGCACTAGACCATCATTCTTGCTGGATGCAAGATCCATGTAGTCCACCAAGGTACTATGGGTAAGAGTTTGGGCAATCTGGATGAAGTAGCTCTTGTCGGGTGGATATGAGCTCGTCATGAGTTGCTGCTTCGTCCTTCTTTTGATTATCTGTCGTGCCTCACTTAATCATCCTGTAAGTTCCCTGTCCACGAATCCCCACGCCTCCCTGGCCACCACGCTCATTCTGCCACCGTAATCATAAGACATGGACCCTCTAGCGAGACAGACCTGACGAGGGAATGCAAGCAAACACATATACCGGAAGATGTGCAACGGAGAGGCAAAGCAATGGATAATGTGATTTGTTACTATCCATATACTTCATGAACTCTATGTAAGCAGAAAACAGCATTGAGCATGTGCAGTGTAGGACAAACGGAATATTTCACAAGATTGGAAGCCAAAGGCAATTGCTCCCTTTCCACCGCCTTTGATTACATTAGCATTTATCCCTCCCTAAAATTAACGATGTGCTAAATCTATCCCAGCATATATCCCGATAAATTCAAACCAGCAAATGTCCCTCAGAGAACAATGACCCATCTCTATACGGAAGGGTCACATATGACGGGCAGGCGGAGGCCAGATCCAATCCTGCTGCCCATCCTTATTGCGCGAGTGACAGACAGCTTGATGGAGCATGCTCAATTCTGACATGTATCGATACGGACGCCTTCTGATCTCGGGAAGTGATAAATTCCGTCGGGCGAGTCGCACAAACAGAGTAGGGGCGATATGCTCGATGTCAATCTTCAGCGGTTATGCCTCACGATCTATATAAGAACAAATCCTTCCGCAAACTAACAGGAACTAATCACTATCTCGCATGGCGTTGTATCGACGCCGGAGCTCAGACACATGGTTTTTTTGCGCGTTAATGCCAATCCAATGCATAGTAAACTTGGAAACGGTGAATCCTTTCATAGAGTACTTTTTCCAATTAAGGCCGTAATGAATGGCAGTTTGGACCTGCTATTCGTATGGCGCCCACTCAGCGTTGTTGTCCACATCAGCCACCCGAAAAACTAACTGCCCACATAATAGCGTGTTGAGGCCCAAGATATGCTCCTGCCTTGGCACACGCAGGACGTATAGGATATTTCGACGGTCGTCACCATTCACAGAGTGGAAAGCCGCAGGTGAAATAGCATTCCACTGTCGACGCAAGTGATATGCATTAGCCTGGGCGGTCTTCATATACTGTGCCTTGACAGCGTCGATGACCCTATAGGTGAGATCTCGATCGGCTGCGCTCAAGCGCGTCTGCTCATGTAACAGCTTCTCAGCTTGATGGTTAAGCCCGTTTGTTAGCAAATCAGCCTCCGTGTATGTTAGCGAATCTCTATCTTTGATCGCTTTAGCAACCAATCCAGTCACGCTCAGACCACATGCTGCACGACAGAGCTCGTCTTCTTCTGGAGATGGGCGATAGGCTATAGTTCTACGTTTTGCGTCGGTGAGGGAGGAGGGATTGGTGATAGCGTGGTTATAGAGAGCACGAGTGGCATCATCTAAGGTGAGAGGGGTTCCTCCAAGTCTGTTGGTTACCATGATGATCCTTGATTAAAAGAAGCTGGTGGTGGCCTTGGAAGATTCAGTAGTGGCCTAATGGTGACTTGAATGCCTGAACCGTAAATCACAAAGCTTCCTGGGGCCATGGATTGCGTCTCGAGCCCGCCACGGACGCAATACCGCTTGCTCCCTCACAGAAGTCAATCCAGGGCATGAATATGTTCAATTATTTGAACTTTTGTCCCCTTCGTACGTAACCGTACTATAATCCCGGGCGCGAACTATCAACTATGTATTCAATCTTGATACAAGGAAGGAGGATTGAAACGAGCTCCTTACAGAGAAACTACCGTATCAGAGTAGGGTTAAACGGAGGTTATTGAGATGAATAAACTCCGAAGATACATATATGGGTAGACCCGTGCATACAGCGTGGCCCCCCCCGTACATACTACATGGTACCTTTCACTAGTTGTATGCCGGTAGAGGTTTCCCCGATCCGATAGACGTGTTAAAGCCCACTTGCTCCATAGTACACTTGTACATGGGCGGAGCCATGATGGTTACCGCTATTATCGGTGACAAAAACCGAGGTAGATTTTAGAAGCAGTTGACGAAACAAAACTCGACTCGTATAATCAAAAAAAAAAAAGCCAATACAGGGCGGTTTCGCGTTTCCCTGACGTCGCCTCGGAAAGGGCGTTGCTAGGCCAACGCGGACATTGTTGATCGTAGATCGGGGATCGGGTGCCTGGAGCTGGTGTCAATAATTCAATAATTCCTCTTTTCCCTGGTTCCCACCCATTATCATTATTATTCTCTCCTCTTCTTTTTGGTTCATATAAACAGGTCTGGTTCCTGGGGAAAGGTCTCCATATTAGTACCAAGGATCTCAGCTACTTCACCGAACCACTCTTTGATCTTCACAAGATACTAGTCACTTGCACACCGACTGATTTGAGAGCTTAGAAACTCTTTTTCTTTTCTTCCTTCGTTTCCCCGAGCGCGTCATTTGGAAGGTCACAGACTGACACTGTTACAGGAAACCTGTTCAATTGCCCCGGGTTGGCCGCAGCCGTACCGCATCGCTGCAAGAGGTCGGTTTACCCTGCATTATTTTCGAATGCATTACTAGATACTGACAGAGCTTCTTTCTTGTACAGGTCTTAAGAATCACGGATCTGCTCGGAATTACCGGTTCATCGCGCGTACCGCGTCTATTCAGCAACCATGCTGTCCAATTCACATGGAAGCCACCTCCAAGAACGGCAACGGCAACACCGCCGACAGATCTCGACCCCTACAGCCCTCGAGGCGGCGAAGGTTCCCAGTCTCCCTGCGCCGGCATTGCAACGGCTCAATGCTCATCGACGAGGCCAGAGCCTCGACACACGGGCCTTTCAGATGCAACAACGAGCACAGGCCATGCAGGATGGGAATCTTTCTTTTACTAACCAAGGAACAGTACATCAACAAGCACAACCACAAAATGTCTTGCGCGAGGTCCAGCAACAGCGATTGGCTCGGCAGGGACATCAGATGTATCCCGCTAATGCGACATCTGTGCCCCTGATGCCCGACTGCCACGCGTTCAGCCAAGGGGACCTGCAAATGCTTGCGAACCAAGACAACAATGAGAACCACCAAAGCGCGGCGTATATTGAAGCACAGCTGAATCTGAACTTCAACTTGATGCAACAACACCAACAGCTGCTGCGGAGCCAGACCTTTCCTGGCAACAATGCCCAAATGGCCGCCTGGGATGTGTACCCGCAAAAGATGCTTGCGCCCCAAGCCAATGTGGTTCCTCAGGACATGCGACGCCTGTCCGCTCAGTCGGACACCGTCCCCAATTCGCAACGTCCGCTTACACCCGCACAGGAAAACAGCAACACCCGTAAGAGAGATTGAATTCATGATCTTGGCACGGACCTATGGCTGATTTAGGAACCAGGTTACTTGCCAGTCACCCCAGCAGCGACACCGTTCAAGAAGTCAATGGGTGTTGTCCCATACAACACGGAGGTGCAGTCATCACCCACCAAAGAGCAGTGTCTGTCTGTTCCCGAGGCCGTCAAGGCGTCGTACATGGAACGTGCTAGATCCCTTCAAGGAGTAGCGGGGGCAAGTTCCTCGCAGAAGTTTGACCTCCCCTCTCCCCCCAACACAGCAACATTTGAACTTGATAGTTTTGATACATTTAACGGTCAGCAGCAGGACTCCAGATCGGAGAAATCAGAGTCGCAGAGCTTGTCGCACCGTAAACATGTCCCGTCGTTGTCTGTATCGTCGTCTTTCTATTCGTCGCCAGAAATTGCACCCATGCCGTCGTCTCCTGCAGGTGAAAACGAGAGGCCACGCAAGGTTCCCATTCACCCTGCTACACCAAGCCACAAGAGAATGTCAAGTACCGCCACGACCGCGAGCTCGACTCCGTCGAAGCCCAAGCTCTCCCCGAGAGTCGCGTCTATTGACAACCTGAACCTTGATGACAGGGTCCACGCATCCATCAACCAAACTGGTGTCACCATCGACGAGATTGCGTCATACATCTCTGGTCCGGACCCCAAGGATGGCAAATGGGTCTGTCTCCACCCGGGCTGCGAGAGACGGTTTGGCCGGAAGGAGAACATCAAGTCCCACGTCCAAACCCACTTGGGTGACCGCCAGTACAAGTGTGACCACTGCAGCAAGTGCTTTGTCCGTGGTCACGATCTCAAACGCCATGCCAAGATTCACACAGGCGACAAGCCCTACGAATGCCTCTGTGGAAATGTTTTTGCCCGTCATGATGCCTTGACTCGTCACCGTCAGCGTGGGATGTGCATCGGTGGATACAAGGGCATTGTGCGCAAGACCACAAAGCGTGGCCGTCCCAAGAAGCACCGCCCCGAAATGGAGGAACGACAGGACAAGGCATCCCGTACTCGCGAGCGCATCGCTGAGAAGACTTCTTCCTCCTCGAGTTCTGTCTCCGGATCATCGAACTTCTCCCGCAGTACACCACCGTCAGAGGTTTTTGAGAACATGAGCCTCCGTGGCTCCAGCCCAATTAACGGGCCGATGTTCCACACGCCCAACTACTCCGCGTTGCCGCCAGAGGCCTTTACCTTCACTCCTCCCGCATCCCCTGGTTGCAGCACCGGCAACAAGCCCTCGCCTCACTGCAACCCGCGTTCTCTCACGCCTTGCACAGAGGATGAGATGTTGCCTTCGAAGCAGCGAATGCAGAAGATTGACGAAGAGCCTAGTTTGCCTTTCATCACGGACGCTGAATCTTGCCGCTACCCTGATGCCAGCAGCTCGTCCAACGACAACAACCTTTCTTCGCCTCACACCGCACCAACGCTGGCCGATTCCACTCACGAGTCGGACCTGGACATATTCATTAACCAGGACGCAACAACAACAACAGCAACAACAACAACAAGTGGTTTTGACGGTGATTTCCCGCCTCTGACGGACGCCTCGATGGCTGCGTTCCCCGAGTATGTCAACACTGCCGTTCTCGACGGGTCAGGCATGGATTTCTTCCCTGGAAAGACATTCACAACTGCTCCCGCTATGGATGATGATTTCTTCTCTTTTCATCTCCATGATGAGCAGCCTTCAGAGTTTTTTATGACATAAGAAATGAGGCATAAATGGGAACGACGCACGACTATAATGAATGAGACGAACAACAAGCATTTGAGACGACTTAAAAAAGCAAATAGAGTGACATATTTGACGACGACACGACGCTGTTCATGGACCGACGCGCGAATTCTTAACGACTTCTGGACTCGACAACTGGAAACTTGCATACCTGCTTATGTATCAACTCTACACACGATATTTTGACGACTTCAATTCTTGTGAATGAATGATCACTGTGATGGGGAACTGAAAAGCGAAACGGATAAAAAAAGGATATAATTTCTCGGATGTTTCTCGATCAGCACATATATGTACTACGACGACTATTCTTACTGGCCTTGGGACTGGCGGACTTTTGATTATTAGAGGTTATATGGAGTTCTGCGGGCCTTTCCTCTCGTTTTTCCTTTGTTTTGATGAATTTCTGGATTCTGTGTTCATTTGCTTGATATTTATGTGATATGTCTTGGGTTTGTGTTGGAAAGATTGTACTAAAGGGCTGCGTTCTTGTTGTTTCTTTGTTTTTTTTCTCCTATGTTTTGGCACGCAGATATGCTCTAATCCTCTGGTGGTGATGGTGATGACCTGTAATCTAGTTTCATACTTTATGTTTATGATGATGATTATCAAAAAAGAAAAAAAAAACACAAAAAAAGAATAGATGAATTTGTTATAGTATTCTGGAATCTTAATGGTGTCCTTAGTATAACAGAGCCGCGATGGCCTGGCCATGCAATTATATTATGTTTATTCTCGAAGAGTTCCAAGGCCAGCAAGTGGCACCGGAATAGAAACAACGAGATAAGAATCACTCGCGCTCCTTCCAGGTAATCTCCAACTCAAGCGGATGTCCTCCCTGAGTAGCGAAGACATCGCTCTGTGTATAGCCCTTGGGTGGCTTATCCGCATAGAACGTCGTGTTTCCGTTATAGGCGAGCTTTCCGTCGATCATCTGTTGTCATGAGTATTCTGACGAATGACAAGAAGGAAATATGGAGGGGTTTACCTCGAATTCCATCGGGTTGTCGACGTGTGCTCCGCAAGTCAGAATATCTTGTTCGAAAGAGCACTTGCCCCTGCTTGATGTTAAGGTAAATGTGCCATCTGTGAAGGAGCCGTTAGTGTTCCGAGCCTAGACATGAGTGTTTCCAAAAAGTAAGAACTGACCTCTGACTTTCTCGCCTCTGAATGTCGCACAGGTTCCAGATGTAAACCAGGTGCCATAGCTGATTATACAACCCCGCCCCGAACCTTGACTCGAGACCTTCAGATTGCCCTGCCCTTGGAATGGGATACCAGGAGTAGCGGTTGGCCTTGCGGGCTCCGTTGCTGTATTGGTTGGCTCTGGCTGAGACCTCTTGGGCTGGTAACGGACGCCCTTTGCAGGGCAGTTGGACTTCAAACCATCTAGCACAAAGAGATTAGCGGATGCTCTGATAAACACAGAAAGCAGGACAGGAGATAACCGACCTGGGGAGGAGGGAACAAAGTCACCCGTCTGCAGGGTACCAGCGACATTGAAATGATACCAAATCTCATTCAAAGAATGGCTATGGCATCTAACAGTAACGTCGCTTCCGTGGCCCTTTGCAAGAGCATCCTCAATCTCAGCCAAAGTGTAGGTTTTCGTATGGGATGGGACGATTCCGGCGTCGGCGAGGAACTGCAGCAGTGTTAATGAGTTTCGTGGCTAGATAACAGCTTGATTAAATTGAAAACACGGACCTTATAGGAAGGTAATCCCCCGAATATCTCAACCGCCTTGTCGAAATAATCCACAACATCCTGCTGTGGGTAGTACTCATCGTAGCAGTGGGTCTCCAATGTGCTGATACAGGTACCTATCCAACTTAGTTTATAACCTCTCAAATGAAATGGTAAAGGCAGAGGTGTACCATGCTTGTTCCATTCATGAACCCACAAATCTAGATCGTCTCCTTTGAAGTCCTTCCAGTAGACGTCCATATACTCCAGAAGGTCCCTCCGGCCTGAATCCACCAATATCAACGAGATGTTATTGTAATGTCTTTTCGAATCGCAAAATTGGTCGAAGCCACCATCGCAATGGTCCGGCCTAGAGGTATCTTCCAATTAGTGACTAATGATTCAGACACTTCGTATCTTCACCCGATTTCAGAGAATCAAGTCTCACCAGAGTCCATGAATAGTCCAGGAATCATCAGGCCCAAGAGCAGGATCAGTATCCCAGAACTGGGTCTGAAGCAACTTGCCACCAGGGTAGTTGAAGCAGCAAGTGTCCTGTCCACTGTACCGGGTCTGACAGCTCACTTCTTCTTTGGCGCATGTTCGGTGTGTGGCAACCTCCGTCGTCGGGTTGTACAACTCTGTCAATGAGGAAAGTCCCATGCTACCGGTAAGAGCTTTCAGGACTCTCTGCGGTCCTGGGACTCCCGTAAAAAAGGCCCATGATTCCATTGCGGTTGTCGATGAATTGATACCGTTATCGTACTAGATGCGTTCCGTTTGTTCGATGACGGCCGTGGTAGCAGCACCGGATTGAGATAAGAAAAGTAACGCTCCAAAGCTCTCTTAATTCATCTAATTAAATCAATTTAAGAGGAGAGATTCGAACAACTGACCAGACAATGATGCTGGCCCACGTGAATGCAGCGTCATTCCCATGACGATAATGACTAATCGCCTTGTCACATGTGGCCCTCACCGACTGATAAGCCGCTTATCAGTCTGGGGAAATGGAGCACGGAACATCGTTCCGCTCGCCGTACGTACGGAGGTTGTCTATGCAGTCTCAATTCCTAAGATTCTATCTCATAATAGTACACGGGTATCAACATTCATGCATCATCGCATATATGTAACGCTAGATTCATTCGTCTAGGCTGACCTGATGCCTGTCCTCCGTTTCGTGAGATCGCTCTTTCCACAGTCGGAGAATTTCAAAGCCAATCTCAACTGCAATGAGCAAAATGATGATCCATTCGAGTCGAAGGCCATGTGTCTCACTCAATCTTTCCCGGAGAACACTCGCTATTTCCTGCGCATAATCCATCTTCTCGTTCAAGAGCTTGATGCGAATGCCCACGTCCAATGCCCTCCCTACCTGTTCGTAGTATCCTTCCAGACCAAGTTCATGTCGGCTGTCCCAGAAGAGATCAGGCAAAGAATCTGTGAGCTCCGAATAAAGATTCAGTTGGGCGCGGAAACTGAGAAGCTGACCGGTTTTGCGCAGGATAAAGTCCCGGGTGTATGGAAGACGTGCGCCTCTCGACAAAAGCGTTGGAATTGTTCGAGTAGACTCAAAGTAATTCGCGAGGAGAGCCTCCAACACTGCCAACTTTGTGCTCCGAGCTAATCCCGAAGAAAATGCAACCTTGGTCAAGACCGTATCGATAGATTGCCGACCAGGTGGAAGCTGCGAGCCGGATTCCGTTCCCCCTGGTTTGGTCCCAAGTATAATTGTATCACCCCGGATGCTGCTGTTCTCTCGGCTGGCGTCTTCCACGTATTCGAGGTCTTCAGTTTCAAGATCTTCTGCATGTTCTCCCTCCGCCGCTGGAAATAGTGTCCTAGTTGCCAGAAAGGAGGTGAACCCTTCGGGTAGCGACCATGCCACAACTGTGCCTGAAGGGAATATGAAGACGTCTCCTACCTCATCTGGAGGGAGATCTGTTGCGGTTGGATTGCTCATACGACGTATCGAGTCTAGCGGCACTTGAACATGGACGACTTGGGGATATAGGCCGGTATCGAGAGGGTCGGGCTCGAAGCCCCGATATTGGAGGATTTCTCTGACTTTGCGAATGTCAAATTTTTCTGCTACGGCATACGCTGTCACTGTCTTGATTCGAGGAAATAAACATCAGTAAAGGAGTTTATCACAAGGTTTGATTATTGAAACCTTAGTCTGATAGAAGCCTTGCTCTTTGAGCTGAGCCTTCGAAATATAACTGTCCCTAGATCTTTGTGCCTCCACAGCTACTCTTCGTAACGAAGTTGGGGCTGCCGGAGATCTACCACCCCTCTTCCGCTGCTTCTGCAGTTCGGAAGACCACTCTTCAGAAACGTCGCCATCCTTATAAGATTGCTTCTGCCTGAGATGTGCAACAGATGAAAAGAAATTATTCCTTGGAGAAAAATCTCGAGAAAACTGGCTTTGCGGTAGTCTCAACGCGGGCCTTTTCCAGGCCGAACAGAGGTATGGCCTCGGGAACATCGTGTGGCGGCGTTTTAGTCTGTACTTAAGAACGACAACGCGAAAAGCGAGCGACTGTTAGCTCTCAGATCCATGGCAGGTCCGGTCCGGATAATAGGACTGGGAATCGCTGGACTGCTACGGGACAGTTCTGTGAATAATCGTCGGTGTCGCGGAAAAGAGGACATCGACAGTCTGCTGAGTCAGCGCCTCCTCCGATCAACTACCCCAGGCCGACAACTGGACTGACGACATTGTTGGGCTGCAGCTGCTTGAACAGCTCCAGGCACGGAAAAAGGCCCTCGCCATGGACGCGCCTGGCGCGACAGAGGCAGTAGACAATACTAGCCAGGCAAATTCCGAGCACGAAATATATATCCCGCAGAATACCAAAGAAACCGACGACAAGCATTATCGCGATGATCGACCGACACCAACTGAGGATGGGCGAGACAACAATGGCGATGGAGAAAACTCAGAGGGCGGGGAGGACGAAGAAGAAGAAGGAGAAGGAGATGACGGTGATAGCGAGGAGGACGAAGACGACGAGGAACCACGGCTCAAATATGCGTACCTGACGAAACATCTGGGCTCAGTATACCGGAATGGCGATGCAACAAGCTCTTTCATCACCACAGGAGACAAGATGGTATGACTTTCAAGATGCCTCAAACTGATTTGGTATACTGAAAAGTAATCTAGGTGATCGGAACGCATAATGGCAACATTGTAAGTCGTGAACACCGACCCAACGTGACCCAATGGCTGACTCCTCATAGCATGTGCTGTCCTTGCCTCTCCTACAATCCCTTCGTGTATATCATGCCCATTCAGCAAGTGTCACGTCTATCTCAGTCTCACCGTTCCCTCCTCCCTTGCCGACGTTCAAACCGGAACCATTGACCAGAGCCTCCACCTTCACCGAAGACCAACTCCCCAACAGATCTTCCTCCAGTTCTGCCAGTCTTCGAGGACAGCCGAGGAGCCAGCAAGTGACTATTCCCGCGACACCTTCGAACTCAATATACATTGCGACCTCTTCCATTGATGGGAATGTATGCGTTTCGTCGTTGGTGGATCCAAGAGATGTCATACTACGGAATTTTGGCCGGCCTGTCCAAGCGGTCGCATTATCCCCTGACTACAAGAGTGACAGAACATTTCTGTCAGGTGGGCGCGCGGGCGATCTCATTCTTACCACAGGCGGTCGGGTGGGAGCAAGCTCAAATTCAACCACAATGGGGGGTGCAGCAGCAGCAGCTTCCAGCTGGCTAGGCTCGATAGGCCTAGGGGCAAACAATGGCAAAGACATAGTCCTACATGGCGGAGAAGGGTCTATCAGCGTGATAAGATGGTCGTTGTCTGGGAAATATGTCACTTGGGTCAACGAGGAGGGTATCAAGATCATGCGATCGAATCTGAATCTGGATTCCGCAGATCTGGATCTTGCCTGGAAACGAGTCGGTCACATAGATCGTCCAAATCTTCCCGGCTGGGAGGAAATGGCCGGTGTTTGGAAAGCCCGGGCTGAGTGGATTGATGAAGGCTCCTTAGATAGCCTGGACGATCCGGTTTCCAGGGTTGATACCTCTCACGATAATCCCAAATCACCTAAATTGACTTCGGCACAAGAAACGGTAGAGAAGCTGATTGTCGGCTGGGGAGGTACTGTTTGGGTTATCCATGTCTATCCCGATCGACCAAACAAGAATATTCGAGACCACAAGCTCGGTTCGGTGGAGGTTTCTACAGTGTACGCTTCCCTGAATGTGCCACCTTGAAGGATCGCTGCTAAACCAATTCCAGGTTACGAACGGATTGTGTTATATCCGGAATCTCTATATATACTCCCCGCCTCATTATGATACTTGCACATATCGAAGCAGAAGATGACGCTTCAGAACAGCGGTCCAAACATGGTGTTCTTCGTCCTGGGACTCACCGACGCCAAAAGGGCCTAGAGCCTGAACTTCGGATCATCGACATTGAAAGTAAGGAAGAGCTTAGTGCTGACACGCTATCCGTCAGTCGATATGAAAGTCTCACTTCCTCTGACTATCACATGTCCATTTTACCTCCTTGGAAGACGCCTGTTCCTATTACCCAGCGAGGAACATTGGGTGCTATTGGGAACGGTCTCTGGGATGCAACGATGTATCCTGCGCGTCTGTTCAGCTCTGCGGGAAGTATCCGAAGTACCACAAGCAGTGGCGATAGACGCTCAAGTAGGGCGGCAGACACCATATCTTCACGAAGGCTGATCAATGATGAGCCTCTTCCCAAAGAGTTGCAGGACGTTTCAGGGGCTATTGGGTCGCGAATTTTCATTCAGAGTCCCTTCGATTGCGTCGTTTCTCTGAAGAGAGATCTCACAGATCGTCTGGCATGGTTAGATGCACGTGGGAAATACGAGGAAGCTTGGAAACTTGTCGATGAGCATCCAGAAGCAGCTGGGTCTGCGAGTCAACTCAATGATAATGTCTCTGAAACCCCAACGAAGCAGAGCAGCCTTGGTGATTTCTTTGCAGACGACCGGTCATCGATTACAACGACGGGCCGAGCAGTGAACTCTGCAGCCGACCAGGAAAAGCGCCGGGTTGGCGAGTTATGGGTTGAGCAGCTTATCAAGGAAGAGAAATGGGCCGAGGCTGCTGAGATATCCGCTAAAGTGGTCAATACTGCTCCTAGATGGGAGCATTGGGCTTGGAGATTTATCGACAATAAGAAGCTCGATGAGATATCTCCATATATCCCTACTAATCTGCATCCACCACTATCGTCAGCTATTTACGACACCATTCTTTTGCATTATGTTCCACAAGACCGACGCAGACTGGAAGAGCTCATCGATGCATGGCCATCAGACCTGTTCGATGCCAACAGCGTGGGGAAAGCCATAGAGAAGCAACTGCAACCCGGCTCTATAAGCCCAGATTCTGAAGATTGGCGTACCCTCATGAAATGCCTTGCTAAGCTTTACTTGGTGGGAGGCCGCTATCATGAAGCATTGCGCTGCTACATCCGCCTTCAAGATGCGGATACGGTGATGTCGTTGATTAGAGAACATCGTCTTCTGGATGCTGTTTCTGACGATATTCCAGCCTTTATCTTGATTCGCGTAACCAAAGAACAGTTGAAATCGGCACCCATTCCTGAGCTTGAAGAAGCAACGGCAGAACCGATCAAATTCCTCGTTAGCGAAGCATATACAGGCATCGTTCGTCCGGAGACAGTCGTCGCCCAGCTGCAAGCTAAGAACCGATTACTCTATCTCTATTTTTACCTGCGGGCTCTCTGGCGAGGAGAATCGCTTCCCCATGAGGCCACAAAGCCTCGTAGGGGCCGTGGCACTCGTGTACGGGATGCGGCGAGTAAATTGGCAGCCGACGAAGGAAAAGCATTGATTGACCACTTCGCAGACACAGCTGTAGAGCTGTTTGCTGATTATGACAGGCCACTATTGATGGAATTCCTACAGACCAGTACTGCTTACTCGTTTGAGACAGCAAGTTCCATTTGCGAAAACCGTCGCTACACCCCAGAGCTTATCTACCTGCTGTCCAAGATGGGTCAAACCAAACGGGCGTTGAACCTCATACTTTCGGATTTGAAGGATGTCTCGAAAGCCATATCATTTGCCAAGTCACAGGACGACCCAGATCTCTGGGAAGATCTTCTCGACTATTCAATGGACAAACCCCGTTTCATCCACGGGTTACTTGTTGAAGCAGGGACAGCCATCGATCCGATAAAGCTCGTTAGACGCATTCCCAGTGGTCTGGAGATCGAGGGCTTACGGGAGGGTCTTACTCGTATGATCCGCGAACATGATCTCCAAGCGAGTATCAGTCAAGGTGCTGCGAAGGTCCTTCAGAGTGAGGTTGCAGTAGGGATGGATCAACTGCGAAAGGGCCAAAAACGAGGAATCAAGTTCAACATAGTCGAATACGAGGAGAAAGAGGATGCGAATACACAAGATGACTCAAAGAGCGATGCTGAAACTGTAAAGTCCGCGAAGCCGTCCAAATCATCCGCAGGCCGATGTGCTGGTTGTCAATCTCCCTTTCACCCCAATGGTAAGAGAAGCACCTCCTCTGTATTGGTCAATGCTTACCCTGGATTGCAGAGCAAGAGATCCTCGTCGGCTTCGCCTGCGGTCATATATTCCATCTATCACACGTTCATCCAGAGCCTGCTCCGGGCACGGATGAGAATACCTCAGAAACTCATACGCCCATGTCACTCCCGCGTACGCCAACGTTTGATGAATCGTCACTGTCCGCATCCCGAACAGTCGGTCCCAAGGTGACGACCGCTCGACTACTCAGGGACCGGATTGGGGATAGATGTCGGATCTGTGCAGTGGCCAAGGAGATAGAAGCTATCGGTGACGATTCTGAGGAAATGGAAGTCCCGGGGTAATTGGCTCATTAGTTACCAGCGGAAAGCTCCACAAGTGCTTCGTTAGATATCTCCACGTGTTCCATTGGGAAATGGAAGCTTCCGCCAGGCTCTGGGCGCATGAAGTCTTTCGATACTCACAGTGACCTTCAATGGCATGACAAAGACTGAATCTATTGGATGACACTGACCCGATTCAAATGCTGGACAGACACAACCAAAGGAATGAATATTTACATGGGACAGATGATTATGTTTTACTTATGATGGAGATACCCATGGTAGTCAATTTACGATTCAAGGAATACCCAAGTATATGATAAAGCTCTAGACCCCGCTGTCTCACATATCAAGTGGTTACAGAAGAAACCTCGAGCCAGGAATAAAAGACGAGTGTCTCGCAAGACGAACTCGAATTGACACGTGCCTTCCCGATTGGGACTCCTTGGTGTAACGGCCCGATTCGGTTCTTCCTGGCCAGGGTCATGCCTTCCCAATTGATTTCTGCCGGCCAGAGCGGCCTATATATTCCCCTCCCTGCTCCCCTCCTTCCTCTTCTCTTCTTTCCTCCCCCATCCTCCTTCTTCACCCTCTCCATCACTCTTTCCATCGTCCATCACTCTTCTTCCTTCTAATTGCTTTCAGGACTCCCTGATCTAAATACTACCTTGATTCACTACTTCGAGTAACCATGGCTCCCCAAATCAGCCTCTTGGTTGTCATGCTTGTGTCGTTCCTGACCGTTTCTGGATTGGCTCGTGGTAAGTATTCCATCTTCAACATCATTAGTTCATCCAACTAACATCAATAGGAACCATGGGAAGCATATACAATGTGGAAGATGAACGCTCTCTGTTCAAGCTTCTCGCTGGTGAGTATCAGTGCCTCTACTGGTCAATGCCATTGACATGTGAGACTAACCATCTTCTCTCTTGAGCAGAGCACGAACCTCCCACCTTGGCCAGATACCAGCTCTTCCCTCGTGATGGTACATCATCCCTCATCTTCCTCCTTACAAATTGGCAGTATAGATGCTGATCTTATACTAGACGTGAATGTCGTGACTGTCACTGAGACTGTTTGCGGACGCGAGCCTGGAGCGTCACAGACCTCCAGTGCCTCTGATAGCGTGCCTGGCGTTTCCACTTCGTCTAGTGCCATTGCCTCGTCTGGAACTGCTATCCCATCTGACACTACCACCCCGTCTGGCACCTCCATCTCGTTCAGCACCTCTGTGCCGGCTAGTGACGCCGTCCCGTCTAGCACGGCTACCTCGTCACCTACCATTGCCCCGTCCAGCACCACTCTCTGGACCAGCACCCTGGCTTCCAGTTTGACAAGCACTATCCCAGTAGCTCCGATTACGTCTAGCGATGCGGTGATTTTGTCATCTGGCTTTTCTTCTATCTCATCGGCTTCATCTAGGTTTTCTACTTCTATCTCTTCGCCAGCTACCCATTCCGCTTCTGGATCCACCAGCTCGAAGACGACTGGAGACTCTGCTACGGCGACTGCCCCCGACTCGGCTTCAACTACTGAACCTTCCAAGTCGGATGCTGCTTTCCATCCTACGGGAGCACGCACTGCTATGGTGGTGTTGCTGACGCTCTTGAGCATCCTGTTTGTCTAAAACATCACAACACTGTTACCGGGTGGAAGGCCTCGTGTTACGGAGCATCGGGGACTTATGAGATTCATTAGGAGTAAACGGATACTTTTCAACATGTGTAATAACTAATATTGTGGTGTGATTCCGATGGGAAGGCTTCTTTATGTGTTCTACGATTTACAGCAGTTAGACCAGACACATTATGTGTAATAAAACGGTTGTTTTTTCATGTTCAACTTGCGTCTAGGTTCATTTCCTACGCCTAGTCAAGGTTAAAGCGCAGACTAAATTGTGACCGAACTCATCTAGTTTGTCCTTGGTTGCTATAAATATCTTTGGTGTTTACTATTTTAGTATTCGAACGAATCAGAGGATATCAATGTAGATCTATCGAATCCCATGATCCTTCAGACCAGGAACAATAACACCGCATATTTACAGTCGATCATCCTATGCATCAACAGTCCACGCATTAAACCGAATTCGTCAACATCTTCCCCCTTTTAGAACTATCATATTCCTCTTCCATAACCGCCCTCCTCAACTCCACCTCCATCGCATCCCTTACCTTCACCTTGGCAGTTTGCACTGGCCAAGAAAGTCTCACAAGGGAATCCTTTAATCCCCGTAACCTAACTGCCACAGGCTCGATTATCCCCCGATAACACCCCCATTTCTCCTTTGTGGGATCCTTGTAGCTAGGTTCAACCGGTAGATATGAGCAGAATCTCTGCTGATATGTTTCGAGCGACATATCCGGGATGAGGGTTAATTGGTGCGGGGATGTATTCTGAGCGAGAAGGTCTAGTGCCTCAAGCCAGAAACCGTGGTTTTTCCCGCCTGGAAGGAGAGATTCGATTTCGGAGAAATCGACGCACCATTCGAGATGCTGGAGACATTCGAAGCAGCATCCGGGGAATGGGGTTAGGAGGTACAATGGATTGTTTTTGAAGTTGCGGGGGGCCAACCAATTATAATCGAGGTTGGACCATGGGCAGCTTAGTTTTAGGGAGAATCGATTCCACAAGTAGAAGACGAACAGCGCTTGTTGTCGGATTTGGCGGTTGACTTGGAATAATGCTGTTGGCATTTGCCAGCAGAAATGGGATGAGGAATAGGCGACGTGGGCTGGGATACAGTAATGACTTCCCTCGCATTTTTCGGTTTCACATCTTCGGGGGACAAAGCCCATGGGGGGTATCCAGGTAAGGACGTCGAGGGCTATTAGATCTGTATACTTTAGGATTCGGAGTTTGATCTCGCCCGGAAGCTTGGTAAAATGGAATTAGGCCGTATCCTTGTTGTAACCTTTTTGTCGTGTGGTAGTCCTCTTGACGATATCCTCGACAAGCAACTGCAACTCCTTATCATGAACAAGTCCAGTGCAGATAGAGCAGTTCCTCAAACGCGGCAGTTCAAGCAGAGGATCCAGAAATTCCCGTGTCATATTGACGTCGAAGAAACTACCAGAAACGCTAAGCTCCAGCTGATCTGGCTTGACATGTGCAGCTAGCCTCGAGCAGAAATCAAAGCCAGTCAGGCAGGATCTCTTGCTTCTTGCTCTGTTCCTCCTCACGAATCTCGTGGATGTAATCCGCATCGCACTGCCTCCCCTGATCCTGATACATGCTAAAGATATACTCACTGCGCTCTCGCCCAGGCTCCACCCCAACCCGAATCGACCTCAACGCCCTCAACACCGTAGGCGTAAGATACCTCAGCAGCAAAAGCCTAGAATACCTATCACTATCCACGGAAAACCGATTGCTCGAATAGAAAATTGACCGTGCATTCTCAGACACGTCCCTCGAAACGTAGAACAACTGATTCGCCAAGCGATGCTTGCACCGGAAACACGATTTCAGGCCACAGTTAAAGCACTGGAGCGTATTAAATGGTGGTTTGTTAGAACAACAATGGCGGGCGGACCATTCGCCTACGGAGGCTAGGTCGTTTGCGCTGTTGAAGTCACATTGGCTGAACTGGTCGAAGCCTAGGTATTCTGTGTAGACTTTTTGGCGGATAGACAATGGGAGGGCAAGGAGAAAGTTAGGATTCATTATTTTTTGTTTAGTATTTGGTTCGATATAGCTGATGAGGATCATTTGGCGAGATACGAAGTAAACAAGGCTGGATCCCCCCTCAATTATCATGCGTCAGGCATATTTTTGTGCCTGAAATGGACCATGGCCAGTATAATTATATCTTGACTTGGATTCAATATTCATCGATATCGGTCTGTAAGCCGCAAACATTGGGTAGTAGTAGAGTTGAATAGTACTCTGGCCAGAGTATCTCAAGAGTGATCATCGAAGGTATCACTGTCACGGATAACAAGATCATGAAAGGTAGAAGGAAGCAAGACTCCCAGTAAGAATGCCGTAGACAGTTTGACCCGGCAGGTTCTCCTCAACATTACGAAAAGAGTAGGCACTCATATGGATAGGGCTGCGGAACCCTTCTCCGCATATCAGAAAGAACAGTGATGAAATGATATCATAACTTCATTCAGATAACTCTGCTATCAACAACGGCCCGAAATGAATTCAGAACTCAAGCAACCAAACCTGGTTCCCATCGCCATCGTAGCACTTCGCTCAAGAATAGCTAGCCTTACACCAAAACAGATCAAAGACTCGAAAGCCGTATTTGAATGTTCCATTGATAGTGAGCCAAAGCGTATATTCCTCATCTGCGCTCATAGATCAAAAGATCGAAAAAAAGTAGTAAACAACATAGCCACAGGGGGTATCTATTTCGTGTGTATCGTCCCTGACCGAATCTTCAAGGGGTCTAACATAAGGAGAAGTAAAGTGCGATAATGTGGAAAGGAAAGAAAAGAAGAAAAAAAAAAAGACGCTCTCGTCTATAGAGACATTCGATAGAATGAAAAGAGAGAAAACAAGACAATCCCAACGATTCATATGCTATCGTTGGATAGAAACGACTGTTTCGCTTCAAAAGATCATCAGGGTAATAAAAGGAAATCAATAATAAAGAGACAAACTGTTCTTTTCACGGAGACTCGTATATCTTCTCCGCCCTTAACGCCCTGAAAAACTCGCTCAAAAAGCATTCATAAAAAAAGATAAAAGAAAAGAACCGAAAAAGCCGTCCCAGTGCAACGTCATGACCTCCATGCCACACACCAGGCGTCACATCGCGGATGGAAACGATCGAATTTTCGTAAACTTCAGTCGTCCAGATCACCCAAGGAGGCGAGTCAGGGAACAAAAAGCTATGGGAACGTGTATGATTAATTTGAAAGGCAAAGAGCATTGCGGGATGCAATCCCGTAGGACGAACACACAATTGCGTCAGTCCGACAGGAGTACTCTTTAATAGCTCAACTTCAACTCGACCGGAGACTGTTCGCTGCCATCTGATGTGTCGGAAGCTTCGGAGATTTCGACATCCATATCTTGACCATCTGGGAGTTCACGAACTACGTCGTCGTCCACCATGATCTTCAGTCCGTTTTCTTTGATGTGGAGGACGCGAACAACGCGACTCGGATCGATATGCTGCTTGTGCGAGATCTTCTCCATCAAATTACTAACGGTCCGCTCGTTCAGATAGATAGCACGATGGTAGTCGTCGTTTAGTGTTTCATTGCGCGGGAAACGCATATAGAAACATGCGACTAATCAACTGGTTAGCATTTGCCATGAAAGTTTGTGGTTTTCAGTCCAGAACTTACTTGGCTTCAGTAGACGCTCCGCGGGCGGCCGGTAGGTCGGATCGATGTCCAGTGCTTCAATGTAACTCGTCGAAACATTGGGATCTGTCGAGACCTTTTGGACCTTAAGAGGCCGGGACAACGAGATCTCAGAGGTAGGAAGAGAGCTACCCCGGGAGCTACCCATTGAGCCTTGGCATGCCGAATCATACTGGAATTGTCCAGGGATTTGGCTCCAAACATTGTGAGGGGAGTTTGACATGTTACTCGCCGCAGGCGATAGCACCCCATCGAAGCTCGGGCGGGTTCCCCGAAGGGTGAGTTCCGGT
Source organism: Aspergillus pseudoglaucus (assembly GCA_039880875.1). Taxonomy (NCBI): domain Eukaryota; kingdom Fungi; phylum Ascomycota; class Eurotiomycetes; order Eurotiales; family Aspergillaceae; genus Aspergillus; species Aspergillus pseudoglaucus. Next base: position 1,049,893 of record JBDODC010000002.1, on the reverse strand, counting down.
TTTTTGCTGGAAATAGTACCACTCGGAAGTTGGACTGGGAACAAATCCGGGTCGTCCTGTTCCTCTCCTTGCAGATTGAGGCTGCTGACAGGGCGGGTAGAGGTGAACATCTCTTGCATCGCCGCCAGCTTGCCATGCAGATCATCCTCCAGTGACACCCTCTCAGTACCATCCCGTGAGTCCATCGACCATGTCCGTCTGTGTTTCGTGATCTTCTGAGGACGATGATCTCCGCTATTTACAGCGACAGAGCCGTGGGCTCGCTTCCGTTTCCCGTTGTTGCCGGCGCCCATTTCTGCTTGTGCAGTCTGCTGCCGGAGCTTTTCGATTGTCTTCTTCACATGGGCCACGTCGTTCGATAACTTGCGCTCGGCGCCGTGATCACGGAAAAGCTTAACTTGACAATAACTCACTTCGTGCTCCGGCCCGGCTCCGTCGTCAGATATCAATTGAGTCTTCGCGCACAACCGAACAGGAATGCCTTTGACGCCCTTGGAATGACTGAAATCCGTGGAGAGAAAGTTGAATCGAACGGGAATCGTACAGTCAGATGTCCCTGTGGAGGGATTCGCGGTCCATGTGACGCAGAAACCATCGAACGAGGTGTTTTCGATCTGAACCTGGCGACCCTTCCGATCCTCGTCTCCGCCCTGGAACGGATCGACGTACTCGACTGCCTGAAGCTTGCCGCCGCGCTGATGTGCCTCGCTCGAGCCTCTGCCTTCCTTCCACAATTGCCAGCATGCAGCCGGTTTTGCCCGCTGTTCCTCCTCTTGGAACGACACCCGAACGAACGTTCGGTATTGGACCGGCTTTGTGCTCATGGAAGGGGGGCTTGAATCGACTATGGATAGCCCATACGCTTGGCCTTTGTTCAAATACGTGATTGGGATATCTCCCGGGCTTTTGATCATGGCAGTCGGAGCGCGCAACGTCACATTGTACCGGAATCTGTTTGGAGACGTGTTAGAATACTGACAATATGTGAAATGGCGAGTGGAACTTACTTTTGATCTGCAAGCATATTGGGTTGCTCTGGCATCTGCGACAATTTCACTGACGAATTAGTCTGCATATCAAAGTCATTGAGTGACGAGTTCTCGATTGATTCATCCATGGCGGCGTCGTATCCCGAATCACGATGTACGAGCACACTTGGCGGGGCAAATGTCGGCTGCTGGGCGAAAGGTTGCTGGTTTTGGAAGGGGTTCGAGTTTGAGAAGAGCGGCTGACCAAACTGATCAGGGCCCATGCCTGTTGCGTCTTGATCCATAGGGGCTGGCAACTGCGAGAGCGAATTCATCATACCCAATCCCATGCTGGGGGTGTGCAAGTCGCCGGCATGTTGACTGTGGAACGCGGGATTGAAGCCGCCAAGGTTGGGAGTCAAGAGGCCGTTCGGTTGGTGGGTGAAGGACAACAAGGAAAGGGCATTCGGGTCGACGAGAGGAGAAAATGGGTCCACGCGAGGAAGTTCTTGTGTATCGATGGGTTTCGTGTCGTTGTTGGGCACATGAAGCCTGCTTTTAAACATTCACCTCGGTCAGGAACTGGATTCGAAAGGGTCGAGTATCGCAAGGCGTTTTGGGATGGGGGGGGGGGGGGGGGGGTTATGGGTTATATACCTCGTTCGATCCACGAGCTCAGCAGCATCTCCGACAGAGCCATTCCCTTCTTGCGATTTTGCGGCCCCAGGAATCACGTCAGAGAAGGCTCTTTGGAACTTCTGAATGAACTCGTTGTCTGGCTTCTTCTGAGAGTTGTTTCTGTTGGAGGGAAAAAGGCCATCAGTATTTCATACCGCAGCGAAACTGTAAGCGAATGCATGACTTACCTGTTGCGGAACATCATCACACAACAATGCTAACAGTGGTAATCAACTTGAATAAAGATGGAAGAAGTTGACTAGAGAATGTTGGTGGCATCCGGTGTGTCTGAAAGTATGAGTCTCAAGGTGGGAGTATAGAAAGTGGTAAAAGGCCCCTTGTGTCGCCTTTATAAGTAGATCCGAATGGAGTAAATAAAGGAGTATGACGACAGAAGATGCAAAGGATACGGCAGGTAATAGGTGATATAAGTGAATAAAATGATATAGATAATGATAAGCAGAAAAAGAAATAAAGCAATGCGAGAGGCGGGAAGAGAGCAAGCGAAGAAAGAAGACTAATGATAAAGATAGATGACGGAGTCAACGGTAGAGTTGCCTCCAATGAGAGAGCCCAGGGAGCTAGTACCACAGAAAATGGAAAACGTCACTGGGGATTGTTATGAGTGGGTTAGTGAAAATTCAATTGAGGCCCAAATCCACAGAACAGAACAGAAAGAAGGTTGAGGAAGTTATGGAACGAACGAAGCAAACCGAAAGAACATAATAATACAGACTATGCCTGACTATTACGGCAGGTGAGTTACATAAGCCCGATAAGTACAAAAAAAAAAAGTGATGACGTGGGCCGAGCAGTACCTCTCAACGGCCGGCCTGTATTTTCCTATTTTCTCTTATTTTACTTATATAAGAAAAAAAAGGCCACGCAATTACTTCATACCTACTAATTTTGATACATGATTTCCGTTGGGAAACTGATCATTTGTTTTCTCCCATTTTTGAACCATACTATCTACAAGCTCTCACATTGGCCCATAAGCAATTCCGGGATTGCAGTAGTAATAGTGGGGTTGGACCCAGAGAGGGGTCGCCGGTAAAGGACCGGCGCCGCCAAACGCTACCATTGGTGGTTGCTCGGGCCGTACGAGTACGGAGCATACGATACAGAGACGTTACGGAGTACATACAGATGGTCTCGCCCGCATAGAGTGCTGCTACTACTGTATGAAGTGCCAGATTGGCTAAGATAGTCTATCAATGCGATCGCCTAGTACATAGCTACACTTTCCTGCCGTTGAGCCGCTCGCACGGGCCTTTGACAGTACCCCCCCCCCCCCCCCTATCTGATATCGCATGTAGTACGAAGTACAGTAACTGTACATCTGCTGTAGGGTATACTGACGATGCAATATAGACCCAGACAATAAATTCATATAGACTTGTGTGGTCCACGGATACAACAAACTCAATGAGCACTTTGATACCAGCTATTCTAAGAACAACCAATAACCATCCCTGGGGACAAGAATCCAGCGCACGACTACGGAGTACACTCTACACAACCCACTTATGCTGGGACGGAGTCCTCCGTCCCCGATATGGGTTCTCTTTGTCTCTTTTTCTCTAAAGGGTAACTCCAAAGATCAACTGATTACACATGGATCCAGAACCACAGAATCATATCTGTAACTGATTCAGCTCGGTTCATTCGGTTTCATCCCATTTACTTGCGCATGAATTTGCGAACACAGGTGATAAGTCAACCGACCACCCTTTTGCACGATGTCGATGTAATCGATATTTATGCATCGAGAGAATACGAGCATCCCTTACCCCAGACGGTTCAGCTGTGGCGACTGAATATGTTGACTGCTTGCTCTGGGAGAACGCAGTCGGCTATCAAAGATGGACCATTATCCATTGGGGAGTCTATCGAGTCATGTACCCTTGAGACACAGGGTTGTTATCTATATCTATTCCACACTGCACATAGAATGCTCCATATAACTAGCTCACTTCATATACACCCAACGTGCAAGTAGAGTTGCTGCCACCCAGCAGCTAAAACAAGCTTATTTCCAACGTCAGATAGCCGGAGTCAAGGGATCTATCCGTCCAAAGTACGAGGCGAGGCCAGCGCTCTAGAACAGAGTAGAGGTGTCTGTACTCTGTACTCCGTATACCAATCCCCGCATGCAACAATTGAAATCACAGTGACATAACGACATAATCACCCGATGCAAAAGTAGCTTTAGTCCACATTGTCGGGTCGATGAACTGTCTATATGTATTTTTCCTGTACCTCCATTACAGATGCAATACACCCACTTTAAGCGTCGGCACATGTAGCCGCCAATCAAAAGTCTGAATTTTCAACGGTAGTACAGCTGTACTAGACCAGAGCACTGACACTAAGTTCAATTATGTGTTCTGCAGGGATATCAATTGGACTATAATGTCACTTTTATACGCATTCTTCATCAGCCCTTGTGCAACATGTAACGTACCCCGTACAGAGTACGAAAAGTACGAAGTACTCTATACAAGTACAGTACAGTACGTGCTTCTGGAAATAGGTAAATCCTTAGTACTTATAATGATCTTCATAATTCTCAAAGAGCAACAACAGATCACACCATTATCATTCGTTGGACAATAGTCCGAACGTCTATCCCCGGCAACGACACCCGAATATCATCACAATCAGATAAAACAGCGGAGTCCTTTTGTCCTTATTTCCAAATGCGAACGGCTACATTCCGTCTAATATGGAGTATGGAGTCATTCCACTTTTCACTGAAGACAACCACTACTGTACACATGTAAGCCGAATATATCCCGGGCCCCATCTTTACTGAATCATTACGTACCTTGCTTTCCACATTTCTCGTCCTCCTTATTCAATCCTTTCAGCCCTGAGTGTTCAATGACGTCATACCAATATCGATCGATTTCGGAGTGTTCTCGCTGGCTCGCTCAGCCGCCAAAGCCACAGTCAAGTGGAATCTGATAACCGACGCGTGGCTTTGATAGTTGTCATCATTGGGTGGAAATCACTGGCGACAGCAAAAGTACCACATTTCGATCTACTTGTACATGCCTTTTTTGTTTTATGGATATGTACGGAGGGAGTACCCTCTATTCTGTGCTCATCACTTGTGTCTAGGTTCGTAAACACGTACCCATCCAGGGACCCCTGTCACGGCACAATATCTCCGTGTTGATTACTGCGCGGGGACCTTACGGAGTAAGTGACTATGAGATAATCATGACGGATTTTTTTTGTACAACTTTCAATGCATTATTTGATATTAGTCTTCCTATGTCACATCCCAATCACATCAAACGCCATCCCATGAAAAACACTAGCAAAGAAGATAGGTGTATAGGCTTTTTGTAACATATTCAACAAACACCAGCGCCAAATAAACACTGCGGCGCATGCGGCGCGGATCGATCGCGCAGCCGCTAGATAAATACAGCCGTCCGACAATAACCATCCGTGGATATCCCCCATCTATATGGCAAAAGAAAAGAAACAAACAATTAATGCAATCGAAAAGTAACGAGTAAGCTTTTTGCATGGGACGCCACCGTCAACTCGGAACAATGACTTTGATCAACCGAATCGACTCCCGTGCACTTCCGGACAGCGATATTGTCACTGCGAGTTTCCCACACAGGCTAAATGTTGTCTTGCATCGACTCCTTCGTTCAGGCGATCCGTTGATAGAAAAAGTAAAGACCATCATCAGTCTAGATCGGCCGAATTCAGATATAGAATGATCAGTGCATAATAATCAACGAAAATCCGTCCACCCAAGCTCCACTGGAGCCGGAGATGCCGGCTACTTTATAACCTAGTGGTGGTATCAACGTGTGTCTATATTCAGTCGTAAATTGTCAGCCCACCTCCTAGAGAAGGACGTTGAACGTCGTAAAATTTCACTTCGATACATACCCTGAACCTCCGTTCGCATTCCCATACACTCCTGATTTCCGTCCCAGGCTAGTGAGAATCTCAATACCGTCGATCCAAGCTCCAGCTCTGACGTAGAATCCCAATAAAATCTCGCCTCGTCGAATATCTATGACAGCTGTCAGGCCAAATTCCCCGAGATACAAACCCAATTCAACTTACCAAACACGAATTCATCCCCACTAGGCTTGCCGCCCCGTTTGCCAAAGAGCTGGCTCGTGGCATCTTCATAGAAAAACTCTAGCCCATCTAGGGCTAGTCCGTGATAGACTTTAACCGAGGTTAACAGCTTAGTGGAAACAAAGGCGCAATCCAACAAGAGCTGTTCGGGTTGGCTGTCTTCCATTTGCGAGAACCCGAGCTTTCCGCTCTTATATCCCGACTGACTCTTGGGTAATTTCACCAGAGACAATTTGGAGCTCAAACTCCCGGTATCATCCACAGTATAAGTACCAAGAGCGCCAGACACGACGTGCAACTTAAGTTTCTTCTTCTTCTTGTCTTTGTCGCTTCCGGCTAACCGTTGTCGGAGTTCGTTCTCTGTGACAGTAACTTGCTTCGGAAGCCCGTTGCTACTAGACTCGGTGTTTACGTATTCGATGAAGCTGTGACAGACGTCATCTCCCTCGGCATACAGTTCAATGAATGCCACGCCCGACGTCGCGGTGAAAAGAATCTTTCCGCTCTCCACTGGCCATACCTGGACGCTATCGTCCGAAATCATGGGAGCGTCCCCCGGCAATCGGAAACAGGGGTGGAAACGGAAACGCAAAATGTCCAGACGGTGCCAGCTGCATTCATCTTGAGGCAAACATAACTTGAGTCCCTGAGTCTTGGTGCGAGTGGAAAACGGCTCCCGCGTCATAAATGTCCGGTTCAAACGCACATAGTCTCGGAGCATGACGCCCGATTCCTGGTGCGGAGATCCAAAGAGATGGCCGACTTCGTGGAGATGAGCTCCGATACCTAAAACTGCAGATTCCCAGTTTGAACCAGCCTCGCCGCAGTCGTTTGCAACGAACGCGGTGTCAGTGCGCGTACAATCGGAAAGGGCTTCCACAACCTCTTCCAAACTGGATGGATAGCTCTGTAGACCGTGCGATCCGAAGATGGCCATTTTGATGTCGTCGCCCCCCGAGCCGAGAGCCGCATGGCCGGTGATGACCTGGGATTGCTTGTCCCAGTGCGAGTCTAAAAGCATGACTGCGACATACTGTTTTTGCCCAGGCTGGGGATGAAAATAATCCCGCACAGCCGCCTTCGCAATACGGAACAACTCGTCCTTGTTCGTGGCCGGACCATGCTGCTGAGCGATTTCAAGGTCCCTGAGCTCTGCCACCGTCTTGTCAGTCCGGACGACATGAACCTTGGCCTCGTTGCGCATCTGCCCCATGGCGGTATCGCGACGGCTCAACGTGCCAGTCTGCCACTCTTCCTCAAACCGGAAGCAACGACGCCCGAAGTTGTTGCGGAACATCTGTTCACCTGTGAACGCTTGCCAAATGTATGCAGCCATACGGTACTTTTTTATGGCAGTTTCCAGCCCATTCCCTTCACGCTGCACTCGCTCCGGCACCGCATCAAATGTTCCATCCGAATCTTTCCCTAGCAACATAACCAGCTGAAGGGGCGCGGTATTGATCAAGGGCAGGTGGTTGATACAGAGCCATGTCGAATGAACCGCAGGATGAGAGCTTCCGGACGATAATTTCGAGGAGACAAAGTCGAATCGCAGTCGGTTCGGTCCGGGGGAGAGGTGGACGAGAGCTTTGAAGTGCGAGGAGTTAACGGGCCACGAGACCGGGGGATAACTATCGTGATGATGGTTGACGGTGACACATCCGTCCAGCGGGTGCAATCTTGGGTCACCTATCTGACCATAAACGAGTAACACTTTTTGGTGTACCTGTAGGGAAGGTTTCAAGTGGGGTTAACACATGTCACAGCGGTCCATTTTAGAATGAGACAGGACCAAGACAAACACATACCCATGAACCATCCGCAACGGAGATAATTCTCGGAGCGTAGGGAGAGGAGGGCACTGGCGATCGGGCAGCACTGTTGCCTGACATGGAGCTTCCACCCTATTCACAACGGTGTTCAATGATTAGTCCTTTTGTACATTATATGCGTAGGAACTTAGCCCAACCATGCGCGGAGTGCAGAATCACGTACGAAGGTGCTATTCCGTTGAGATGGGGTCACATACGGACCCGGCCGTTGAGGCGGCATGCTGGTCCCTCCGCTGCTCGTGCTGCTGCTGTTGTTGGTGGGAGCTTCATTCAGCGCGGGGAGATTTGGCGACGACGAAGTACCATTGGGTTTGATGGAAGACGGGGGAGTAACAGAGCTGTGGGAGGATGTGTCCAGAGTCGAAGAGGATTGACCAGAGGTCACGTCGCCATTAGACTGCGATTCATTGGATCTAGTGTCGTTGGACATGAAGCTGGCCTTAGAACGACGGCGGAAGTTGGAGAAGAAGGGCATGGTTGCGGAGAGGTAAGTCCGATCGATTGACGGGTAGGAAGGAGACCCAGGACGAAGAAACAGAAAAAGAGAAAAAAGGAAAGGGGTAAGTGACAAAGAAGAGGGCAGGAAAAAGGGAAGGAGGTGATACCAGATCAACCCCCGATAAGTGAGAGGCAGTGACGGGAAGATGTAGCACTGGCAACAACGATGGGAAACGAATGGAGAGAAGGGCAGTAACCAGAAGGCAGGGCCAAACGAGCGATTTCTCGTCCTCTGATGCTGCCCAGAGGGCAGATTTCCTTGATTAGAAGGTATGGAGTGGAAAAAAAAAAAAAAAAAGAGGGATGAGAGGAAAGCGACCGGTTGCGGTTTGAGGATGAAGAAGTGAAACCAACAATGGTCAACCGCCCCGCTTCAGCAATTAAGAGAGAACGAACGAAATAAGAGGAATCAGATTAAAGGAATAAAAGTAAGAAAAGAAGAAGCAAAAGAGAAAAAACAGAGTGAAGAGAAAGAAGGGAAGGAAGAAAAAATAAGATTGCCTTGGAGAAAGGCTGTGATGCTTTGAGGTTGGTTTAGTTGCGATTATTACTGGTCGATCGCAGTTAGCGCCCTTAGCATATACAAGAATAACAACAGCTACGAGAGAAAAGAGAGAGAGAAAGGAGTCGGATTAATTAACAGAGCTGAACTCGTCGCGAATCAAAGCCCAGTGAAAGTGACTAGTTTCAGTCTGGCCAGTGAGTGGATCAGGGGAGAGGGAGGCAAAAAAAAAAAAATAATAGACAGCATTTAGCTCAGTTCCCTGGGATTCAGAGTATGAATGCCATTGTTATGCTGGGTACGTACTATTATTGCCGTTCAGGGGAACCGAAGCATTAATTGAATTGGATTGGAATGTAACCACGAGGACCATGTTTTCCTATCTGGAGTATAGAATAATCTGTGCAGAAAATGAAACTGGAATGCTGGTTCCTGCTCCGATGTGTACACTCCCGCAGACCATCATCCGCCGATAATTGATCGACGAGATCTGGACTCTCTCTCCTTTCCTATTGGTGATGATTATTCAAGGTTTTTGGACCATTTGTATATTGCAGCATTCCGGGAAAAGTTCTTGCTCGTACTCTGGACTCGTACCCCTGCTACTACTGTACTCCAAACTTGTGCTGTTTTTAAAGGAGCTTCTGTAACGGTAGTATACAGCATTGCCGGAAATGGTTAGTATCGATCCAATCACACAATCCCGGTCGTATTACGCGGCTCTCTCATCTCTACCTACCCCGTGGTTGTTCCTCGTTAAGACTCAATTGACAAGTATCGCCCTAGAGATTTGCCAACCTATCGTCTACGAACTGGTCGGGTGTCAATGCTGAAGCTTAGACCACCCCCAAAAATACAAGAGAAGCTGAAACAACACATCAGCAAGGTCTGTCTAGCAAGGCACAAATAGGATCCAGTTCGTTTCATGACCACATTAAGATAGGATTATGGGTCATATGCTACGGGCGGTGTTAATATATATAGATGTCAAAATGCTTAATCCATGAAGAATTCAATAACAATAAAAAATACCCCGCTGGTTTGCGCAGAAACTGATAGATAGTAAATCAATGCCTCAATGTGATGCACGAAGAATGCCATGCTTGAATCAAGCTCCCAGTTTCATTTTTATCAGTTCGCAACACACCGGATTGGAGATGCGGGGACGAGGAACTACAACGTTATCTCTACCTCTACGTTGCAAAAATACACTATTGAGTGTCAGGGCCACTTGGGCAACCCCAAGATTTATCGGCGTTACTCATTCCGTTTCTTCTTCGGCTGTGTACCGGGTCTTTGCTAGACTCGGCCAAGACTGTCTGTCATACTCTTTCTTTGCTTTGTTGCTGCACAGCCTTTGCAACGTCTCTTTGATCCTGCTCCAGGGAATGTTAGAACTGGTATCCCTTTTTTGCAGGGGTGGCAACCAGGGACAAAAAAAAAAAAAACACACATACACACACATTGTTTGACAGGCTTGTTGCTAGCAAGCTAGCTTCTATTATTCTTCTGTAGCAAATACCGACCGGGCCTGCATTTGACTCGCGTGACTGTGGTACAGTCTCGTCTGGAAATGACGGACGGACAAGGCTTTGTTCGACCGAAAGAGGGAATAGGATGGTGGAATAATTTCGGCCCTGATTCTCTGGATATCACTGGGTAGTAATCAATAATTGTTGACAGCGGCTATTCTCTTTTACCCTGGTATTGTCTCGAGCAGTAATCAGTAATATTGCCAGTGTTCTGCATTACGGCTGCAAGCACTCTGTATGGCGGCTTCTGACAGGACCTCATTTCAAGTTGTCTTCTGTCGTACATAGACTTGCGTGAGCACGGCTCTTCACATTTTATAATGATTCAAATTAATTGTTATCACCGTTGCCATCTAGATTGTTATCGTTGCCCGAGTCGATTCTCCGATGTAATGGATCGTACCGTCCAGACGGGTATTTTATAGTGTAGTTCACCCCGGCACAACACCATCAACCGTCTTTTATATGTGCTTTTAGATAGACCTGAATAGAATAGAATAAAAACCAATAATCATGTAGATAGATAAGTATACCTTAGTTTAATCCTGCATTCATTCATAACTGCGCGAGGGATGCCATTGTGGATGGTACGCATTTCCGGGCCTGCTGCCGCTCCACCTTCTCTCTTCTCTGGCTTTCTCTTTGTCCGCTTCTCTCAATGCAGTTTTTTCCCCTTCGTCATAACTTGATTCATAACTCCAGCCCAGTTGACAGATATTCGAGTCCCTATTCGTCTGTTTGTATCTTTGTCCTCATTTCTCCAATTGGACCTTTTATATCTCGATATTCGGTCTTCCGACTGTCATTTTCCATCCCTTCCTATCTCTCGTTTGCTGGGACCTCCCTTCTCTGACCTCACATCTTCCCCCTTCCTGGCTGCTTGAGATTCTATGAGGACACTTACATACCCTCCCTCGTGGGTAAATTGATTGTCTATTGTGTATTGAGTCCAAGCGATGGCCCCCAATCAGCCTCCCAGCTCCGACAAGACCATCCGGAAAATTGACATTGCACAGGTGAGTACGGATCCCAACCAGTGAGGAGACAGGATTCCTTCGTTTGGAATGGCAAAATTTACGTCTTGGCTATTCCTGGAACTTGAAATTCGTTTTTTTCACTTTCCTCTTTCCTTTGCTGACCAAGTGGCTTCAAATCCAGGTCTCCCTCAGTCTTCAAGATCGGTTAGGCCTCGCCAAAGTCAAATACCAAAACGGCCGTCTACATAAACTAGACCCTTCTCGGAATGAGAATCGGAAAGCACTTTTTCTGGGCAGCGACAACAAAGCCTCCGACTCCTCGTCCAACCTCTCCCGCAGCCGTTGCGAAACGCCCTTGACATCGCCCCCTTTACATACCTCGACATACTCGAAAGAGTTGCCTCGATCCTCTCGGAATAAGCATGCGGCCACATTCAATTCTCACCTGATGCAGCCCATGCTGTCGGCCAGCCGGAAACGGATAAGGTCGGATCTGAGTCCTGAACGTACGGCTAAAACTCCACGGGTGTCCTGGAAGAGTACATATCAGCTGCCAGAATCCTCTCCGGGCTTTAGTCGGCGTCCTCGGAATGTTATCCACCACCCACCTCTCCTGTCTGAGAGTGCAACCATTCCGGAGCTCTCGTCGCCTGCCCCGTGTCATGCTCAGTCGGACGATGACAATGATCCAGACCTCCCTGTCCATAGTTTCCAGCACGTCAGCTCCATGGTGAGCTCGTCCCCCCCTCGTACTCCGCCGCCTAGACATTCTCGCCAGTCCCGGACAGAGCGAGAATTACAAAACGAGGATGGTGCGGACCTGCTTCTCTTCCTAGCCAATTCGCCTACTCCGGCCAGGACGGCAGTGAAGACACAACAGCGGGATTTCCCTCCCTCCACCCCGCCCAGCCAGCATGCTGTATTGCCCGGGCTGACACCCACACCTGGTGGTGGAGGTCTCTGGGGTAACATTGGAACTCCCAATCAACAATTCAATTTTTCCGACTTTGTCAATGTGACTCCAAGTCCCGCACAGCCCCTATGGGGCGGTCGTACTCCTGGGGGTCCTACACGAACGCCTCTTGCCGCCAGAGAAGCCAGAAAACGGCTCAACTTTGACAACCTTGTACCACCAAGTATTGAGACCCCCAAGAATCGCGAGAAGGGGTCGGGCGCGCCCTTACAGCTGGGTGGAGAATTGCGACCTTAGGCGTCATGACCACTCCCATTTCTTTTTCTTTGTCTATTTTCCTCGTCACGACCGTTAATGACTTGATCACTCTACATGTACAAATTGGCGGATGCTCTCGTTCCAACCACTAGTCTTGCCTGTCGGCAGCGCTTTTCATTGTTGCTTCCCTTCTTGGGAAGCCCTTCAGGCTTGTGATGTTTTGCCGATCCAATCTTGAATTAATCTGCATACATTGACTGCCTACCATACCCTTTTCTTATGTTTTGAATCTTGCATATCATTTCATTTGTATGGCACATGATGAAAACCAGTACCCTTTTGTTGTCTATCTCATTATTTGTTGGATTTGATGCCGAATTCCTGATTTGTTACCAGCCACCTCATTTTATATTGAGGGGCACGATCTCACATTCTATGACCCATGCATGTCAGAAACCGGCGACGTATCGTCTCCTGTTCAAATCGAGATTTACATTTGATTATTTTGTATAGTTATTATTGCAGTCCTTATGCTGCATGTGAAGTAGCGATAAGACTACAGATTACTTATTAATACAGTAATTTTTCATGCCGCAAGCCCCTCCACTTCCGCCCGCCCCGAAGTCAAAAGCACCCATTGCCTGTGAAAAAAGTTTTTTCCCGACGCGTATCACGCGTTATATGATGTCATGCATACCAATTTCGCGTTTCAATTACTTCCTAAAGGGGACTAGCCTAGCCTCGGAGTTTTAGCTATTGGCGCCTTTCCGGATTCGGAATGAATCTAGATCTGATGTGAGAAAAGCACGTAATACCAATCAGTATGATATTACATGGTACTAGTATTTTCTTTTCATGAATCGCCTACATATATTGGCAGTAAAATAAACAAAACAGTTAGTCCATCCCCATATCATTATTGGCAGGCTCAGGCTCCCCCTCCAGCCTCGACCTCTCAGCCTGCTTCCTCCACAGAACAGCCAAATCATCCCCCGTACTCGCCTCATCAACAGACTTATCCTCTCTCACCTTCAAAAATCTCGGAAACCGCAAACTCAGCCCCCGCTCCTCACTCACCAACCCTATCGCAGCCTGATATGTTGGACTCAGCGTGATATCAGCAAACGCCATCTCCCAGACCTCCTGCGGCTCGAACCATACGTCCGGTTCACCGGGGTATTCGACGTAGCTTGGCCTTGAGATGAGGTTCGTAGAGCCTTCGGCGTATTTCTCTTTGTTGGCCAAGTAAAATTTGTCCGTGAACCCGGACATGCATTTCGTTACTGCTTCCAAGCTGCCTGAGTCTGGGTTTCGGACGGCGAGGAGGATCGGAGACCACCATTTTGCTTTGCGGCCTTGGCCGTGCCAGCCCGCGACGGGAATTAGGTCGAGGGTTTCGGAGGACGTGGTGTAGTCTTTTTTGACTTTGAGCCAGGAGTCGAGGCGTTTGTCGGGTTCGTAGGTGGAGAGGAGGGGTTTGCGGCGGGAGGGCTTTTCTTTGGTTAGAGCTTTGGTTTTCTCTTCTTCGCCGAATTTGAGGTAGGGTTCTGCCGTTACAATGTCTTTGCTGAGGATTTCTTCGGTTTGGGGGTTGATGGGTGGTGGGTCGGAGGTGTTGTCGAGGACTTTGACCATGATTCCTTCGCATTTGACATCTGTGGCGCTTTTGAAGAATTCGAGGACCGTTTCGGAGTCGGCGGATGTCGCGTCGAGGCTCTTGACCCAGGTAAATTGGTTTGGGATCTCCACAAATAAGCCCCGGAGGAATTCTCGTCGTTCGCGGAATGGTCGGTCGAGTAGTGGTTCACCATTTAGGTACATCAGATCGAACGCGAAGAGACAGACGTTGACTCTGATATCTCCAACCTCAACATTTTTCTTTGCTCTGTTGGCAAGGATCTGAAATGGTAGTAATTCCCCGGTCTCACGGTTCACGGCAACGACTTCTCCTTCGAGAATGAAGCTCGAAACACTTTCTCCCCGTATTTGCGGGACTAATGATACCAGGTCTGGGTACTTGTCCGTCATTTGTTCGAGATGGCGAGAAAAGATGGATATCTTCCCGCTTTCATCACAATGAACTTGGGCTCGTTGCCCATCGTATTTATATTCGCAGCTGAAATCCCTTCCTTGCAGTTTGGTAAGCATTTCTGACAGGTCTCTTGTGATGCTGCCCAGCATTGGTCTCAGCGGGATGTGCATCTGCAACCCACATCGCACTAGAAGCTCTTCAGATGCTCCAATCTCGAGAAGAGAAGGGATGAGATCGTTATAATTCGGGTGTCTGGCGTGGGAAGCCTTGACAATTTCCTCTGCATGTGCATAAATCTCGGATAGTTCGTCTTTCTTGAGACGAGCCAGGTCCTGTTGAGGGCGGACGCTGAACTCTGCGCCCCTGGGCTTGGAATACATAACTGCCCGCGCCAGCGCAATGAGCATGGTTGTCTTTACAGCGCCAATTCGGAGGTTTTGAACGAGAGTTCGGACAATATAGCGACTTTCTTCCGCGCCACGCGCATCTTGTAGTAACTTTTCGACGATTCTCTGTTTCGTTTCCTGACTCCCTTGACCTTTGCTCATGGCTACCTTGAGAAGTGATTCGTACACCCCTTTGATCTTCAGAGGCTTGGGTCTTGCTAACGTGAAGCTTTGCTTTTTCTTCGCTTCAAAAGCCACATCGCCGGCATCTCCGTGTCTGTCGTAGAGTGCCTTGAGTCCTTGGCTATTCAATCCATAGACTTTCTTCAGTGCTTTGGATATCGACGAGCCCCCAAGACCAAGTTCGACCTCTTCGTATGGAGGCGAAATTGAGTTCGTCGCGAGCCATACCGCCGGAAGAACGCTGCTGGGGTCTCCGTCTATCAGAACCCGCAAGAAATTGACCAGCGTATCGACAATCCGAATCCGACTGGTTGTCGCATTTGCTAGAACAAAAGCTCTCGTCAAGAGAGCATACGTTGCATCTCCTCCTTCTACAGTCCAATGCGATTGCAGCTCTTCTGTGTATTTCGCAGCGTCGAATGTCAATGGGCTCTGGTCCAGGGGGACTGAGAGAGAGATTGTGTCTTCCGTGCTTGCGGATGACTGCAAGGAGAGGGTGTTTTTCTTATGAGCCTTGGATTTTGGCTCTTCTGTTAATGTGACTAGGGGTGTTGAGGTAGTCGTAGTACTAGCAGTAGTAGGTTCGGGATCTTGAGATGTTGAAGCTAGGGAGCTTTCCTCTTCGTCCCATTCTTTTTGGAGTTTGCGTGCAAGTGCTTCATCTGAAAGTGTTTGCTCTGTGTCATGAGCCGTATCAGCCAATTCGTTCTCTGAATTTGTTGCTTTCTCTGCCTTCTTGGTCGCTTGGCCTTGGAAGAATGACGCTATGCTCCGCGTCTGCTGCGGAGTGGATTCTGGGGCATTCCTCTTGCGCTTTTTGGCTGGACTGGGCATCTCATTAGTGACCAACAACTGGCAAAAATAAAAATTTATTGAGAGTAGATTGTATAAATTTAGTGGTTGTCGCAAAGGAACTATTTCGTCACCGGCCCGAATAAAAGGCGGCGGTGATCGTTTGGCGACGACACCTTGCGCTTCGTTTTATAATCTCTCCCTCCAAGTTTCAACCATATAGACATCAACAATGGCGGCGATGCCGGCTTTGTCGTCGCATGAACGAACACGAGTCGAAGACTATCTCAACGACAAGATCCAGGTCTCTGGGGACTTTGAGAGTCTGGACTCATTGCTCAACAGCCTGCGGGCCCAGCATGAGCTCCAACGAAAACAGGTACTTCCCTACCTGCTGTTCTTGTTATTATTCCCTTATTTATTCTTTGGCTAATACATAAATTATAGTTAGCAGAAGCCCAAGAAGCTCTTTCGATTGCCACCACAGCCTCCAATGACCACGTCGAGGCCACCCGAAAACGAGCCGAAGCGTTCAACGAGGAGCAAGCCGACATCGATAGGCGCTTAAGAGCCATCACGAAATCGGACGTCAGTGATGAAGCTGCGTATAGGTTTGAAGCATCAATGAATAAGTTGCGACGGCTGGAAATATCACGGGGTTATGTTGCGTTACTTAAGGAATCGGATGAGTTGAGGTACTCCAGTCTCTTGTTTCCCCGCAGAGGTTATCAGTGATGGCTGACTGAGGTCAAATGTAGCAAGGAAACTTTGAAAAATGTATCCTCGATGCCGCAATTCGCCCTGGAGCCGTACGCCCGATTGAAGAATATCGTCTCATCGCTGAAAGCCGCGCAGCCCGCCGCCGAAGGAGCCGCCCCTCATTTGGTGGACTATGTCGAGAAGCTTGCGATGGGGTTGAGAGAACATATGAAACAAGGTTTCACCAGCCGACTACAGAAGAGCCTCGAACAAATGAAGTGGCCATCGAAAGACCTACAATTTTCCGAGGATCTGTTGGCACAGTGGAGGAGTAATGTGGAATTGCTGCTGGGCTTGCAGACACCGTATGGACTTATTTCGTTCCAGAACCGCATATGGGATATCCTCTTACTTACATCTACTAGGGATCTTCAAGGGCGCGATGTTTCTACTGAACAACCCGGTCTTGAACCTCCAATTCTACTTCCATTGGAAGTGATGGTACACCCGCTCGAGCTTCGGTTCAAGTACCACTTCAGCGGTGACAAGCCAACCAACAGACTTGACAAGGTATGGAATATCAAACAATATGGTTAAAAAGACCCAGTCTAACGGCTTCATCAAAGCCTGAATATTTCCTAGCTCATGTTTTGGATTTGATGAACACTTATGGTGGCTTCTTCGCTTCTTACCTTCAACCCATATTCGACCAGAAAGCCCAGACCGTCGGACCCGACTTGGAATGGAATTACTGCAACGCACCTCATGCTTTTATTACGTCCCTGCTGCCGATTATAAGACAGAAGACCAAGACTCTCCTTCCGCAGATCTCGAACCATCCTCAGTTGCTCAGTCACTTTGTCCACGAATTGATGAACTTCGACACTGGAGTCCGCGAATCGTGGAACTATCTGCCGGATCCTTATTCAAACGATAACTGGAAGGGAATTACCTGGGATGTTTTGACAAAACAAGGCTGGTTTGATCGCTGGCTCGAGGTTGAAAAAGACTTTGCGCTGGCACGCTATAAAGACATCATAGATACACCGGACAGTGGACATATTGACTACGAAGGGGTAGATATGTCAGCTACCAAACCGACGAAAGCTGCTATTCGTGTGAACGACTTGCTCGAAACGATAACCGATCGATACCAGCCGCTGACCTCATTCGGTCAGAAGTTGCGCTTCCTCATCGATATTCAGATCACCATTTTCGACCAGTTCCATGAACGCCTGGGCTCTGCGTTAGAGGCCTATCTCACCATGACTTCAACAATTGGTCGCACGGTACAGGGGTCAGACGGACAAGCCACTGTTGAAGGTGTTGCAGGATTGGAACGACTTTGCAGAGTCTTTGGAAGTGCAGAATATTTGGAAAAGAAGATGGAAGATTGGAGCAATGATGTATTCTTTGTCGAGCTCTGGACAGAGCTCCAGGAACGCGTCAAGCATAACAAGAACAACAAACACATAACTGGCGATATGTCCATTGCGGACGTCGCATCTCGCACCTCGCAGGCTGTTGCAAATGGACAGTCTAGTAATGATCAACACTCCAACCCCAACGGTGCTCTCTTCGATGAGACAGCCTCCGCCTACCGTCGCCTCAGACTCCAGTCCGAATCCATCATAACATCCACCATAACTTCGAACACGCTCTCTGCCCTGAAACCATATTCCCGGGTCTCGACATGGACGACCCTTTCGACTGGCTCCTCTTCCTCTCTACCTCCATCCGCTGATCTAGTGCCAGCAATGCGCACACTATCCACAAACATCTCCTTCCTCTCCCGCGCATTGGGAATAGCTCCGCTTCGACGTATCACCCGCCAGGTCCTTATTCCAATCCAGAACTTTATCTGGGGCAACATTCTCATGAGAAACACCTTCTCAGCCGCGGGAGCGTCGCAACTAACCAGCGACGTAGGCCATCTCTGCAGCGTTGTGGACTCTTCTCTGGGATCGATAGGCCGTGCAGGTGATTCGATCCGGACGATGAAGAAACTCAATGAGGGTCTCCTGCTTCTTGGCTTGAATGCGCAGAGACACGAGGGGGAAACGTCAGAATCTGGAGAAGGGGAGGCAGATGCGCGAGTTGGCCTCTGGGATGTGGAGAAGGGGCTGTTTAAGGATAATGAAAGCGCGAGGGAGATGCTCGCTGAGTTGGAGATTGAGAACTTAACTGAAGCTGAAGCACGGTCCGTGCTTGAGAAGAGGGTTGAGATTGCTAACTAGCTTGCATTGTTGAGGGGAGTATGTTCATTTCTATTGACTCGATAAATGTTTGAGATATCCAATGGGCTCTAAGGCTTCAATATATACATGCACTTCGTCTATAAAACAATGGATGACGCACTGAATCGATGTCTGTATAGTCAGTAAGGGAACTCTTCCCGTATATCCAAGATCTAGAATGTATGAACAAAAAAGTATATACCCAAAATGACCAAAATAACAGGGGACAGAATCTAATCATGAACTACAGGACCGTGGCCCCTCTCGCCAGGTCTCCTGTGAACCCCAGCCGGGGCAGCAGAAACAGCAGCATCTGCCTTCAACTTCTCAACAACTACAGGCCCCGTCTCCTCGATAGCCCGCACAAGAGCCTCAACAGTCTCCCTTGCTGTCGTGACATTAACAACACAACGGAAGAATTTACCATTTCCCACAGCATCCACATCGCCGCTGGGCGGCGCATAGTCAACCATGAAGCCCTTATCCACGATAGCTTTCGTCACCAGTTCAGTGACCTTGCTATTTTGCTGGCCGCGCTTCTCCTCATTGGACACAACGCCCGCAGCAGAGCGCGAGTAGACGAAGTCCTTTCCGGGAGCGTAGTAGAAGCAGACCTGGAGACATGGAGGCGGTTTCTCGCTGATAAGGACGAAGTTGGGGTTTTGTTCAATGATGCTGGCGAGGTGTGCTGCGACATCACAGGCGGAGTCGATTTGTGACTCGTAGCCTTCCGTACCGTAGTATGTCCAGCCCAGGAATAGTTTGAGGGAGTCTGCGCGGCGGCCACATTGGAGGGTTAGGTCTGCTAGGTCCCAGACTTCTGGGGAGTCAATTGCGACTTCTGACTTGACAGGGCCGCCGTCGTTGGACTCGTCCTCGTTGTTGTGGAACAGGTATCCGGCAGGGAGAGTATTGGCTTTGTGGAATTGTCGGAGATCAGAGGCTAGAAGGTATGAACAGGTAACAGGGACTCCCAGCATCTTGTGCGGATTGATGGCAATGCTGTCTGCCTTTTCAGCACCTGCGAGCTTCTGCTTCTGGCGCTTGGAGAAAGCAAACGAGCCTCCCCAGGAGCCGTCAACATGGAACCATAACCGGTACTTCTTACAAATTGCAGCAATCTCGTTGAAGGGGTCAAACGACCCCATGACCGTTGTCCCCGCTGTGGCGTTGACATAAAACGGTGTGCGGCCCTCGTCAAGGGCCTTCTGTACCAATTTTTCCAACTCAGCCGGAATCATCCGGCCTTGCTTGTCAATGGGCACAGCCCAGGCAGCATTACTACCGAGCCCCAGCATCTGCGCCGCCTTCTCAATACTATAATGCCCATGCGCGCTGGTAAACATCACGAATTTATACCCTCCATTACCCTCCGCCTTGGTATCGGGGAACAGATTGTTGCGCGCAATAACAATAGACGTCGTATTTGAAGCAGAACCACCCTGAACCGAAACACCACCAGCGCGAGGGCCATCAAGCCCAAATAGCGAAGCCAATTGCTGCCCAGTATGTTTCTCAATGACCGTCAACGCTGGCGAAACCTGATAGACATGGACGTTTGTGTTGAGAGTCGCCAAAATTAGTTCCGCAGCAACTCCGGGGGCGTTTGTAGATGCGTAGAGCTTGTCGAGAAAGCCCTGGTGCCAGGTGTTGACTGAATATCGTAGGACCTTGCGGAGTACTTCGATCAGACCCTTTTGTCTGGTGCCTTTCTCTGGCAATTCGAGTTGCAGGATATTCCGGAGTTCCTCGGGCTTCTTATAATCCACTAGAGAAGTACCCGGATATGTAATGTTTCCATTTTTTATCTTGCTGAATCCGTTCGATCCGTTCGTTACGCTTTCATGGTTGGAAGGGGTCTCGTCTGCGGACTGGATGAATGGGATCAAGAGGTCTTCGACTGCGTTAAGGAGCTGCGCGTAAAGCCATCATCAGCTGGTGAACTATTTGTAAAAATCTGTGACATTGAGACTTTAGAGGGGCTCCAACTCGATGCCTGTCTGCATCCATTTCAACATGCGCAAAGACGAGAAGAAAAAAAAAAGTTGACTCACATCCCGAACTTCCTCGGCGCGACTCGACGGAGCAGATACAGACATTTATGGCAAAGAGAGTCAATTGCCTAATAAAGGCAGAAAGGATAGCAAAACAACTAAAACAAAACAAAAAAAAAATATGAGAGAAAAGGAGGGCAAATGGGAATGGGCAGACATGGGAGAGTTGATATTGAATCTTTCGGTTCCGTCTTCGGCGATGGCGACAGTCCCCGGAAACCTGACATCATCGCCCCGGGGTTTGAGATAAAAATTTACACTTATGTTGGAAAGGTTGGGGTTTATTGACAAGAGAGAACAATGATTGATGTTGGAATGTTGACGATGCTTTTATAGTTACACAAAAACGCCGGGAAAAGACAATATACACCAATTATGCAGGAACAACGTCTATAAATATGCAGCGCAAATCCAATACAACCATATCTACTTCTGACCACCTTCTTTCCTTTTGGCCTCTTCATCAGCCTTAGCCGCAAATCGAGCCCGTGCTAATTCGAGTTTAGACTTGGGCCGTTCTCCTTGACCATTGCCGTTGCCGTTGCCCTCGGGCTGCTGGTCCCGTCCCTTTGCCTTGCCTGTCCATTCGCCACGTCGTCGCTTGTAGAGGTCCATGGACCAATTGCGCCAGACCGCTCGGCCGACAAAAGAATCCCGAAGAGCCATTTCGTGCTGTGCTAGTTCTTGCGCTAGGCGCTCCTTCACGAAAAATAGGTCCTTTGTGCCTTGCCACAATGCGTCGACTACATGAGACCCGCTGCTGTCTAGCGCGAGTTCCTCCATGTGCCCGTGGAAGCGGGTGGTGAATGGTCGGCGAAATTGAAGAGTAGATGTTGACTGCGTAAGTGCCTGTTGCAGGACGCGAGAGGCTGTAGGGTCTTTTGCGATCTGAAGGATCAATTCTGGCGATAGTGAGGTCAGACTAGAGAAGACCAATTGGCTGAGAGGACCGGGAACGGTAAGCATTGCCTGCGCAAACAAGGAACCATGTAATCTCTCCGCAGCGGAGGCCTGAGGAGGACCCTGCTGCTGCTGTTTCTCTTCTATTCCTTCCCCATTCTCCTGTGTCATGCTTTCGAGTCTGAGCATCTGTTTTAGTCGGGTAGTCGGGTTTTTGTCATAGGAATCCTCCAACGCGCGTGCCAGGGGTTCAGTGTTGACTCCGCGCACCAGACAACGTTCAATCAACATTTTGGGAACAACAAGTCGGGATCGCTCGATGAGTCCAGGCATCTCAGGGATGATTGATTCCATGGCTTGTTGGAGATCATCCTTTCCAAGCCGCTCCAGAGCCCGGAGCACAACGTAGCCAGCAGTCATATTTCGCGCAAGAGAACCGATACGATCACGAATGACGTTCTTGTAAAGAATTTTGAATAGCTTTCCTGGCATGTACCTTACAATGGTCTCGAGCAGACGAGAGCCAACGGCGTCGTAGAGCAGACCCCTGACGAACGAGGCGCTTTCCGATCCCTCCTCAAGGTTTTCATCAGGAATCAGTCTTCTTGTAATCGAATTGGACTCCTTAGCGTTCGATTTACCGAAATGTGACAGCTCCAGATACACCAACACTTGAAGAATAGGATTTCCAACCGGGTGAGTGGCCAATGCGCGAAGATATGTATCATCAAGCACAGATACCATATCCTTCATGATATGCTTCAATGTCTCTTCGAACGATTCGGGGACGTTTCGCTTCTGCGTAATGGTGCTCTCATCCTGCGTCTCAGTCGCTGTTGGTATACCGTGTTTTTCCTTCTTTCGACTTGCAACAACCGAGTCATTCGATGCGACATCAACAGGTTCGCCTGCAAGGACAAGCAGCAGCACTCTGATAGTATGCGACGCAAATCGTTCCGTCAACAGGTATCCCCAGTTTCCTTGTAATTCTTCAACAACACCCATGAACATCTCGGCTAGCGTCCGCTGTGGCTCGTCCTCATCCTCCTCCATTTCATCCGCTTCCTTGTTCTTCTTGGGCTTGCTGGTTTTATGTGTCACACCAGGCGCTGCGTGGACGAACAACGTCTCACAACAGTGGCTCGCGAATCGATGCTGGACGAGATGCAGGAAATGGCCATTGAATTTATCGAAGAGTCTCCGGACCTGACGGATATCGGAACTAGTGATCAATTTCTCCACGAGACGCGAGCATGACTGACTGCACGCCAGCTTCAACTCCTTCCCCATGGCCTCTCTATAGACACTCTCAACGAACAACCTCCGTTCTTCCGCATCCTGGAACTGGTTCAATTCCAATATCTCGTTCGCCTGCGAGAAATATTCCTGCTCTTGCGTATCGAGAAGACCATAGAAAGGCATGTCATCATTAGGTCGTTGCTCGTGGTCGTAGTTTTCGTCTAGGGGAATGTAATCCGGTGCTTCTTGCATAGGCGCATCTTCGACTTCGTCGCCGGATTTCAGACGCTTCGGCGCGAAGTCTTCGGGCGCTTCGTCGCGCTTTCGTTTCGAGGCGTCCTTCTGGGATTTCTCCTCCGCGCGACGACCTCTCTTTTGCTTTTCGCGAGGCATTGTGGTGGTGCTTATGTGTTGCGAGTGATGAATTCCGAGGGTTGCAATCGTTATTTTCTCGCTTTTTTTTTTCTTCTTTTTTGATAAGCGGTGGTCCAAGCGTCTTCCGCGGAGTGAATGTTTGATTTTTTTGCATTTAAATCAATCTAGAATACATTTCATAGTGTTGGCTGCTAATAATACACTTTTATTTTGAACAGTTGTTCATAATAATATATCCAAAAAAATTTAGATAGCAGAGTAAAGGCCAGAAACGTGTCGTCCGCACTCGACTCGCTGCTCCATGTCCACGGTCCGTTTGCCAGCCTTGCCCTTGTGACGAGGCATGATCTGCAGCCGTGCTTCTCCCTTGTCCTTGTCTCCAGGCGCTGGAGGAGCATTAATATATGTTGGCCGCGCCAAGTTGCTCCGCTTGCCAGTTCCCAATTGATAGTGTTCATTTCCTCCCCACCAAAGTGCATCATAACCCCAATCCTCGTTCGTCTCCAGAGCCTTGGTAGATGCGGAATGGATATGAGTGCTGTTGCCCATTACCGCCGCTGCGTGTGTCGTGCCAACAGATATATCGCGTAGCCGAATTGGAGATACCTTCTGCGTGGTTTCATCGAATTCGGACAGGCCACTCAATGCCTTCACCTTGGTAGGCTCATCTTGTTGATGAGTCCATTTGCCATTACCGAGAAGTCCCCAAATTCCTCGTCCACAAGTCCAGGTATCGGCTGTGATATGGCCCAGATCGCGGACCGTGGAAGCGTCCTCTTTGCGGCCCAGAACACGCTGCGCATCCACTGTAAAGAAGCTGTTGGCGCCACCAGCGGCAATTTGTGTTACCGTGGGAGCCCATTCATTAGCCCGGTACAGCTTCGAGATGGGCAGCGAAATGGGTGTATCAATGAATGGTAATGAGGCATCATAATCCACGCCCAGCTGACCAAGGGAGTTATCTCCAAAAGCGAATACTTGGCCATCCTTGCTGAGGGCCAGAGAATGGTAGTCACCAGCGGCTACCTGCGTAATCTTAGTGCCCTTAAGCGCCGTGATCTCATGGCAGGCATCTACCGGTCCACTTGGCCGGGTAGACCAAGTAAGCCCTGGAATACCAAGTTGCCCAAAAGTAGGGTAGCTCTCCGTCGACGATGCAACTGAGAATACGCGGCCTGAGCTAGTAAGAAGCAGGGCATGCTCCGATCCACCACTGATAGCGGTAACCTTCTCGGTTATTCCTAAATTAGGTTGGAGTTGACGGTAACTGACACCGGCTTCGCCTGATAAGAACGGCATAACCCACGAACTCTCTTTAGGCTTGCGACCAGCCTGTTGATCTTCCTTGGAGATGGGTAGCGAGTAGACCTTCCCATCCGATGATAGTGCAAGAATTCTGTCGTTAGACATGCACAATGAGGTCAGATTCTTCCCAATCAGGGTTTCCGTAGGCTTGAAGTCAGACTCCGAGAAGCCCTTACCCCACTGGATCAGGTCGCCCTTATCACTAATCGCCGCACCGGATTTCTCTTCGAGCTTGAGATCTCGAAGCACTTGTCCATCAAAATAGCTGAGACCCCGAGGGGTTTTGACGACGGACTCCTTGGAGTCTGGATCCACAACACGGTAGGCATTGGTACCCCAAAGGTAAACACCAGGGCTTCTCAAGCTTCTCTTCTTATGGACAAACTGGGTTCCTAGATCTTCCTTGATCTTTGGAAGGCCCTTCGCTTTTGCCTCTTCCCCAATTTTGTCGCTATCAGTGGTAATATATGTATAAAATAGGAAAGCAGCAGTACCAGCTCCCGCAAATCCCAGCGAGTTTCGGAACCAGTTGGAGTTATTTGATGCGCCTTGGTTAGTGCTTGCATAGCGACGACATGATGAATACGCAGGCCCACGAGCTCTAGCAAGGCGAGAAAGGACGAGGATATTCGTCGTAGGTTGTCGTATCCGATTAGCCCACATTATGCAGTTAGCGGCAGACTGGGAAAATGCACATAACAATCAATTCCTTTGTCTTCAGAAGGACCAAAGTGTGCCAAGCTTCTTGCGTCAGTGATTGAAGGCGGAATAGAGCGGCAGAATACCGCATCTCAAACGGCCACGACGGTCAATTTAAGAAAGACGAGCCAAGAATGACACGATTCACTCGGGTTTGTGTGCTGGGTTGACGGGTTGCTAACTGGCGTTACTTTGTACCGGCTGTATAGAGATAGGAGCCCCAGAGAACAGGCGCCCACTGCCATTTCGCCCTTTGAGTTGCGGTCACGATGCGTCCAGAAACCATGGGACAGCGAAGTCGCCGGCAAACCGTTTCCTCCGGCCCGCCGCCAGAGCCCATGTCCAATGATCTCGAAAAATTGGGGATATCACCGGAGGACTCAAAGTCGATTGACGAGCTTCAGAATGAACTGGAATTCCTCCAGTGGTACGGCGGGGTAGAGGATGAATTGCTGGAAGCCAGCTACGATGAATATCAGTAAGCAGGAGCAATTGCGGAATGGCCTTACTATGCCCATTATCCCAAAACTGACAAGCTATCTTTGATGTACGTAGGTCGTGCCTCGATGAGCTGCAAACCTCAAAATCGCACTTGGACACTCTCCTATCCGACACCTCGTGTACCCTCAACCTCCTCAGCAGCATATCGGAATCCTTCAAGGCAGTCGAATCGCAAACGTCCAGTTTCCAGAAGAAATGCGAGGGACTCTTGTCCGTGCAAAGACGCGACCTGAAATTAGCGGCCGATATCGAAGGAAATCTGCAGTATTATGACTTACTGGATCCTGCTTCCAGAAGGCTTAATGCCCCCGGGGCTGGGAACACCGTTCGTGAGGAGGATTTCTCAGATATGCTTAGGCGCTTGGATGAATGTTTGGACTACATGGAAACACATGTTAGACCTCTGTTCCTACATGATTCGCGTTGTTATACTGAACCGGTTGGCTAATTCCTTTCTAGCCTGGGCAAAAAGAAGCCGAAGTATACCGGTCAAGGTACCGGCTCCTTCTAACCCGTGCTCTTACCCTCATCCGGGGTCATTTCGTTTCTGCATTGCGCGATATCCATGTCGACGTCTCGAAGAAAATATCGGACCAGCAATTAAACGACACCACCACGTCCGCTCTTCTGTACGCGAAATTCAAAGTCGGTGCACCTGAACTAAAGCAAATTGGTCTCGAGATCCAGAAGAGAGCCGTGCCTCCGCTCGATCCCGACCAAGGCAACGAAGCTGAATACCAAAGTCTTCTGAACGAGCTTCACTCTAATTTCTCTGCAACCCGAGGCAAATTGATTATACCATTGGTCCGCAGAAAGCTCAACGACATTGCGCTTGCGCCAAGCACATCGGAAGATCTGGTCGCCTTCGCTCGGGGTAGTATCAGCTATATCCGTGGCGTATGTTTGGACGAGTTCGAACTCTGGGGCGAATGGTTTCATGGTCAGGGAGGCCTATATGACTTTTTAGAAACCGTTTGTGAGCCTCTCTACGATCACCTCGGGCCAAGGATTATTCGTGAAGATAAAATCATTAAGCTTTGTCAACTGTGTACATTACTGCAAACTCGCTACCTTCTCGATCCAGACGACGAAACCGAGCAAGTAGACGCCAACCAACTTGACTTCTCTGTTTTAATACAGCCCGCCCTGGAAGACGTACAAACTCGTCTTGTCTTCCGTTCACAGGCGTTTCTCCACGATGAAATTGAGCGATATAAGCCTCGTCCTGGTGATCTCGACTACCCTACACACAACCGTGGGGCTTCAATATCGGTGACAGAAAGCCAGATTTCGGGCAAGAAGATGGTGCCTACTGATGCGATGGTGAGCTCATCTAAACCAACAAGACAAGAAGATAGTGGCGATTCGCCAGATCAGGATTCGAAGTGGGACTTTGATGAATCACAAGCTGTTTTAAGTGGATGGTATCCGACATTACGAAAAGCCATTTGGCTCCTGAGCAGGATATATCGGCTGGTCAATGTAAGCAGATCTTTCCAAACAAGCTCTTCTTCCTCTAGTTGGTTCAGAGCTAACCCATCAAACAGTCTACTGTGTTTGATGATTTAGCGCATCAAATTGTGCATCAAACCAACTTATCCCTCCACCAAGCAAGCATTCAAGTGTCGAACAAGTCACTCGCAGACGGACAGCTCTTCCTAATGAGCCATCTGCTCATTCTAAAACAGCAAATAGTCGCCTTCGACATCGAATACGTTGCTCCAGAAGTCTACTTCGACTTCTCTGGCATCACCAGCACATTCTGGGAACTCCGCGAGCGTGGTGGTCTCTTCAACCCGGGCAACTTAATGCGCCTCGTCGGCCACGGCCTGTTACCACGAGTAGTGGAAAACATGCTCGACGCCAAAGTTGAACTCGATGGCCGACTCCGTACAGTCATTAATGACTTCATCAATGACTTCTCAGACAAGATGACCTCGTCCCTTCCCTCGAAATTCGTCGACACGCAGAACCTCCAGCGTGGAGAATTGATCTACCCCACCTGCCGGAACGTCGAAAATGAAGTACCAGGTCTCCGCAAGATCCTCGACGACTACCTTGACGATACCCGTATGAAAGAGACACTTGTCGGTGCCGTGCAGGACCGGGTTATCCAGATATACGAGGATTTCTTTGACATGTACACGTCCTCCGAGAAGCGGAAAGGTAACACTGTCAGTAAGAAGGGCAAGGGCCGCGAGGATGCGGTATGGGATATAGATACTTTTGCAGAGTGGTGTGAAGAAACCTTTAGGGTTGGTGTCACCGGCATCCGCCCCGGAGATTTAGGTGATGACGACGAAGCCATGAGCAATAGAAGCTTGAGCATGAGTGTTAGCAGAAGTGGTAGTATAGGGTCGCTGCGTCGGTAGTGACCAGCTTCTGTCATTTCTTTATTTGTACATATTGAAGATCACGTGGCTGCCCTGAGTTGTGGCGCAGTGTCAGGCAATACGATTCTACGGACAAAGAAAAGAACCCTTATCGATACCACGCGGTCAACCTGCAGGAAGATATGAATTCGAAAAATAGACCCAGGTATTTACCAAGTAGCATCCTACTAATTGAATCAAAGTCATGGCTCGATTGAGCCGCCTGCAATTTCTGGGTGTCGCAGTGGTATTCCATCTACTCTACATCTGCTCGATTTTTGATACCTATTTTGTCAGTTCTGTCGTCAATGGCATGAATTCGTACCGCGTCGAAACTCCAGAGCCTTCAGCTAAACGAGTTGTCCTTTTCATTGGTATGTACCTCAAATACTCGAAGAAACGCAACAATTTGCTAAGACTGCCTGTCGATTCCAGCCGATGGTCTCCGCGCAGACAGGGCTTTTCAAAAATCTCCTGATCCGTCGCCCAACGCACCCAGTAACCCCCTGCTGCTCAAGTACCACGCCATTTAGCTCCTTTTCTTCGATCCCAGATCCTGGATCATGGCACCTTAGGGGTATCTCATACTCGTGTGCCTACAGAACCCCGCCAGGCCATGTTGTTCTCCTGACAGGCCTTTATGAAAACGTTTCAGCCGTCACAACTGGTTGGAAGCCGAATCCGGTTACCATTCATGTTTGACGGCGTGCTAAATCGGAGCCGCTATACGTGGAGTTAAGGCAATCCTAATATTCTCTCCATGTTTGCCGAAGGAGTTGTATTAGGTCGACTGGATACCTACATGTACAGCGCAGAAGCTGAGGATTATAGCAAGGATGTCACGGACTTGGACACCTGGGTCTTCGACCGGTGAAACTTTTGTTTAGCAGCACAGAAAATGATAGGGAGCTGGAGCGAGAATTCAAACAGGATCAAAATGTCTTTTTCTTGCACCTGCTTGGTCTGGATACTTCTGGCCATTTCTATCGGCCATGTTCACGGAAGTATTTGCACAATATCCAAGTAGTGGACCAGGGTGTTAGTGAAATCACCAAACTTATGGAAATCATTCTTCGAGGATAACAAAACCGCATTTGTCTCCACAACAGATCATGGTGTGAGTGACTGGGGTAGCCATGAAGGTGGGCTTCCGGATAACACAAGGAGTTGACTCTCCCAGAATGTTGACCACAGGCAACGCTGGTGGACATGATGACTTATCTGCCTACTGGGACCTAGATCATATTCAAAGAAATGATGTTGCGCAAGCAGACATTGCTGTCCTGAGAGCATACCTCGCAGGCATTGGTTCCCGATCAATTCAGCTGGCAGGCTTCTCTTGGCTTATGTCGATGCAGACGACTTTATCAAAGCAGAGGCAATGCTTGTCAATTTCCAGGAGATATTGGAAATGTTTCGAGTTGGGGAAAATCAAAAGAAGGTCATCAGAGTTAGCTCAGGCCGTTTACCGAGCTCCCCGATGGCCATTCAATCCACCAGATGATTGGGCTTATCTGGAAAGCCATCAATAAAGGTAAAATTAAGCAGGAAATTATGGATTGCAGCAATTTGATGCAACCAAGCTTAGAGAGACTTCGCTACCTACAAACATACGACTGGCTCTTCCTTCGAGCTCTTATCACTGCCGGATGTTTTGGATGGACTGCGTTCTCACTCACCGCAGCACTCGATCAACATGTTCTAAACAGGAAAACAAAAGCTCGCCACTCATTTGCAAGCAAGTCTGTCTTAGCTGCAGCTCTTGTTGCCCTTTTCACAACACTCTATATACAGAATTTCGCTTACCGATATTATGCGTACACCATATTCCCAGTTCTATTTTGAGAAGAGGTCCTGGAGCTGAGATTATTGATAGCTTTTTTCTTTTTATCTCCTTTTATACCCATCTTCCTCTGTCATCCTACATGCGAGAAACGGGGGCGCTGGAATCCACACTTGCTTTGCTTCGTGAGATGTAGGATGGGTTACTTTTTATGAACCGAGTAGTTTGGAGGAGAATTCTGGGTCGAAGATTTCGATTCTCAAGCTGATATTGTTGAAGTTGTCGTTATAGTTTCTCTTAATGAGAAATAGGGGCGGGAGGTCTTGTATTCAATTACCTACTGGTAAGACTACTGTATATACAGATATCAAATTTACTCATCGAATCACTCATTTCATTTCAAAGACCGCATTAATAAAGAGTAATAGAACACTTCAACTCAACAAGAAGTGAGAAGAAGAACAGCCAATAATAAATAGGATATCGTATAAAAAAAAATAAAAAGGAAAAGAAAAGGAAAAAGAAACGGGCGAAAACCAAAGAAGTGTATCAGGTCTCACTTTCAGTCCCAGTTCTTTATCCAAATTATGCCAGGTGCAACACGAATATGCAATCGACGAAAAAATGCAATAACAACACACTTTTGAAAGGAATGGGTATGATGCAGAAACAGGAATAAAAAAAAATAGTACCGAAAAAATTACAGGAGAAGCCAACAAAACACGTATGTACGCGTTGGCATGTTTTTGGTTTATAGACAGTTTACAGAAGTAAGGTCATTAGAGAACATGGCGGATTTTGGCGTAGAGTTCGGTGTCGAGGAAATTGTATTTAGAATCGGGGGCGCAGAACGGATGAGTCAAGAGGGTCTCAGCAGTTGGACGATCAGATGAGTCACTAGAAATCAATTAGCTCGAGATGAATGAGTAGAAAGGAAGAGTTAACTTACACAGTGAAGCAGTCATACATAAAAGCCAGGGCTGCTGGACTGATGTTCATGGACACGTCCTCAGGAATAGGAGGAGCCTGGTTCAGGCTTCCGAGCTTGAAGATAGCACCAATGGCCTCTTCTCTGCTCCAGGGACGACGACCGGCGAACATCTCCAGGACCACACATCCAAGGGACCATATATCAACCTTGGCACTGTAGCCCTGACCTTGGGACTGGATGACCTCAGGAGCCATCCAGAACACGGAGCCTTGCATCGAGTTTGTCGAGTCGTTTCCGTAAATGTCGTCAGTCTTCTTGGAGATACCGAAGTCCGAGATTCTGCAGCTACCGTCAAGATCGAGAAGGATGTTGTCTGCTTTCAGGTCGCGATGGAGAATCCCCTGATGGTGCAGGTATGCCAATCCGTCCAGTGTTTGGCGCGTGAGGGATTGCACAACACTCTCCTCGAACTTGCCGTGTTTGCGGAGACAGCTACCAACCGAACCACCAGAAATATACTCAAGGTAGATAGAGATGGAAAGTTCACCTCGTTCACATCCCAGATACTGTACGATGTTCGGGTGCTCAAGGTGCTGCATCGTATCAATTTCTTGGTTCAACGCAGAAACCATGTCCTTGACTCGATCCCTGTCTTGTCCGGCAATTCTAGGGTTTATGTCCACTTGTTTGACAGCCAAGACTTCACCATTGTCGGCGTTCATGCCCAGATACACCCGTCCAAACGTCCCCTTGCCAATAAGCTGGCCACGGATGATACGGAAGGTTGGTTGTCTCTGAGGCACGGGTTCTTGAGCAGGCTTGTTTTGCGGGATGGGATCAAGTTGGTTCAACCGTCGACCAGGTCTTGGGCTGATTTGCATGATCTTCGCGCCAAACATCTTGGTACTCTTGCGACGAA
This sequence comes from Aspergillus pseudoglaucus, assembly GCA_039880875.1. Taxonomy (NCBI): domain Eukaryota; kingdom Fungi; phylum Ascomycota; class Eurotiomycetes; order Eurotiales; family Aspergillaceae; genus Aspergillus; species Aspergillus pseudoglaucus. The sequence continues at coordinate 1,018,209 of JBDODC010000002.1, read as the reverse complement.
GTATGTCGCCTGACTTCTGAGGACCAGAATGAACGACACTCCGACTTCTGCTAGTTTGATTGGCTCCCCTCGCGACTTCACGAATTGACTTCATTCTCGTAAGTCCGCCAGAGCGGTTGACATTGCGTCTAGCAACGACGCCCTGATCTTGCGCTTTCATAGTTGGCTCACCATCATGGCTAAATGAACTTGCGGGAACATAGCCATCCTGTCGTTGTATGCGGTGCGAATCGACGTCGGCTGGGTTCTTGCTCGCTGGCGAAGTGGGTGGCGAGCCTCCTTGTCCTTCCAAATAGGGTGCATCGAGGTCGACGTTCGGGAAGAAGTCGTCCAGGTTGTCAATGACGCCCTCAACTGGGGGTCTGCTGGCCCAGATATCGCCCCGTGCAAACGAATCTCTTCGAGGCGGTCTTTCATCTTCTGGCGATTCGGCTGCTCCAAAGGGTGCAGGCGCCGGCACCGGCATATCGCGGTTGTCACTGCCGCCATTGACAAAGCTTTCATCGGAGGTACTTGGTGTCTTGAAGGTCACGGACCGTCCTTTACTTTCCCTTGGTTCCGTGTCCAAAGTAAGTGATGGCCTTGCGGTTTTTTGTGCTTCCGGAGATGCAGCTGCGGACCCTTGGCCCTTCTCCTGGCTCTGGTTTGCTATAGGCACGGCAAAGAGACCATCGTCAGAGTCATCATCGTCATCAGAATCATCCTCCTGTAGATCTGGAGTCCGCTGGAACGAGACGTTTGCCTCTTCGAAATCAAATTCAGGTCCGTAGGACTTGCGAGATTGTAAAGCTGGTTTTGGTACAGGGGAGGTAGCTGAAATGGGAGACTTCTCAATGGCCACTGGAGTTTTCGGGGTCTCGCTCCATGTCGCAGGCGCAGCTTTCAGTTCATCTGGAATGGCTTGTTAGATGAAGATAAAAATAAAATAAAAAAATATAAAAGAGACGAAGCAAAGCGAGAGTAACATACCTGGCGTGTCCTTTGACGCCTTATTATCAGCCGGATTAGTCGAAGGCGTTCCGATTGCACTTGTCAATCTACCCATACTAGCAAGAGCTGCGCCGAGACCATGACTCTGAGGCTGAGGCTGTGGCTGTGGCTGAGGCGCTTGTTGGAGCCGTGGGCGATCAGAATCTTTCTTCCGCAGCGAGTTGACCTTCGTGAGAGTGTTAGATTCATTTGGTGCGGTAGGAGGCTTTCGGTGAGGCACCAAGTGTTCGGCTTTCTTATCTTCATATGGCGAGATTCGTGGGGAGTCGAAGTCTATGACACCCTCTCGTCTGTAGCCAGTTTCACCGTAGACAGCATCTTTCCTTTGCTGTGTCAAGGGAGGACCCCTGGTGATGTTGTTTGCTTTCTGCTTCCGCTCGATTTCACGACTATGCTCCTCCTGACGCGCAAGCAAAGCTGCTTTCTCCGGATCGAGGTGGGTTCCTGTAGATTCTGCGCTGCTATCGGCTGCTGGTAAGGCTCCAACGAAAGGCTGCGAAATGTCACGAGCAGGAAGCTTCGTGGCCGGGCTTCTTGTTTGCTGAAGGGGCTGATGGTGTGGTGAGATCCTGCTGAGGGCTTCCTCATCCAGCGGTTTCCGATGTACATGATGCGGTCCCGTTGTGGGTGACGCCGCCGCTTTTTCCGGGAACGATACTCCAAGACCAGTAAAGTGTGCAGTATTATTTGTTCCGGGATGAGGGTGAGTTCCGCGCACAAAAAACTTCAGAGAGCCAAATGGATCCGATTTGGTCCGTTGTGTCACAGTCAACAGGGAATCATCCAAGGGATCGTCGTGCTCTGTCTGCCCGGGTTCGGTCAAAAATATCTGGGCACTGGTCCAATCGGAGATTCCAAGGTTTTGGCAAATTGCAGAACGAATCGCCCCCACGGAGTCTATGTCAGTGATATCTACCAGACGGTAGTTCCACCCATCCATGGTCACGAAAAGGAACTTTTTGCCCTTTTGTGCTGGCTTGGCTCGTACTGGTAATCGCTCAAAATCCGACTGTGAGCCCGACAATGGGCGCTCTCCTACAGACACATCGCTACGGCTATAGTTCGGATAGCCGTATGGGGTGTATGTTCCACGCGTGTGCACCGGACTCGTAGGGGACTCTAAATGAAGTTCTTCGGGGGATGGGTGACTGGAGTCATTAGGTCTAGTCTTCTTCTTGAAGAATTTCAGTAATTTGTTTTGCTCTCTGTGCAAAGTTTCTCCACTGTTCCAATGGCGGTTGTATGGATCTTGTGGCGAAGGACGAGCGCCTTCCTGGTCTTGCTTGCGCTCGTAGTATCGGGCTCGGGTTGAATCAGAACTATTGCCTCGAGAGTGTTCGAATCTCACGCTCAAATCGCTAGTGGATGATGATGACAGCCCATGATGCGCAAGCGTGGCAGGCTGTGTTGCCGGACTGCCACTCTTGGGACTGTCTTCATGCGGCCGAGCAGATAACGGAAGATGACCACTATCATTAGACCGTTGTCTTCGATGGTTGTCACTAACGGCAGACAGCAAAGTCCTATGGTGTTCTGCTGGGACCCAGGTATTGGTCTCGGGCGGAGTCGGATCCAGAGCAGGAGTGTCATGAATAGAGGGGTAGTTAGGCATCGTGACAGAGCGCATTTGCGGATTTTGCCGGTGGCTATGGGGCGCTTTAAGACCGGGACTGTTCTCGACTGCACTATGTGTGGGGAAAACAGGCTCAAGTCGAGGCGAATTATCCACCGCTGATTGAGGCTCCTGTCGTCTCGGCGTAAGAGATCCTGCGTCGTGATGGCCTTGGTCATGGATTTGGCGGATTAACCTGCGCATTTTCTTTCCTTCTTCTCGTTCGCGGCTCGAATCCCAGCCTGTTCCGCTTTTTTCACACTCTTTTGCTAACTGAGGATAGACGACCTTGTGCATCTTCCCAAAATTGCCAAAACCATTTGACCCATAGCCTAACTCGATAAAATCAGCGCCCTGGAGCTCCAAGGCTCTGAAGGTCTCCTGCCAGTCTTTGGAGAACCCATTCTTCGCGAGCCATAAGAGCACCCGCTCAAGCGGCCATTGGGTAGAGGCTTCGTTTGGCGACATACCCCCAAGTGATGCACTACTATTGTTGTGGCGGTGACTTGGAGATTTCGATAAATCGGTGGTTCGATTCACACTGCTTGATTGACCAGGGGAAAGAACATTTTCAGGCAGGCCTAGAGACGAGGGCCCATTGCGACTTAATGGTGTAACCGGGGCATGTGCGTCCCTTTTGTACGACGGGTCCGCATTGACAGGCTCGTATGGTTGATTGCCCGCTGTTTGTCCATAGCTGTCATATGGAGGGCGGGAGTATGAATCTGCATATGGAGGTATCCCAACCCCGGGCCCAAACGAATCACCCATCGGAATATAGGTCGCGGATGTTAGGGGTTGACCGTCGCCTGGAGGAGGGGGAGGAGGTATCGACAGGGCAGCTGGCTGGCGGTTATATGCGAGATGCTGATTCTGTGTCGGGTTTGCCGGGACCAGAGGCGGAGGAGGTGGTGGGAAGGTCTGCGGGACAGGCTGTCGTGCCCAGGCTTGCTGCCATGCCAGACCACCATGCTGTTGGGGTACTTTTGCATATGCTGCTGTATTTGGAGGAGGTCCAGGAGGTGGCGGGAGGACAACCCCTTGCGTCTGCGTCGGCGGATGCCGAGGCGGTGGCGGGGGTAAGGACGTTATGATGTGCGACTGCGAATTCTGCATTGATGGGGGCGGGGGAAGAGGGACGTATTGTTGTCGCTGGCCGTTCATGATTGCGATATGGAGTTCAGCTTTGTCCGCTTTCGAGTACTCTGTATTGCCCCCCAGATAGCATCTGTCGACCTTCCCTTTCTGAATCCCAAAAAGTGTTCCTTTTCTCAGTCACGATCATAAGAGATGAAAAGTATCACGACATTCTCGGGAAACCAGAATTCCACGCAATCGAGCCCATATGCGCTGTCCACGAGGAATTTTCTTTCCTTCTAAGTAATGCTCGTAGCCTAGCTATTATCTCCGTAGTTTAAGCGACAACTGATACCGGACGATAATAATCGCACATGATCGCGCGAGCAAGCTCGGGGCACTTGGACGATCCTCGGACGGACGACGTATTTGTACGAAGCAACAATCGACGAAGGGGAGTTGTAAGGTCTCTGTTTCTGAGCGCGCTATGTAGTCGGTGGGGTTCACGAAATCGATGGAACTGGGGAGTCGGGTGATTCGGGGTGACCGATGAGGCAGCGGGTGTTTTTTTAACGAGAAATTGTCTACGATCCGGAATATAGTAAGCAGGAATGAAAATGAGACAAATAATGTATTATGAGCATTTCCAGGCAATCAATCATCAGGGGCGGGTCCAGCAAGAGATAGGAGAAGGAACCGACTAGGAACAGCTCCCCAGGCTAGTGTGCACTGCCGGCGGATCGGGGTCAAGAAGAAATGGGGACAAGCAAACATACCACTGAGAGATAACAGTGAGATAATCCAGATAATTCACAAAACAACTGTATTCCAGGCTATGCGTGCAGCCGCAAAACACAAGGCGTCTTCCTTTTCGTTCTTTCTAAAGTTGCCTTTGATGACTAGGGTCACTCGACATCGGCAGGGAAATTCGTGGAGATAATCCTGAGAAGCTTTGATGCTGTGGTGCCGATCACGTGGCGTCCTCGGGAATTGGGCACACAGGGGGGATTGTTAGTACATTGTAGCACTTTGTATTATTATTGTGCTGTCGCGTTATTATTGCTGGTACTGCCGTATATTACTGCATTTATATGCCTCAGCTCAGCTGAGAAGATAAAACACGAAACAATAAGCAATAATCGGGAGACCCTGAAGCGCTGCAACCAACGGCCATGTCCGTTCCCTGGTGCCCCTCAGCCCTATGGAGCCCCCAAGCGACCCGTTATCTGGATAAACTTGCCAATAGTGCTAATTAATTCGGGTCCCTTAAAACACTCGGTCGGTTTATTGCCTGTCAGTGCAGTTATTGAACCAGACATTCGGCAACACCCCGTTTGACACTTCTTCATGTAGGGTTTTACTACGTGTACACTCGGAAAACTGTCCATAGTCGCTGCACATCAGGAGACTACCCAAAACTATTTGGTTATAGCACAACTCTATTAACCTGGTTAAGGACTGATGTTCGGAAACCGTTCTCTTCTAACTTTTATGTCCGCGTGCCGCTCTAATCTCCGAATTATACCCAAAATTCCGGAAGTCACGGAGAATTAGTCGACGTGCATTAACGTCTTCCCTTTCTCACTAAAGCATTATAAAATTTCCACAAGTCCTTGGTACATTATCTATATAGATTATGCAGGAAAAAGCAAAATTTCCCTCGAGAATCAACGTGAATTGCTGTCTTTATTTGTTTCTGGCGGCCGCCGCTTCCGCTGTCAATTTCAAAGGCGCCGGGGCATCTTCGCGAGGCATATGGATTTCGACCAGCTGCGGATTTGATTAGCAAGTCTGAACGAGTCATGGAGATTTTTCGATAGCAAGCGAACCTGTAAATATGGGCATGAAGCGAATTCTTGGTCTGCAAAGAGCTTGTTGAGCTCGTCCCTTGTCTTGACCCGGTATCCCTTGTATTTGTCCTTTGCCCCAAACGCTGGGGGCAGGTTCACGAAGTCCCATTCTTGAATATCGTTGTAGCTCTGTTCCCATCCGTGGATATATCTTTCGATAGTGTAGCCTTCGTTGCAGATCACAAAACTATTTTGCAGGTTAGTGAGGATCCACCAACGGCGTTTGCCGATGACAATCAATTCTCGAGACATACATTATTGGATTGAGCTTGTTTCGAATCATGGTGCTCACTTCCTGCAAAGTGAGTTGGATACTGCCATCACCAACAAATAGGATGGTCCGACGGTTGTTCTGCTCCTTTGCAGCGGCAGCCGCACCCTGACAAGCTCCAACCGAATAACCGATGCTACCCCATAGGACTTGGCTGATAGCTGTAACACCTGGCGGGAATCGAGTCTCCCAGATACCGAAGTTTGCAGTCCCTGTCTCCGTGATGACGATATCATTTTCCTTCAACCATTGTCCGACTGTTGGCCATAAGTAGGCATGAGTGATCAACTGCTGCTTCGAGCCCTTCTCACTCTCTGGTAGAGCATTGGTGATCGGCTGGACTGGTGCAGTACTGACAGCACCCATCCTTTCGATCACCTTCCTCAGGACACCCTTCATGTTGGTTTCTGGGTATTCGGAGTAGCGAACCCGCACATATGTGCTATGGAAGTCAATGGTGTTCAGCTGGCCGATGCGGTATGTGAATCCGGCCGTGTTGAAGTCAGATTTAATAGCACCAATACTCAGGACAAGATCAGACGACTCGACCTGTTCTCTAACACCTTGATTTGATCCATTCCCTGCATAAACTCCGCCGTAGTTCGGATGTGTCTCGCTCACAGCTCCTTTGCCCATTGGAGCCACAAAAGTCGGGAGGCCAGAGGTCTTCACCAGGTCATGAACTTCTTCAAGAACTCGATGGCGAATAGCACAAGCATCCACCAGAATCACTGGCTTCTTGGCCGCATGTAGGTACTTCAGGACGACGTCAACAACATAGTCCTCTTTCTCCGGGTCATTCTTTGGAAGTGAGAGATCAATAGGCGTACTTAGTCGCTCTCCCTCAATTTTCTTCACAATCACGTCGGTAGGGAGCGTGATATATACAGGGCGACTCCGGACCCAGCATTCACGAACAGCATTGTCTATGAGAGTCGCTATTTCGTTTGTGTCATCCAAACGTGCAACGCTGCAAGAGAGCTCAGCATTCATCCGGGTAAACACGTTGAAATCCCCATTTCCCAGCGTATGATGGAGGAGCATTCCATCCTTCTGCGACCTTGTGTGCGGTTGGCCAACAATGTGAACAATAGGCACGAATTCCGAGTATGCTCCTGCAATGGCGTTGATCGCAGACAGCTCACCCACGCCGAATGTGGTCACTAGAGCCGCGATTCCGTTAACCCGGGCATAACCATCCGCAGCGTATCCTGCATTGAGTTCATTGCAGTTTCCGATCCAATGGAGTCCGCATCTAGACAGGTAATCTAGCGCTACAAGGTTGTAGTCACCTGGAGACATGCTAGGTTAGTAACTACTATAATGATCATGAACATTAAAACAACTAACCTGGAACACCGTGTACGGAGCGAACGCCAACCTCTTTAAGTCGTCGAAACAAGTATTCAGCAACGTCTATGGGCTGACGAAGCTCCCTTGTGTAAATATCCGTAGCCATTGTGAATGAATATCAATTGCAAGTAAAATATATCGACCAGGCTTGCAGACTAGACTGATGAGTGAGAGGAATCAGTCTTTTCGTAGTAACTGAGGACTCGCTGAATATAAATGAAAATAAGAAAATCCCATGAGCGATACGTCATGGAGATAAAAGTGCGTGATGTCATGCGTTGCGGCGAATACTACGACCGGTTACAGTAGCAACAAGCAGCTTCATTACTGAGTACTATGATCATCCTAAATGGAGTTCTTCTCCGACGCACTGCTGTCAAGCCTTGCAAATAAACTATGCTGGATCTCCATGGCACAGGAACATGTAACATATGGAAGTTGTACTACTGAGTGTCGCGGAGGGGATGCTCACCCCCGCTAATCCCAATCAGGTATTCGCCGAATTTCTGGCGATAAGATAAAATCAGCACACACTGAAATCAACACCACGAAGGTTGTTCCATCAACCACAGCAACAAAAAAGCTACGGGACTAGAGAGTATCCGATTCTGAGATCTATTAGAAGAAAGAAAGATAACGTGGATGTCTGGAACTGGAAAAAGAGCCATGCCCGGAGACGCAAACCAATCCGCCAAGAGAAGAAAGGTGCGCATTCGATCCAGCATTATGCGATTGGATCTATATAAGCCTACCCGATATTGTTGGTCAGAAACTCATATCATGATAGGGAGGAGGCGCCAAATATCAGAAGCAGCAGTCTAAAGGGGCCATCGTCGAAAGCGGCGACTGGGGCGTTTTTGTCACCTGTGATATGGGCCGGGAGAGTAAATGTATCAGGGAGGCACTGGATATCTTTTCACAAGTTAGTCTGATGCTGGAAGCAGTTATGTATTTCTTGGGTTCTTCTAACACATTATAGAGTGCCGAGGAAACTGCCGATGGAGATGATGACGGAGAGTCAAGCTCTAATGAGGATGACATCGAAGCGCAAATTAGACGAGAAGTCGAAGGGTTAAAACCTGGGAAAGGGAAGCCTCGCAAATTTCAAGCAATCAGAATGGAAGTCCCATGTGGTATGTTATTAGTCCTACAGCATCACATCCAGGAGCAATGTTAACAGAATATTTACAGTGGCTTTTATAAAATTTGATAAATCTATAGATCCTGTGCAGATGGTCCATAATCTCTGCCTTGAAGCTCAAGCACACCCTGAAAAGAAGCGAGGCCGTTATATTCAACGGATGACGCCGATGGCTATGATGAAAAAAACCCTTAGTGTTGACTTGGAGGCTTTTGCAAAGGAGATTCTCGAGCCTCATTTCCACTCTGGAGGACCACCCAAAAAGGTGAGTTGAGCCTCCGTGTTGTTGAATCCACCCATAGAGCAACAAAGAGAAATGGCTAACTTGTTAATCACAGTTTGCCATTCGCCCTTCTATAGTCCGCAACACGAAGTTCGACCGAAACACTGTTATCAAGACAATTGCAAGCGCTGTTGGTGGTGACCACTCTGTGGATCTCAAGAATTATGATGCGCTTATCTTGATTACCGTCATTCAAGTAAGCCCCCCTGCATCTGTCGTTTTATTTTTCCAACTTTGGACATCATGCCTAATGTTATCACAGAATATCATGGGAATGAGCGTCGTCGGAGGCGATTACGATCAACTGAAGCGCTATAATCTGGCCGAACTTTACAGTCCAACTCCAAAGCCGCAAGCGCCTGAGAAAAAGGAATCTGAGACAACGGAATAGAAGTCATGATGGTCATATGTTGTTCAATGCGTTGCCATGGAATCACTTTGATCCCCAATGTTCGAGTCAAATGTAAATGTTACTGGGGAAATGTGTATCAAACGTGCGACGACAGTCAGTGGCACTTAACGACTAGACATACGCCTTCAGCATGAATGCCCCTGAATCCGGACACTTGCAAATTCGTCTTGAGAGAACATGGTCTGGGCGATGATTATGAAATGCTGCGATAGTTACTTGTACGATTCTTGGCCGGTGTTGAAGATGTATCGTAGAGCTTTCCATACTCGTAAGTACTATTGTTGTTGCCTGAAATATCTATAAGCATGTGATTGCGACTCTTAGTACTTGTCTTGGTGAAGGTTCGTACCTATTGATTCAGGAAGGTCAGTCAAGCCAGTTAGATCTTCAGTTCTTTATTCTCTCTACATCCTACGGGTACACTATAAGAATAAACATAAAAATTACCCAAAAGACTGAAAAGATCATAGCGGGGCAAAGATCGATCTCCCGCGGCGGCAGTATCTCTCCGCTCCGCAATAAACGTCCCGCCTTGCAGTTGGCCTCCATCCCTCTTTTCCATCTTCTCTCCCTCCCTCTTCAAGCCCTTTTTTTTTTTTTTTTTCCCCCTCCAGGTCTGTAAATAATCATGGCTCAGTTCCTACGAGGTAAACAAGCTGGTATTCAGAAGGACTTGTCTGAAGGATTGTCCCCAGACTTGTTTGTTCTCGATGATGTATGTCTTGGCGGCCCTGAGCACCGATTAATTGTCTTCCCCTTCTGCGGACTGTTACTGACTGATGACCTTCATGATATATAGTTCGCGAGATGCGGCATTAACTCACAAATCAGCGCGCTCGCATACGATCCCGTTCAATCCCTGTTTGCGGTGGGAACGAGTGATACTCAGTTTGGGAGTGGTCAAGTCTATGTTTTCGGCCAGCGACGGGTCTCAGTTGTCTTCACATTTCCACGGAAAGCCTCTGCGAAGTTCATCCAGTTCTGTGGCGATAAATTGATCAGCGTCGACTCCAAGAATGAAATCAGCATATATTCTCTCGAAACAAAACAGACCCTGGTCACCTACGCTCCTCCGAGTCACGTCACAGCGCTGTTGACAGACCCCAGCCTGGATTATGCATTCATCGGTCTTCAGAGTGGTGCGCGGAAACAAAGTTCTAAAGCGATTAAAATGGGTACATGCTAATAGGATGGTACAGGCGACATCATCGCTTATGACCTTGATCGCGAGACTCTTACGCCATTCAGGGTCCCCAACCTCTGGGCGCAGCACAACCCACGGGCTCGGCTTTGTCCTGTTATAGCCCTATCCTTTTCGCCTCGTGACATCGGCAAGATACTTGTGGGATATCCGGAAGGAGCTGTGACATTCACATTCAAGCAGAACACACCACAGAAATATTTCGAATACGAAGTGCCCCCGGGTGCGTTGGGAGGAAACTCCGAGGTGCCTCACCGAGAATCGCGAAGGCCCAAATTGACCAAAGCGCTGTGGCATCCCAATGGAACTTTCGTGTTGACCGTCCATGATGATAATAGTCTGGTACTCTGGGATTCGAAAGATGGCCGCAAGATTGCAGCGAGGACAATGCAAGATCTGAATATCGACCAACCCGGAACCGAATTAGACAGGCCGCCGTCAGTAAGTGGTATTTCCGCGCTCAAAGAACCCATCACGCAGATCGCGTGGTGTGTGAAACAGAATGGGGACGACAGCGGCCTATTGATTGCTGGCGGTCGTCTACCATCTGATCCCAAGGGTTTTACTTTCATGGATTTGGGCTCGACCCCCAACTACCAAACATCTACTTGGCAGATGCTTGAGAGCTACTTTGAGAACCCAAAGGCACAAATCAATATACCCACACCCCCGGGTGCGCAAATTCTCGATTTTTGTCTCATTCCACGCGCCTCGCCATACTATGCTGGTGGCCATGATCCCATTGCCGTGATTGGGCTATTGTCTTCGGGAGAACTAATTACCATGAGCTTCCCCAGTGGCCACCCCATCACGCCAACGAATATGATTCACCCTTTCCTCTCGCTTGTCCACCCGTTTGTGAACAAGATCACGCTAACAACGGTGGACCGTTCAGCCTGGCTCGGCTTGAAGGAGAAGAGGTCACAGGGCCCCAAATTTTTACTTGGTGGCGCCGAAGGAAAGAAGCCGCTCAAACGCTTTGAAGACCGTAATATCATCGCGACAGCTCATGCAGATGGGACTATTCGTCTCTGGGATACTGGCAACGACGATGAGATCGAGAATGGAGAGGTAATCCAAGTTGACTTGGCTCGGGCGGTGGGCCGTATGGGCAACGTTGAAGTTACGGAGATGTCCATGGCCCCAACGACTGGCGAACTTTCGGTTGGTCTTAAGACTGGAGAAGTGGTGGTCTTTAGATGGGGAAATAATGCGAAGTACGGCGTGGAGGAGCCTTCTGGCACTAACGCTGGACCGGGGAAAATTACTAAAATTAACCACAGGACTGATCCAGGACTGAGAACTGGTCTCCTTCCACTTGGTCTTCTGGAGATGCAGGGTTCGGTGACCGCTTTGAAACACAGCTACGTAGGGTTTGTTGCTGCCGGATTTGAAGGCGGCAGCCTGGCAATCATGGATTTGCGTGGCCCAGCACTTATTCATACAGCGCATTTATCAGAGCTCCTCAAGCCAAACAAGCGAGGAAGTTTGTTTAAATCCCGTTCTCCCGAGGAGTCCCCTCCAGAATGGCCCACGAGCATCGAGTTTGGCGTAATGACATTAGATGGAGAAGGTAAGAGCCAGGTCATGGTAATACGTACTAAGATTGAGATTATACTGATCTCCCTTGCGTCCAGACTATTCAAGCATCTGTTGCTTTGTTGGCACCAATAGAGGAAACTTAGCAACATTCAAGGTTCTACCTGGAAGCGATGGAGCCTACACAGCCCAGTTTGCCGGTTCAACGTTGCTCGACGATACGGTCATTAAGATCATTCCTATCGATGCGGAAATCGGCAGTCTTGCCCTAGCTACTCCAAATGCAGTTGGGGGCCTACGTCATGGAGCAACGATTAACGGCGCCGTGGTTGGTGTGACGGCTTCGGGTTGTAGGATATTCAAGCCTGCGACTTCCAAGGGAGCCCATAAGTCTTGGGATGACTACTTGTGTGACTCTGCGGCAGTTGTAAAGACTGAAGGCCGCGGTTACAGTCTTGTTGGGCTTTTCGGAGACGGCAACGCTCGGGCGTTCTCTCTTCCGGCCCTCAAGGAAATCGGCTGCAGCAGTGTTGGCCACATTATCGATATGAGGCGTTTGTCAGAGTCTGTCATTGCTCCTAATGGAAATATCCTGGTTTGGACCACCCCTTCTGAAGTGGGATTGTTCAACGTTTGGGGCTCTGGGTCTGGATTGTACGTCAACACCGTCAATCAACTGTGTCATATTTGCCGCCAATTTGCTGACTTTATGCTATAGGCAACCTTCTGAAGACCAGCTTTTTAACCCACAGGCAATTCCTCCTCCGCGACCTACGATTACAAATGTCCAGTGGATTTCTGGTACCCAATACATCTCTCCAGCGGATATGGATATCCTTAGTACGTACACCTAGATATAGCAGCCAGTTTCCTTTTGCTGACAACTCCACAGTCGGAGGCCCTGATCGACCACCATCAAAGCGGATGCAAGAGCAGGCGAAATTCGATGAACAGGAGCGACGAAGAGCTGCCAGAGAGGGACGAACTATGCCCAACCAGGAACCACAAGGAAGCCAAGAAGGCTACATGTCCTATATGCAGCGTCAAGTTAACGAGCGTACGGATCGAATTGGCAATTTTAGTGATAGTATGGATCGGCTGGAAGAGAACAGCAATGGCTGGGCTCGTGATGTCAACAAATACGTCCAAAATCAGAAGAAGAAAGCTATTTTTGGAGGTAAGGTTCCTTGTGCAGATCCGTACTCGTGCTCTACTGACCATGCTACATAGCTCTGGGTTCGAAATTTGGATTCTAATTTGATGTTGAGGGATGGTCTGGAGTTTATTGTTATTCGTTTACAGCATACCCTTGGTTGTATCTATTTTTTATATTCTTACGACTGATTCAGAAGCCCGAATTATTGCGTCTTTGCTCCCCATGGAAATTGAAATATCTAAGCTCTAATATGATTTATTCAGCCGCGCTTCAAAGATGGCCAATATAAAACTTATGAGCAGGAAGCAATTATACTATACTTTCCAAGTCCCAAATTCCTTTAAAGCTCCCCTTATACAACTTCTTCGCCTCCCACCCGTCTTACATACAACCGTACCAAATCCGTATTCACTTTCGCAGCACCACTCACTTCATTCCTCACCAATCCCTTCATCATATCGTCGGTGATTGCGGCATGAGGTCGTTGTATGGATTGGGAATGGGATGTGGATTCTACTTGATGGACAGGGACGGACATCTGTGAAAGCTAGCCCTTGTAGGAGAATGCCTCCATGTTGTCTTGGATAAGTTAGAAGGTGGATAGTTATGGCAATTTCGGTGGTCAGTTTGGAATGACTGAGTATCGTATTTGCTCAATTCATGTCAGTGACTTCTAGAGAGACGATGAGGAATGACTGTCAATAGAGTGAGGTGTGGTCTTGATTCATTGGCTACTTGGGAGTTTCTAGACAACAGTCTGTTCACATTATGCAAACGTCATTGCTGTACTGACTGACAATAAGGACCATAAAAAAAAAAAAACATGACAGGTCTATATACACCGCAATGGTCATCACCAGCTACACGGCATGTGTATGGTAGCTGCAGCCACAACTAAACTTCACATATCCCTAGATAATACGGTGTACCCAGGCCCCGAAGAGAAGTAACTACTCAATGTTTAAATTATACCTTTCTATCTCATAAAGTATATAATACTGCCGGCCTTGAAAATATATAGCAGGCTCGGGACAGTTCCGATGTCATGAAACGTCGCAAACCAAATCGTAAATCATTCAAAAGAAAACAAACAAACATTCGCCTCCTCACCGACTTAGTGGACCATAACGTCGGCTTGTTGCTGAGGCCCAGGCGCCGTTTTGTGTTGTTCCGAGTCATCCCCCATTTCAATATCCTCTTCGCCATCAGCGCCCTCCTCCTCATCTTCTTCGTCGTCATCGTCACTTTCATCCTCGATATCCTCACTCTCACCATCAGAAATTTCTTCCTCCTCGCCGGTGGCAGGTTCAGCGCCTTCCATTTCGTGGTCCTCGCCCTTGGGCTCTTGCGACTCGGTGTCTTTGAGTTCTTTAAACAGAGCGGCTTCAAGTTCGGTCTCTTCAGCACCGTAGGCATTGCTGTCATCATCCAGATTGTCGGCCTCGGGTTGGTCGGGCGGGTATTCGGCTGGAGCAGACTCTTCGGAGTCCCTGACAAAGAACGGTTAGTCTTGAAGGAATTAAAAGAGAGACAGCGCGAGAGAAAATACCACTTAATTGCGAATCTGGTCACACGGGGCTTCTCAGCAAGGATGTTTCGGGCGATCCGTTCGATGATTGGCTTCGCAGGGGGTTCCGCCCGAAGCTCCTCGCTGTCATATTCGTTGTTCACGTAGTAACCCACACGGACGAACTCTCTGCCATCATAGCTGCAGGTAAGGAGGATCACAGTAACTCCAAGGATGTCGGAATCCGGGATCCGTTTGAGGTCCGGAGGGTTAACCTCGAAGATGAATTTGTTGACACCGACGGGAATTGGTCCGACGAGTACGGAATCCAATTCTTGATCGTATTCAGAGCTAGTAAGATCAGTGAAAGTCCGGGTGGGGTTGTTTGCTTTTCGTGGCGACTCACGAAGTTGCCGAACCGACATAGGTGAGTTTCCATTCCAGATCTAAGCAGACGGTATTAGCAAATATGATTCAATGCGGTACCAAATGAAAATGTTATTTACCTTTTTGGAGCTGCTCCAGGCACTCGAAAGTGATCTCAAATTGGTAGGGCGCAAGGAACGTAGCCGGGTTGTTGAGGAGTTTAACCCCAAGAAGGGAGACGACTGACATGGCGAGTAAAGGGTATACGTAAAAAGGGTAATTCTGGTCAATGATAATGTGCGGGAGATCAGGGGTTGAGTTCGTAGAGAAGAAGATAGGGTGCAGAAATATAAAAGAGGGAGAGAGGGAGGGAAGGAAGGAGGCACAGCTGCATCAAAACTGTTTAACGAGACAACGACGACGCCCAACGATCGGCGACGCGCCGCTTTCGCGTTGCGGTCTGGTCACGCATTTGCGTGCTCACCGCCTTGATCACGTGGGCAATTGCTGCAAAGCTTCTGCGGTTAACAGCATAGCATCATCAAAGTCATCACTACTCTGTACTGTCTCACCAGTCAACCCCTTCTTTTGGCGCACTTTACAGGCTTCCTGACGAAGTGCTTTTGAATTGATTTTGCCTTGGCTTACTTGTTTCTTCCGGTGGTGTTGCTATTGAGATTTTTTAAAGGTGCGTTGCGCTGCGATGCCGACAGCTACCCCCCGGAAAAGTTTCACGTCAATAACTGACTCGCTGGCTACTATATGACAGGACCCTGATTATATATCGCTGTTCCATCTATCTGTTTCGACTGCTTCGTTGCGATTGAGGCCCATTTCTGCCTTATCATGGCTGAAGATGACGCTGAGAAGGCCTTTTTCCAGGCTCAGACAATGAATGCGGACTCTGTGGACTATGAAAAGACTGTTAAGGAGCAGGGTGCAGATAGTTCAGATTCAGATGATTATGATCCTTCAAAGACACTGCAAGATGAATATTCTGCTTCTCAAAGTGAAAATGTTTCTCCAAATGATCCTTCTCCATCTGATTCCAATCCTCCCCAACAACAGACTCCTTTCCCCTCTGAACCCAACCCTAGTCAGCAGCCTGGCGGCACTGTCCCATCCGAGATGCCTTCGCGAGCCGAGTCCCAGACCCCAGCCTCTGCACCGCAGCCTAAGGCCAGGACAATCGGCGGATTCGTGGTTGAGGATGAGGACGAAGATGAGGATGAGGACGAGGACAAGGGTGACGGAGACTATGAACCCCCAGCTGTACTTGGTGTTGAGGAAGACATGGATACCCCTCCTGTGAACATGCCCCAGCAATCTGTTTCAGGAAATGTGAATCAATCTACTTCTACCCCTGATGTATCATTACAGGAATCTGTCACTTCTCAAAATGCCCCTAATAGCTCTTACCCTTCTGCTGCTGCTTCTGCTCCCAATAATGATACATCTACAGCTGCTGGCCAGAACCTGTACGGCTCACATGTGTTGCAGTCTGACAGTGCGCAGGCGAGCGCTGCTCCTACTCCTACACCTGAATCACCGTCAGCCTCCAAGGGCCGTCTACCGCACGACCGGGTGGGAATTTTGGAAGACAGGATCCAGGAAGACCCGCGAGGCGACATTCCTGCATGGCTTGAATTGATTAATGAACATAGAAGCCGCAGCAGGATTGACAGCGCTCGCGAAGTGTTTGAGCGATTCTTGAAAGTGTTCCCATTTGCCGTAAGTACTTTCCATTCG
The DNA here is from genome assembly GCA_039880875.1 of Aspergillus pseudoglaucus. NCBI lineage: Eukaryota > Fungi > Ascomycota > Eurotiomycetes > Eurotiales > Aspergillaceae > Aspergillus > Aspergillus pseudoglaucus. The sequence goes on along the minus strand of JBDODC010000002.1, from coordinate 1,001,702 downwards.
AACTTACCAATTGACTGAGCTAACCTGTTGCAGGCCGAGCAATGGGTGGCCTATGCCAACCTGGAATCTGATATTAGCGAGCTATTCCGTCTCGAGCAAATATTTAACAGGACTCTTTTGACCATTCCTGACGCCCAACTATGGTCTGTATACTTGGATTACGTTCGTCGACGGAACCCGTTGACCACAGACACGACGGGAAACGCAAGGAAGATTATTTCGTCTGCGTACGACCTAGCATTACAATACGTTGGAATGGACAAAGATTCAGGGTCTATATGGAGTGATTATGTCCAATTCATACGCTCTGGCCCCGGTAATGTCGGTGGTTCAGGATGGCAGGACCAGCAAAAGATGGACCTACTTCGTAAGGCATATCAAAGAGCCATTTGCGTTCCCACACAGGCTGTCAACACTCTTTGGAAGGAATACGACCAATTTGAGATGGGATTGAACAAACTTACGGTAACGTGAATTCCAGTCTCTGATTCGGTCATGGTTCTAACGCTTTATCCTCCATGCTTCTAGGGCCGTAAATTCCTCCAAGAACAATCGCCCGCGTATATGACCGCCAGAAGCTCATACACGGAGCTGCAGAATATTACTCGAGATTTAGTGCGCACAACACTCCCGCGGCTTCCTCCTGTCCCAGGCACTGAAGGAGATGTCGAGTTCGCACAGCAGGTCGATATCTGGAAGCGTTGGATTCAATGGGAGAAGGGCGATCCCCTTGTTCTGAAAGACGACGATCCTGCTGCATTCAAAAACCGCGTAGTGTATGTTTACAAACAAGCACTCATGGCTCTCCGTTTCTTGCCAGAGATGTGGTTTGAAGCAGCCGAGTTCTGTTTCCTCAATGGTATGGAGACCGAAGGGACCGATTTCTTGAAGCAAGGCATGGAAGCCAATCCGGAAAGCTGCCTGCTCGCCTTCAAGCGTGCGGACCGAATGGAAATTACTTCGGAATCCGAGCAAGATTCGATCAAGCGAGGTGCCAAGGTCAGGGAGCCTTATGACCAGGTCCTTGATGCGCTCTACGATTTAATCGCCAAAGCCCGCACCCGTGAAGCTCTGGACGTTGAGCGCATGGAGAAGATGTTTGCGGAATTTAACCCCGAAAAGCAGCCGTCGAAAATCGAAGATGATGACGATGATCAAAGCGATGCGAAAGCAAGAGAATCAATGAAGAACGCCCAAATTGGAGCAGTCAAAAATGCCCATGCTGTTCAGATTGGTATTCTTTCCAGGACCATCTCTTTCGCATGGATTGCTCTTATGCGTGCGATGCGCCGTGTCCAAGGCAAGGGTAAACCGGGAGAGGCTCCTGGGTCAAGACAAATCTTTGCAGATGCTCGCAAGAGGGGCCGCATCTCTAGTGATGTTTATATTGCCAGTGCTCTCATCGAGTATCATTGCTACAAGGATCCTGCCGCTACCAAGATTTTCGAGCGAGGTGCGAAACTATTCCCCGAAGATGAGAATTTTGCTCTCGAATATCTCAAGCATTTGATTGATATCAATGATGTCATTAGTAAGTCGACTTGCTGACCTTCTTGAGACGAGAACGCTAACCTTCCTTCTAGATGCGAGAGCGGTGTTTGAAATGACAGTACGAAAGTTGGCATCGAATCCCGACAATGTCCACAAGACGAAACCTATATTCGCGTTCCTTCATGAGTACGAATCGCGGTATGGTGATCTCATCCAAGTGATCAACCTTGAGAACCGAATGCGCGAGCTGTTTCCTGAGGATCCGACCTTGGAACAATTTGCTCATCGTTATTCTACCCCATCGTTCGATCCCACTGCTGTGCGACCTATAATCTCCCCATCTCAGGCCCGTCCCAAGGCAGTGTACCCTGCTGCAGAACCATCGACATCTCGCCAAGGCACTCCTCCGAGGTATCCGGAAGCACCTTCAACAAACTCCCCGAAGAGGCTACTGGAAGACTTAGACGACGACTTAGGTCGGCCACGCAAGTTCATCCGGGCGGAATCGCCGCTTAAGGCTGTTCAAGGACGGCGGTTAGATCAACCAAAACGTCCCCAGCAAGCCAATGGCGGCGTTGGATCTCAGTTCAGGTCTCAAGGATCACCTGCGCCACTCCCTCGGGAGATTGTAAACCTCCTCAGTGTCATTCCCCCGGCGTCTACCTATAATGCCGGTCGTTTCTCACCAGAGAGATTAGTTGAGCTCTTCCGCAGGATTGATATACCCGGTTCCATTGGCCAGGTTCCCCTGCCAGCCCGGAGTCTGGGAGGTGGACAAACTCCGGTTGGGATACAATCGTTTGCTGGTAAGCTTCATCTGTCCTCCAACCTTTCCTAAGTTGAATTATTGTGCTTACAATCTGCTAGGTGTATTCCGTCCGTGAGCCTCGTTGTGAATTTAACTCAAAATATACGGCGTTCTTGCTTGATGTAACATCAACCGTCATTTTTATAAGAATACCGGCTTTCTTTCTCTTTGTCTTTTGTTTTCACCTTTCTTTCTACGGGCATTTGGTTAGCCAAGCATGGCTCAGAAGGATACAGTGTTTTCAATGCTTTCAAGTACGTGTTTGCATCTTATGGGACGGCGTTAGGTATTTGTTGTGGACTTCCTCGACAGCTGTGCTCAAAGCCAAGCGACGCTTTTGGATTGCTCTTTTTGGTTATGGTGATTATTTGCGTCGGATATGTTGTCCCTAGCCTGTACATTTGGGATAGCTATCTCTGTGTATGCAAAAATTCGAGAATTATATTTTCTTCTCGCATTATTGTCTCCTAGTTCTTGGATCGTTTAGTCAGGTAGTTCGAGCTATTCAGCTTCTTCCTTCGTTTTCCTCGTCACTGCGTATATTCTCTCCAGAGATGCACTGCTTCAGAGGCGTATTCGTCCTGCCCGAAGACCATCCAATTCTCGTAAAAAACTTCTTGTTCAACCTATACCACCCTGCTACCTTGAGGCAAGTCGCAGCGTAGTTGATAGCCCTAATCTGGTCGTTTACGTCTCAAACGATTTCTACTCCATTAAGTAACCTTGAAGTGCTTGTAGAAGTTCATGTTCCTATTCTCCCCTGGGACTGTTTAATTTGAAGCCGAGATGGAAAAACCTCACCTCTATGGAGTACAAATTGCATTGTTGGTTCTTTTTGATAGTTCTAAAACATTAATTCACCATAGCTCCTAGAGTTTCTAACCTAGGTCTATATCTAAGTCTATCTGTTTGTCGCTCACTCCGCTATCCGACAAAGCCAACGCGAGCCCTATCCCGGGCTTTCCTCCCCCGCAAATACCAATTTCTTACATCAACCTGTGATGAATTGTAGTGGCAAAATCATCGTAAATTTGGCGCATAATATCCAGAGCTCCATTGCTTCTTCCCTGTCAGAAAATCATCAACGAGTGTTTGTTTTGTTTCCTCAACGCGTCCAAGTCGTGATTTCCTCTTTGGGCCTCAACGCGCTCGTCGCCAGTCACGCCTATTTTGGGAATTTATCTCGCCCACGCGCCGCTTTAATTAGATTCCCTCCTCCCATCTTTTTCCCTTTCTTCCTCTCTTCATCCTTCCACACTCCGTCCGTCTCTCTTCTCTTCTCCATCTTCCCTTATCCTAAGCTCACTTTCTACCCATCAGTCCTCGTCATCTTCACTTGTTCTTTTGGCTCCAGCCCTTTGTTGCTAGGAGCCAGCCCTTTGTTGCTAGGAGCCAGCCCCCCGCGTTTCTCACCAGTAACCACAAGCGTTGGTTTGCGCTCGACGGTAAGCTTCACAACTTTCCTACCGTCGTGGCCCCAGCCCTAACATCTTCGAAGGTCTCATTAATACTGTCCGGCTCGCAGGCTCAAGTGTCGCCAAAGGTGTGTATTGTGACCGTTCTCATTACCCTTTTGCCTCGCGTCTGTGTACACCCTTGTTGTCCTTGTCGAAAACACGTTCTGGTCTTTCGAGGAGGTTCACGGATACAGGATGCTGTTCACGACGATACAGCTTGCTTTGTTTTGTTTTGCTTGCTGCAGTTGTCGCAATCTTCGATGCGTGACTCGTATCGCTGGTCATTCCACTCGCTTGATGAGCACCCTTCCACCTCTCGAGCTCTATAACTAACAGTCAGCAGATCTCCTTCGTCTCAATATTAAACCGACTTACTATGCCGACTAACAATCCCCGTCCGGCTCTTTCTGGAGACCCAGCCTTGGATAATTTCAAGCTAGTCACTGATTCTTGTAGGAACGTCGACCTGCCTCTGGCGGCGTTTGACCTCAACCATATGGTAAGTCTGTTTTCTCTTGGGAGGTTGAAGAAAAGAAGACTTGTCGTTTTTCACTTGCTCGTCCGCTACATTGCAAGATGGCTCTTCATTCACATTTTCTCTGCTTTTCTTTTTTACCACTCCCGACTACTTGTTATTGCCCATGGGATTGTTTGCTTTTTTCGTCACTAAATATCCCTATCCCCTGCTATTTTCTAGGCAACTGTCACTGTTTTCGATTGGTATTTGGCCCATATTCCTTCATCCCCATTCACCCTGCAGTTTGTCAAATGGTGTTGGCAGATAATCGCCCACGATTCACCAGCTGCAGGCAGGGGTTTCTATTGATGTAGAAAGCCGACATTTATCTCCTTTGTCTCAACATGGCTGCAAAATGCTGTCAAACATTCACAACATATCATCTTGCCTGCCGCTCCCTGAGCTATTTAAACCCCCTCGTTCTTTTTCCCGACTTTCTTCTTCTCCTTCTCCTTCTTCTTCTTTTTCTTCTCTTCTTCATCACCCATCCTTATCTCAGGCTTCAGTATCTGACATCCGCGTTTAAAATCCCCTTTTGCTTATCCATACTCTTTCTCTTGCCCTTCGTTAATTTACCTTGCTTTGAGCTTCCTCACCATGGAGAGCCAAGACCAAGTCAACACACTTGGTGATGGTCTTCGCCATCTTCGCATGCGTGATGCTGACGAATTAGTCAAGTATGCGGTCCCGACCGAAAATGTTCCTCGCCCAGGTTTCAACAACACCGGCAAAGAGGTCGAGGTTTCGATGAACGCCTTTGGCATCACGAAATACCCTAGTCGAACCGTCTACCAGTACGATGTAAGCCACTCCCTATGTGCTTGTCGAGCTCAAGTCTCGTTATCAGCATTAATATTGTTTCTGTTATGCTAACGACGAGTAGGTTCACATCGGAAATGGCGCCGAGAAAACTGCCGTCATCAAGAAGGTTTGGAACTCGAATCCCCGCAGGAATGCCCTTAAACAGACTATCTTCGACGGACAGAAGCTCGCGTGGTGCGTATTGAATACCTTCCCTCAATTTTTTTTCAGCGTTTGTACTGAACAATGATTAACTGTCGCAGGTCCATGACCAATTACCGTGACGGTTTGAATGTTGAAGTCGACCTGGACAACGAACAAGGCCGTCCGGCTGGCAATACACCCAACCGCTTCCGTCTTGTCGTTCGTCCTACGAAGACGGTCAATCTCGCCGTTCTGAAGGGTTGGCTTGATGGTACCATTTCCATGCAAGAATCTGTCTTGGAGGCTTTGAGTAAGTCACCGTCCTACCATTCGAGATCACTAAGTGTCCACTAACATTAGATAGACTTCCTTGACCACGTTCTTCGTGAATACCCGAGCCAAAAGTTCCTTGCTATCAAACGATCCTTCTTCGATGAGAATGGAGAGAACCAGGACTTGGGAAATGGTGTTCTCGCTTTCAAGGGCGTTTACCAAGCTATTCGGCCTGCCATTGTAAGTCCGCTGGTTTCTCACTTCATATTTCGTGCTAAAACCATGCTCTAGCATCGTGGACTCGTTGTGAACGTGGATATTTCGAACACCTGTTTCTGGGCCCGGACTTCCTTCATGGGAGCCGCCATGGCCGTTCTCGACGCTCGTGACAGGCAGCACTTGATTTATCTTTTGAAGCCCATCGATGATGGTCACGGCGGAAAGACCGAGTCGAAGGGTTTCTGTGAAATCCATCGCCGCCTCAAGAAGCTGCAGGTCCAGCCGCACTACCGTGGCTGTCCCGTCCTGGGCACCAACTTCATCGTCAAGGGCTTGATCAACGGCAACGCTCGCCAGTACACCATCGACTTGGTCGACAAAGCTACTGGCAAAAAGGAGACGATCAACATCGAGACGTACTTCAGGCGCAAGTACAACCTGGCGCTGGACTACTGGGAGCTTCCTATGGTTGAGATGACCAAGAAGGGTGTTGTCTATCCTATGGAAGTCTTGACTATTCATGGCCTCCATAAGTACCCCTGGAAGCTCAATGAGTACCAGACATCACATATGATAAAATATGCCGCCTCTCGCCCGGCTGACCGTCTTAACTCTGTGCACAAGTCTAAGAAGATGCTCGATCATGCCAATGATCCGGTTCTCCAGAGTTTCGGCCTCCAGATCGACAGCAACATGATCCGGACCAAAGCCCGTTTGCTTCCAAATCCCGAGATTCAATTTGGTGGTAACCAGCGTCACAACCCGGGCACCAACGGTCGCTGGGATCTTCGTGGAAAGAAGTTTTACCAGCCCAACCGAAAGCCCCTTGAGGTCTGGGGTGTTGGCTACTTCGTTGGTAAACGGAGCCCGATCAATCGTACTCAGATTGAGAGTTTCTGCGATTCGTTCATCAAGTTTTACACCGGCCATGGTGGCAGTGTCCCCAGGCGTCCGAATATCGTGGAATTGAAGGAAGATATTGGCGAAGCGGTCAAGCGTCTGTACAGCATGACTGGCCTCAAGTTCCAGAAGGACCCCCAGCTTCTTGTAATCGTCGTTCCCGATAAGAACTCCTTCGCGTACGCACGAATCAAGAAGTCATGCGACTGTCGTTGGGGTGTTCCTTCTCAAGTTTTGCAGGCGGGCCATGTCGCTAAGGGAAACCCTCAATATATTTCTAATGTTTTAATGAAGGTAAATGCAAAACTCGGAGGCACAACTTCGCGCGCCATCCCCAAGGTGCCTGAAGCTAGTCTTCGGCCTCATTCGATGATCATTGGCGCCGACGTCACTCATCCTACCCTTGGCGTCTGGTCACCATCAATGGCGGCTATGGCAGTTTGCATGGACAAGTTCGGTGGCCGCTACTGGGGTGCGTGCGAGACCAACGGTGAACGAAACGAAATGATTGCTCGTTCCAACATTGAAGTCATGTTGACTCCTCTTGTTCGCGAATGGATGGCCACTGTCGGATGCGGACGGGCTCCGGAGCACGTCTATTACTTCCGTGACGGTGTCTCGACCGGTCAATTTGACCAAGTTCTTCAGCAGGAGGTCTTTGACATGAAGTCCATATTCATGAAATTAACACAAGACCAGTGGAAAGGAAAGTTCACCGTCGTCGTGGCAAACAAAAGACACCACCTGAGGGCTTTCCCCAAACCTGGCGACAGAAACACCTCCGACAAAAACGGAAACCCTCTGCCAGGTATCTTGGTCGAGAGAGATGTTACGAGCCCTCACGACTGGGATTTCCTCTTGTATTCGCACATTGCTCTTCAAGGAACATCTCGCCCTGTCCACTACCATGTGATTCTTGATCAGATCAAGCATCGCCCACAAGAGCTCGAGAACATGATCTACGACCAGTGCTACCAGTACATGAGGTCTACAACATCTGTTTCGCTATGTAAGTACCCCTTGTCTTCTCGTGTTTTATTGTATCGTTGCTAACTTTTGGATAGTCCCCGCGGTCTACTACGCCCATTTGGTTGCGACTCGGGCTCGCCACCATGAAGACGTCCCTGCTAGCTCTGGACCCCAGAGCGGTCCTGAAGTGAAAATGACCAACCCGAAGCCTGCGAATCGACCTGTAGACCCTAGACTTTTGCCTATTCACGGAACTTCGAACAGACTCCCGTTCGGCATGTGGTTCGTCTAGAATCGACTGGCGAGTCGTTCCTCCTTGAGTTTGGGAATATCAATGATTCTCTATTCTATCTTGGCTTGGATGGAGTTCTCGGTCTGCGATGGCCAGATTGATAGGAACCGACTGGCCCTTGCGGGACGGATGGACCTGAATGAGACAGCCGTTGCGAACTAGAATACCCAAACGACTTAGTTACTGACAGCGCCTTCGACTAAGCAATATGAACATCATTTATTCACTCTTGGCATCTTGTATTCTCGATTTTACTCGAGTTCGCTATGGCACAATCCCGTGCGTTTCTTTTCTTCCAGTTGTATCCCATTTGAGCATTCTCTTCAACTCTAACAAATCTCACCGATGCTAAACCCGCAGTAAGAGATACGTATCGACAGATGAAGAGAGCCAAGAAGGAAAAATAACACTGCAGTAGTGAAAAATAAACAGCCTGCTCCGATTTTCCATCTTCCTCTTGTTTGCTGCATACATGGAATTAAGTACATATTGGGAAAGAAAACCAAATGGATAGGAATGAAAAAAGAGATATAATTAAGGGATCTTGTTTGCTAATACAGAACCGCCAATGCCCAAAGCATAGGTATCCCCAGAAATAAAATAATGGATGATGAAAAGTAGAAAAACAGATGAAATGAAGAAAATTTCATGGTATGCTTCCAACACCAACAAATCTGACGTCCGGACCGATTGTAAATCAACCGACAAGCCCCAGCCAATGCGATTGACCCATGCTTGTTTGCTTGTCCCCAGGCGCGGACGATAAAAAAAAAATAGAACCTGATGAACAGAACTCGGAACTGAAATTAAAGCGGCAAATAAGAACGAAACAGGACAACATGCAGGGGAATGAAATCGATGGACTGATTGATAGATGCAAGTGCAGGGATGGATGTGTAGCGGTGTATGCAGTAAGAACCTGGACTCTGTTTGGAAAGGTGCTTGCGGTATCTTGGCTGGGTAGGAGGTATTAGTCCAGACGCTTGCAGGGAGTATCGTTCCATAAGTTCTAATTCCCTTATAGATTATACAGCTCAAAGGGGAAGGAGAAAGAAAAGAAACCCGTAAAATAAAAGATATGCGTAGAAGAGAATGAGCGGTTAAATGCGAAAAGAAACGTGGGTAGAATAAGGGCTTGAAGAAAGGGACAAACGAGAGGTATACTATACACAAAACGCAAAAGTAGACGTTTGTAAAGGCTCCGTAGGGCCAGTTCAAAAAGAGAATAGCACCAATCTTTTCAAAGAGCACCCTAAAAGCTACAACGATCATGATCATACATCATGATGCATCGCCCGCTGTCCCATTAGTTAGGGGCACAGTACCGTCACCAGCCTTGTTTGCCTGCTCGTCAAGCTCACCAGCGCCATCAGACGTGGCCGAATTGTCCACACCATTCTTCGAGTTCCCAATGTCACCGAACGTAGAAGCTGCAACGTCGTCTTCTCCATTCGTTTCGTTGGTCTTCGCATTGGAGTCAGGCTTCGCACTATCGATACTGCCACTATTCTCGTCTTCCGGAATACCCATACCCGCACCACTATTCTTCTTGATCCTCTTCTTATTAGGCTCTGAGATGCCATATTTGGAACCGAATGAGGCACTTGGCGGCGCCGGTCGCTTGCTTGGACTCGAGGTAGATCCTCCAAGGTTGGGCGGGGGAACGATCTTGCCGGATGCTGGAAGACGAGGTCGAGTGGCTGTTGGCCTTTGTTTTGGTGGTAGCTCGAGGTCTTCGACGAGAGGGTCGTTGTTGTGAGCTTCCAACTTGTTCTTGAAGAATTCTTGCACGAGCCCGATTTGTGATGATAGTGACTCGGTCGTGATGCGTGGGTATTGCGACGGTGGGGGGAAGATATTGATGACTTGCGTAGAGCTAGAGATAAATATGAGCATGATTTCTGGAATAGTAGACAACAAACATACCTCGTGTTCTGGGACTGCACGGCATTGATCCTGTTCTGCAGAAGATGGAATGGAACACTCAACGTAGCGAGACCAAATTCCTTATCCAATCCGAGTTCCTTGAAGCCAAAGAAATCTTCATCGATATCTTCAGCAAAGTCGCCGCTGGCAAATTGATCACTTCCATCCGCAAAGGCATGAGAACCGTCTTCACCACCTTCGGCAAGAGCGGGACGCAGAAGTTCAGAAAGTAGGGACTTCATACGATCATGGACAGTTGCGAGCTTGCTTCCAAGTCTTTCCACATCATCCTTGATGTAGGACTCGAGAGATTCGATGTCGATGCCGACAGAGGAAAGGGTGTGGAGAACAATTTCGGGCTCCGTGTAAGGCCGCTTCCATTGGGAATTCTGGGTTGTACTCTCAGGCGAATCGATAGCAGGCACTTTGGGAACCTCCATGTAGGATTTGAGGGTTTCGCCGATCTTCTGGAAGAAGTCTGATGCGACATCTGTGACAGCATCAAGCGCTGACGGCTGATATTCTTCGAATCCAGCATGGTAGAACAACTTGGCGACAGAGCGCTGGAGTGCTGACTTGCAAACCCATGGAGAAGTCACAGGCCCTTGATCATTCATCACATGAGATGGGATATCTTGTTCGACGAATGGTTCCGGATTGTACTTCTGAAACTGGTTTTGATACATCTACTGCGTGTTAGGGTTTCCCGTCAATAAGAAGATCGCAGTAACATACCTGAGACTGCAGTTGCATCTGCTTCACGATACCAATCTTCGAACAAATTTTTCGCGTTTCTTGCATCTGCCGCATGTTCGCATTCAGCTTATGAGTAAATTTGCTGTCCGGTTGAGTAAATGATCCCTTGGGCAAGATCCGCAAAAACTCTTCGGACGCATCGACAATGTTCCCATCAGAATCTTCTCTCCAAAGTATCTGGTCAGGTAGGTCGGGAATGCCAGACATGACATCGTAGTAGTCGGGAATCACTTTATCCTCTTCCACTTCAATGCCTTCCGCGAGAGTTTTGCCGGCAGCATCAGATTCCATCCCTTGCGAAGAAGACTCGCGGGTCTTATCGCCATCAGGATGGGCTTGCGTCTGGCTGCGCAACCATCTTCTCATACCAGCCTTTGTTCTAAGCAAAGCAGGTTCGTCAGAATTGAGCTTGTCGCCCTTGAACAGACGGTGACGTTCTGCCGCGATCATAGCCCGATCCTTCTTCGTGACTTGCTTCCAAACCTTATACTCCGGATCCTCCACATCTACGCCTGATGCGGATAAGGCACTTAGCGCTGCGTTGGAAGTTACCATGCCATCGATCTCCATGGAATCGTCTTGGCTCGCGGGCATGCCAGCCGCAGGGTCTGGCGTCTGAGTACTTGGTGGCGGTGTTCCAAATCCATTCTGCGTGCCTTCCGTATCGACGTGAGAGTCTGCACGTACAGGGGGCGGCGGTTGTGAGGATGCGGCACCAGGCGGCTCAGAACCACTGGGAGTATTCCTAGCAGGAGCAGCGCCCTTCTTAGCAGCCGACTTGCCGGGAGCTTTTCTGCCCCTGGAAGACATGATAGGCTCATCGTCACTTTCTTCCGCGCCATCAAGGTCTGCCATTTGAAGTCTGCGTTCCTCCGCCTCGACCTCTGCACGGTCTCTGATGACAATATCAGGGATGAGAGGAACGACCTTCTCAGTCTCTTTTTTCATGTACATGGCATGCTTGCGCAGGACATGTTCGGCGGTCGTGTTGTATTTGAAGCAATTAGCCCAAATCAGGTTCAGGTCGTCCACGAATTCTTGCTTGGACCTGTATTGCAAGGCTTTGAGCTTCTTGGTCATTGTTCCCAGATCCATTGGATGTTTGATGACTATCGCGCTAGAGTTAGCATGACTGCAGGTTGGAGAGAAAGAACAAGGAGACTTCGCTTACTGTTGTAGTAGTCAGGCGCATCGCGCTTATTGACACGAGTCAAGAACGCAGTAGAATGCTCAGTCATAGCCTTGAGTTCGCTAAGGACCTTTTCCGCTGCCTCGTAGAGCTCTTCCTGGCCGATCTTATCCTCACTAGCCCATTTGCTCCGGTTTTTGCGAACCTCACTCATCAAGCTGCGGAGTTCCGCATCGGATGCTTGAACCATTGTCCGCTTCATATCGATTCGCGCAATCAGGTTCTTCAAAGTCAAGCTGGAAGCACCCAGGTTCGCGCTACTTAGCGAACCATAACCGCTCTGGGTCGAGTTCGCGTTGTCATTGCCAGCATTGGCTTGTCCAGACATCTCCGCCTCGACCTGTCGTTCTGATTCCTCCAGTCGCTTTTGATCCAGCATCGCGTCGCGATCGTTTTCAAGCGTGTAGAAAAGGGTATGAAAGCTCTGCTTAGCAGCCTCTTCGGTGGCCCTCTTATCCTCCTCCAACTTCTTCCGGATCTCCTCAAGCGTCTCCTTTTTCACCTCCTTCGAGCCATCGGCACCGGTAGACGTCGCAAAACTAGCACGATGACCCGGCGACGGGGTACCACCAAAATCCTGGAATGACGGCGCGGCAAGCGACGACCTGGCCTTCACCGGCGATTGAGCAGGTTCCGGAGCAGGGGGTTCCTCCATCTCTTCGTCCTCGTCATAATCGTCATAGTCATCATCGTCCAACTTCCTCGCAGGCTTCTTCGGGGGAGGCGGCGGAGGCGCGGCCGGTTCGTCAGCGCGTAAGGTCTTAGTCTCGGGGTCGCCAGCACCCACGACGGGCAGCGCAGCGTCGCTGACATCATCCTCAACATTATGATCCCTATCAAACAACGAACCTATTTTCACCTCGCTGCGTTTATACAGATCTCTAAAAATGGCAATGCGCGGATCCTCCTCGACGGCGATATCCGTCTCCGATATCGAATTGCCCGCGTGAGACCCGTCGGCCGCAAAGGAACCGCGCACAAGAGGCGTTCGCGAACCGGAAACGGATTTAGGATAGCCATTGGCAAGCTTCGAGTCTTGAGAATCATCGGGAGGACGTGGGATTCCTGGCGGGAGCCAGGCGTGGTGGTTGTGGCCGAGCGACATGCTCGCTCCAAAACCCCGATTCTGGGGCGGGCGAGGGGGCTCGAACCTCCACTGTTAGAATCAAGTTCGTAGAGGGCACAACGAGAGGGTTTTATGGTTGGAAATTGACATAGAGAGAAAGTTCAAATCGTGGGGGTTCGAATGCAGATGATTCCCGGGCTCAAATGATGGCTTTGATGGGAAAGGGGGATGGAGAAGATGGGCGCTGCTGTAGGAGGTTCTCTGCGCGGATGAGGTGAAGTCGTGAAGGCGGAAGGCCGCCGCAGTTTCAGACCAACCGCGCAGTTCGCATCCGTCGAGACGAGGTAGCAGTTAGCATATAAACAGTAGAAGAGATGATTTATTTCAGTATTATAGTAATGATGGAATATTTGTATAGCTAAACAATAGAATGATCTCCTGCAACCACTGCATCTGTCCCCACCAATTAATCATCTCCTACTACTCGCAGCACATGACCCGAAGGCATCACTATCGTCACCAGCGTCGGCTGTCTTAACCAGCCTTCTCGGACTCCAAAACAACAACCTCATTGCATCGCGCATTCACTATATCACAATGCGAATCCGCTACCCCTTCGCGGGTAAGCCCTCCTCTACCCTACAACCCATCAGAATCCAGAACTAAAGTAGATACAGGCGCTTTCATCCTTCTCATCCTAGTTGCAGCCTACACCGGCCTCCTCCCCCACAACACCTCTCCCTCCATCCCCTCAAACCTTCAACCAAACGACAAATTCCTCCACTTAATAACCTTCTTCCTCCTCTCCCTAATCTTCTACTGGATCTTCGACACCTCGCGCCGCCGCGCTCTGCACCTAACCCTCCTCATCTGCACACTGGGGCTCGGCGTCGGCTCCGAGATCCTGCAGGGCCTCCTCCCGAACGACCGGCCGTTCGACCCGCTCGATCTCCTTGCGAATCTGGTGGGTAGTCTTGGTGCGGTGGGATTGTGTGGATGGTATCATCGACGGATGCTGGAGAGAAGGCGGAAGGCGAGGTATGGGGCACTAGCGGATGACGAGGGTGCCGAGGATGATGTGGAGTTGGGTGTTACGGGTCATGGGCGTGATGAGGAGAGTGGATTGGAGCCGCAGGAGAATGGGGTGATGTCGTTGGAGCAGGAGGTGGATAATTGGGATGAGAATGCGGTGGATAATTGGGATGAGGAGGATCGGCTTGATGAGCATGGGAACGGTGCTCATGGTCAGAAGACTGGTAGTGCTGGGGTCGCAGCTGGAAATGATGAGGGGAAGAAGCGAAGCGATTGATTCGAATCGCCCTGCTTCTGGTGATGTTTTGGTTCTTTCTAGGAAGTCCGAAAAGCAAGAAGAGAACGGGAGTCTCTTCATCTTACGATTGATCCGATCTTTTGTCATGTATTATGCCGTACTCATTGTTTTGCTGTTGATTGAGCATTTCCTTGCCCTTTGGGCTCTATGATGTCTACTACACTATACGAGTGGACTCTTCTGTAACTAGCGTTGTCATGCCGTGTATGCTTGTCAATGTGACCCTATATATTATGCGTATGGCCTTGCCTTTGAAGACAGGATTTCACCAAAGATAACAACCGTATCTTGTGAATGATAGGAATTTCAAGATCATATTCATTTAAAATCACGTAAAAAATAAATGGTCATCATTGCTCATGACCAGTTAGTCTGTTAATCTACACCATTTCTAATGTTAGGGTATGGCAGGTTCGGGGACACAAAAAGTACAGGGGCAAAGGCGCAAAATTGAGGCATTGGCAGGAGAAATGATGATCAGAAAGGTTGACCTGGCAAATCGAGGAATTATATGCCTGCCGTAAGTGCACTAGTAGGATCAGAAAAGGGAAACAGGGAAAGAAGGGTATAGAGTAAATCAAGTATTATAGTTGCCATGCGATGGTATAACAGGGTCGAAACATCACAATGCAATTCAGAAAATCATGAACAGTCATAAACAAAGAGCCAATAAGCGCATGTATCAATAAAAATGAAACATCAAGAAAACAGGGGGTGGAACAGAATATAGGCCAGTAGATAATGTGATGTCAAGCACACAGGAGTTATTCGGTATCCGAAATTTCAGACCAGCTCCTGTCGGAGGTTGAAGAGTGATTCAGATCAGATTTGTTGGACAACTTGGCTATCTTCGGAGACTTTTTATCTCCTGTACTCTTCGGAGATCTGATGGTCTTGCCGAGTTTTATATTGACCTGTTCTCGCAAGACTTCGTATAGGAACTGCAGCTGCAATGGATTGATCACCATCATCATTCTCTGCTCCCGCAACCGATCGACAGTCTCATAGACAGGGTCTTCCTCTGGATCGGTCTCATTTAACAACTGCCCAGAGTCGAGTTCTTTGAGAAGGTGATCAAGCGCAATGAAAGTGCCAGTTCGCCCAACACCGGCACTGCAATGGACCACGCGTGGATTGCTCGGACTGCATTTAGAGGCCGACACCTCGAACAACTCAAGGAGAGCCGCGCGGTCTTCGCCTTCAGGTTTGGTATGGTCGGGCCAGCCTGCAAAAAGGAAGTGCCAGACAATCTTAGATTCCGAACCCAGTCTCAGTTCAAGTTTGCGAATCTCAGAACGACACTTTTCATCGAAAGTGGTTTCCAATAGGGTAACCTCGCCTAATATAGTAGCACCTTCCTTGCCATGCTCTTCGTCGATGACAAATGGATCGTCCTCGTCCACTTCCAATAGCATCGTCGGATCTTCAAGGTCGAGAGGAAAATACTGTGCGCATTTCTCTTTGCCTAACTCGAACGTCTGCGTGAGCATAATTATTACAGCAACTTCGCGGCTTTCATGGAAGACCATATGCCAGAAGTGGGCTAAGTGTTCCTCTTTCGGACCCTATAAGGAACAGACGATAGAATTAGATAGCTTCTTTTGAATACCTGGGAAAGGCAGATGTATGGCACTAACCTGACTTGCGATATATCGTCTCTCTGCTAAGGTCACAGTATCCTCCAACACGATTGGTGACGCGTTGGTATAGTCACATGCACCCTCCGGTACTCGGAGATGAATTCGAGAGTTTGCCCATGCTTGAACATTGGCATATCGATTCCTTGCTTTGACTTCAAGATCTTCATCCATAGCCCAGCGATGTAAGGGATCGTTAGAGATCCTTCCTTCATGCGCACGAACGCTCTCCATCCAACAAAGGTCCTCAAACTTGCGATAGATGTCTGGGTGCAACAAGCAGCCATTAGTTCTTAGTGTTACCAACGTCAAAGCGGGTTTTACCGAACTTACCAAGCACTGACTGACAGAGGAAGGGCGGTATATCCTCATCATAGCCTTCTTCTAACTCGGGGTTATCCAGATCCTCCTCGTCCAGAACATCAGGTCCGTCGTCATCGTCCTCCGGGTGGCCCCGCTTGGTGGCCACGTTCGTATCGATTTTGATCGTGGGATGTGCCATTTTGGCCGCAGCGATCCTACGGAAGGTCCGGACCTTGCCTAGGACGCCGCGCGCCTTGTTGGAAACGCGCTTCTTGGTTGACGCAAGTTTGCGCGGACCGTCGCCTACGCTAACAATGTCTGACGTTGGCGAGTGGGGAAACGGCTGCACAGATGCTCCTGCCTCAATCTGAACACCGTAGGATGTGTTGCCACCGAGGAAGGGCTGCTGTGAGGTTATCTGCAGCGTAGACAGATCGGGACAGCTGTTGGAGCTGCCCCTCGCTCGTTGCTTGGCCAGTTTTTGAGATATCGCGGAACTAGAAAGACGGCGTATAGGAGGAAAGAAGGGCACTGTCGTCACGCACGACAACCGGGCTTGTATCGCGTATAGCCCGGAAAAGCCTGCACCGTGCCCGGAAGAAATTGAGGAGAGGGTCCGGTGAGATGCGAAAATGCCCGGATAATGCAGGAACGGAAGGAACGAAACGGGGGGAAAGATGGCAAGGTTATCGCGTCGACGAAAGAGGAGAGTGAGAATGTGAGATTATAAATAAATGATAGAAGGCAAAAAAAAAAAATAAAATAATAAGAAAAGGGAAGCCCCTCGTCACAAAATCTCCCCGCACGAGCAGGGAAGGGATTCTTCCAGCCCAAACAGCGATGAGACAAAGGGGAAGGAAACAATGCAAATGAGGCAAAGCAAACAAAGTGTTTAACAAAACGAATTAAAAGTCCCAATGGGATGATTAAACGGTACAAGCAAACAAGAAATTAGGTATGGTGAAGGATGCAACCGGAAACACCGCGACAAAAGCGACTCTGATGTAATGAGACGACAGGGATGTTGAGATAGCGCAGTTCGGAAGTATACAAGAGAAAAAAGCAACAAAGTTCCGGGATTTGGGGACTGCTGAAGGATTCAGGAAGTCTGGAAGAAGAATGGAAGACGCGCTAGAAAATTCCCCTCGGCTAATCGCACTGTTTAATTCTACTCTGCTGCAGTTTCATTATTATTGTACTACTCTGATCTCTTTCTCCAAATCAACCCCTTATTTTCTGCCCCCATTTTGCATTTCGGAAGCGTCTTGGTCTCGTGACCATGGGGCGGAGATGTAGCATCTAGCTTCTAATTGGTATATATCTCCTAAGCGGCAGAAAAATGCTTACCTCCTCCATCACCGCTTTTTTTTTTCTCCCTCTCTTTTTTTTCTGCCCCACCTCTTTTTCTTCACTGTGTTCTCCTCTACACGAAAGACGCGAGCTGCTATCAACATCGTCATAGTTCTCGATGTAGCTGGCTGACTGTCTTGTCAAGATGGGTTTTCATTGGTTTTGGCTTCGGACCGTCGAGGTGCGTTGACAGTTCGCCTCCCAGAAAGTCTCATGTGACTGACGGTTTCCTCCGAACAGGCCTGGCTTACTGCCCGGGTATGTCCTAATAGTACTTTACTGTTCTGGTTGGTTGAGGCGTAAACTGACTCTGATGCCCGATCCGAAGCTGCTGGCCAGCCCGTCGTTTCACCGGATGGTTGGAAGAGTACATCAGAAGGTGCAGCACATTCGTCACGGAGTACCTCCCGAGGAGATGGGAGGTACCAAGATCGACAAGAATTGTATGACTCATTTCTCTTGAGGGTGTTAGGCTCTTGGTTGTGCTTGAGACTGACCCGTTCGTTTGCTAGATGATGGTCTTCAGCGTTTCGCTCGATATTTCAAGGAGGAGATTAAGGATCAGTTCAAGGGCAAACCGCCGAACAAACTGTGACCATGCTGTATATTCGAACGGCGTTATGCTATGATACCCGACAATAGTCTCCCCCTCGTCTTCGCTCCATAATGTACATTAGGTACCGGATAAAGATTGGGCTGCATCTCTTCTGCACCGTGGGCTGTATCCCTCATTCTATCCGGAGAAG
Source organism: Aspergillus pseudoglaucus (assembly GCA_039880875.1). Lineage (NCBI taxonomy): Eukaryota > Fungi > Ascomycota > Eurotiomycetes > Eurotiales > Aspergillaceae > Aspergillus > Aspergillus pseudoglaucus. Next base: position 983,528 of record JBDODC010000002.1, on the reverse strand, counting down.
GAAACGTCAACAGCTCCACCGCTTTGCTCTGCTTCTTATGGTTTAGCTGGGCTTTGAAATTGGAGGCGTACATATATATATATAGTCTAATCAATTCTTTTAATTGCTCTGATGTCTTGTGGTTCAAATCTCAAAAATGAGCCATGTTAACCCGACCCGTCATATACAATAGTGTTACGGGTACTCCGTACTGTTGCTTATTGATAAGTGGGGCTTGTCTATTGCGTACTATTGAATATTCAAGGTGTTTAGATGGAACATATCATATATTACTCAGCATTCCAATTGCGCTTGGGGCTGGGGTGCAGAGTGCGTACTGTGTACAGAGTACACCGTACCCCTGGCAGAGATCCGAGTACGTACTGCATCAATGTGCATGTCTTATCTAGCATTCCAATCGACAGCTGAACGTGAAGACGCACTCTTCAGGACAATTGCTTAGTCCTGCAGAAGCATTGTGGAGCATCCAACGGTTTCTTATCTCTATGAGACACGGAATTCGCTGTACTCCGGTAAAGGATTCTTAGTCCGCACGGTACCTGAACCACCGTACTCGGCAGAGATAGGCTACTTGTCAAGTGACCAGATCAGGCACACAGCCAAAAAAAACCGCTTTTAAAAGTGACGCACACATAATAGGCCGAGGCATCGGAAATCGGCTCAATTATTGGTCTTTGTTGTGTTTGTTGTGCTCCGAATTGAGGCCGAAGTGGATATCGGAAATATACACAAAAAAGAACACGACGAACCAGGGGTCAGCGAGCCATGGGACTGGACTCTGGTGCTGGTTTTGTTTTTTCTTTTTCTCTGCACAGTGATAAATCAGGGTACAAGTAATACTCTTGGGCACTCTTGCCTGATCTTCAGACACTCAAAAAAAAAAAACCATTTAGCTGTTGCAAATCTTCAATGGTGGCGACTATTTTTAAACCCACAATCTCTGTCAGTCTCCCGTAGTTTATTCCCAAAAAGGAAAAACGTCGAGTTAAGGACCCAGAGATAGATGCACCGCTGTAACAAAATACAAGATTTACCCGTAATTCACGTAAGATATCCGGTCTATTCTGAAATTCCCGTAATGTCAATGACCGGTTAGAAGCGCCGGGTTGAAGTCATTTAAGCCAATCACCATGCGCATTTCATGTATGCCCCACCAGGATAGCCCGGAAGCATGGCTGGGATTGGCGGGAGCAAGTCTGGAATGTCTCATGTGGTGAGAGATGATTGGCTTCCGGGGTACATTAGTGGCCAAACCAAGATGGCGCTCCGAAGCCCCACCGACCTAAGATGGTCTAGCCTGTTCGGATCGTTTCTTTTCGCCTCGTATCGCCAAATACAAAAGGGAAAAGGGAAAAGGGAAATATGGAAAAATGGAGACCCCTCGCTCTGGATCATTCATTATTATTAGCATTACTGGGCACTATTCATTCTTTTTGTCTTTTGACACTGACTCTTTAGCCGCTCTCGTGGTTTCACTCACTTTTTCTCACTTTCACACTCTTTCTCTTTCTCTTTCTCTTTCTCTTCCTTTTTCACTCTTCTCTAAAACTCTTCCAACTCTAGGGAATCTTCACTATTTCCGTGGCTGATTTCCTCGACTGTCATTCGCTCATCCCTTGGTGATACGAACAAAGAACCCTGGGCAACGTAACTCTCATACACGCCAAAGCCGCCCGATTCTTCATTTCTCACCTTCACCCTCGCATCTTTTATTATTATCGTCATCATCATCATCCTCCTCCTCCACGGATTCATCAGTAACCACTCGCCATCATGCGTCTTGCTAGTCTCTCGTTCTTGCTATACTCCTTGTCCCTCGTGGCTGTTACGTCGGGACAGAGTGCCTTCGTCTCCGATATTGGTGACCTCGTGACGTCTGAAAGCTCAGCCCCCTCTGCTACACCCACATCGGAGTCCACCTCGGAGTCCACTTCAGAGACTACTTCTTCGTCCTCCGAATCAGAGACTTCTACCACCAGTTCAGAAGAACCTACTTCGACCTCTTCTACTTCGGAATCGGAAACCACTCCCACGTCAACCTCTTCCTCGTCTAGTTCGGAGACCACGACTACCGATGAACCATCATCGACTTCTGCTACCACTACCAGCGATGCCACTACCACGGGCCCCACGAAGACCAGCGCGACCACCACCTCGAAGCCCAGCACTACCTCCCAGGTGGTAGTGGTTACGACCGTGCAGACTATCAGCGGTACTCCCGTCTCCACGACCATGAGTTCTACCTCTGTCAACACCAACGCTGCCGGTGAGGCCACCAGTGCTCCAGGTCTTAACGAAGATTCCGGTTCCAACTCGGATAACTCGGGTCTCTCTGAGTCGAACAAAAAAGTTGTCATTGGTGTTGTCGTTGGTGTTGGTGGTGCCATCGCGCTCGGTGTCATTGGGTTGGTCTTCTGGCGACTTCACTCTAAGAAGAACCGCGGCGATTCCGATGAAGCCGCCGATCTCATGAGCGGCACTCCGGTCGGTTCTGGCACTCGTGAGAAGGCACCTAGCCCTGGTGTTGGTGGAACACCGTTCAGATCCACCTTGGACCAGTACCACAACCCTGGTCCCGTCAACGCAGCGTCGAATTTCTAAGCTGCTGGCACTTGATCCTCGTTCTCGCAAAGAAAACCACAACAATTACTTCTAAAGGTATACATTCTCAACGATCCTTACGCAATTTGATATTGGCGCTTGTGGGCGGTTGATTTTATTCTCATGCTGCTATACGAGCTGCATCTGCTCTTTTTTTTTTTTTTTTTCGCATAATAGAAAAACTCCACGCTCCTTCGACGATGACGCTCCTTTCCTTTTCTGTTCCAGCGATACTTGTTTGAGAGCATTTTTCCTTCCCTTTGATTCCCCCTGCGTTTCGTTTGAATCTGGTATTTGATTCCGCTGGGAAATTGTTAAATATGGTATTTTCTGTCTTATACTTTCTTCTTTTTCTCTTCTTTCTACTGGCTGTATAAGTTGAGTCAGAAAAGTAAAGTTCTCTTCTAATGTATCTATTGTATTTAATTAGTGACAGGAAATACACATCTCGCTCATTTAGATTTCATTCAGTGCGTAGCCGCTGATCTGAAACAACCCTAATCTCGAACTGACGTGTCGGGAGACGTAACCAACAAAGTGGTTGTTCGAGGTCGATCCTAATTCAATATTTCCAATGTTTCTAATATACTAGGTTTGAATTCTCATTGAGTCCAATATTTGATTGGCGAGGAGAGCACGCGAGAGTATTTAGTACTTCATAGCATCTAGGCTATCCCTCTGCCCCATAGCATTCGCCACAGGGATACGTACTCAGCAAGACACTGCTTCGAGTTCCATTGTAACTCTTCAAAACCCACCAGTATTGAAAGATTTAGATAAGATTGCCTGAGGAATGTAACCATCCCAGAACCACCTAGCGCGTCGCGTGACTCCGCGTCTCGGGTCGTGTCAAAATCCGATCCTCCATTCCCAACCACATCATTATCGGCATTTGGCATTTGGAATCTGTGAGGCTGGGGCTCTCTTTATGGGGTAGTATATGTATGTCTATCCACACTACAGAATAATCTTTGTTCCTAGGCGATCTTGTTGCTAATTACAATTAAGGCTGTTGTATATTGCTTTTACTTGACCGACCTACGCGGACCGTGCAGTTACGGAATACAGACGACACGACACGACACGACACGACACGACCATGTTCGCAACGCAACCATCACCACAACCTCAACTCCCGTTTACTCCGTGTACAACTCGCTATCACAATTACGCTCCCGCGCGTTCATCTCCATTATCACCATCGAATAGAAAGATGTCCTCATCACAACCGCAATTCAACTTCGCCACACAACACCAACAACAGTCCTCACCACCACCAACCCCCCAACCTCAATTCCACTTCCAATTCCAATTCCAGAACCAACAACCCACCCCCCTCACACCCCCAGCCTCCGATACAAAACCATCAACTTATGCCCAGCGCTACACCACCCAAACCGCCAACCCCTTCTCCTCCATCCAGACCTTGCGCCGCACAACTGGGACCTCGCCCGCCGCGCGCGCCCAACGGCGCAATCTCTTCCTGAACAGGATTAGAGAAGATCGCGATGCGGGGCGCTTCGAGGCGCGCGGGGAGCAGTTGGTGCTTATGGAGGATGTGAAGGAGGAGAGACAATGGAGGGAGTCCATGGGGAGGAGGGCGGAGAGGATTATGAGGAGGTATGGGATCGACGAGGAATTTGATGCTGGTGGGGAGGGGGGTTTGGGGCTAACTGAGGGTATGCTTTTTTTTTTTTTCTCTCCTCTATTTTCATCGATGGCTGGAGATTGGATTCGGAGCTAACCTGACCAGATGAAACTGCGCAGTTGGATGAGTTTTTGTTACAGGAGCGGGAGCAGGAGATGGCGGATATGGAGCTGTTGCATTCGTTAGAACAGGAGCAGCAGCATCAACAACATCAACAACATTTAAACGGAGCGAACTCGTTTAGCGATGAGGAGTATGACGACATCTTCATGGACCTCCCTGAGCCAAATCCGCAAGATCAGGGGATGGATATGTCAAGTGGATGAACTTACTGATCTATACGATATTGCATAAGCGGCGTTGGTGACTTGATTACATTGGATTTGGATAGGATAATAAGCCATGTAAATAGGGTATCGACCGGTGTATATGTATATGTACAGATATGCCAAGAAATGTTATTTTAATGGATCACGATATGACAGACGTCGTATCATACTCCAAGAATGCAAAATTCAAAATGCAAAATTATTGCGGAACACAGTCCGGGGGCACCGCTCCCTGCCCACTGGCGCCGCCCATCTCGGCAAGAGGATTGGGAATGAGTTCGTCGGGGGGGTTTCCTGCGTTTTGCATCTGCAAGTAGTTAGCATTAATATCCCCATAGTCTCCACAGACCAAGAAAACGTACCTCCTGCATCCTCTCCCAAACCCACTCCCTACACTTCGGATCCTCGTCCGAATACCCCGGCTCCTCGAACTTCGCAACCACATCCTTGACGATCTGCGTCTGCATCTGATATCGCTTGACATCTTCGTCGGCGAGTTCCCCCTTACCCTTCTTCTCCGCGATCCATGGCTCGAACTTGCCCTCCAATTCCTTCAGCGGTTCATACAGGATGTCCTTGCTCGATACCTTCTCCATGAATCCCATGAACATCTTCTGGATGTCGTCTTCATTGCCTGATGCAGTAGATTCGAGGGCCTTGAGGAGCTGGAGGAGAACCTCGTCGGGGACATCATCGTCTTCACTAGCAGCGGCGGTGGCTTTCTCGCCAGACTCATGCATGCGGTTCATAGTGCGTTGAATAGTCTCGTTGAAAGATTCAGGACTTTTCTCTGCCGCCGCAGCCGCAGCCGCAGCTTGGGCGTTGGCTTTATTGGCTTTAGCATCTGCGCTTGAACCACTGGCACCTTTACCAGCACCCGCAGCACCACTGCTCTTATCCTTATCACCGCCCTCTTCAGCCATGACCTCCGCCAAAAGCTGCTTAAGAAAATCACCCGGCGGCACACCGCTGTCCTCCAGCTGTTTCGCAAACGCATCGGCGCCTTGTTCGACGGTATCTTGGAATTCCTTGTTATCGGAGGATCCGGATTCCTGCTGGGCCTGGGACATCATGTTGGCCATGTCTTGCTCGAGTTGTTTCATGAAGGCTTGTTCATCGAAGTCGTCGTTTCCAGGTTCGTTTTCAGTGGTGGTGGTGGTTGGCTGTGAAGGGGCATTTTCAGGTTGTTTTTGTTTGTTGGCTGGTTTGGAAAAGTCGTCGAGAACCTCTTCATGATATTAGTTCATTCTTTTCGAGATGTTTCAAATGCAGTGGTTCGTACCATCGAGATCATCCAGGTCCGATTCATCATCGTCGTCATCGTCATCATCATCCTCCTCATCCTCATCCTCATCCTTTTGCGCTGCTTGTTCTACCTTTACCGGCGGCGTCGGCTGGGGTTGCTTCCCCTCACTTGGAGCGGCGGAGGTTGCATCATGCGGCTTTCCTGGCTGGACGGACGTTGATGTTGACTGGTCCATTTTGACTGCGAGATGGAATGCGGGATTTCAAGCGTTAAGTGGTAATGGAGAAACACTTAGTCAAGTACGGGGTACACCGTATTGAGCGGTTGGGCAGTGAGGAGAGAATTTGACCGCGCGGATAAACGGTGCATGTGAAGTTGCAGTGGCATTTTTATTTGGCGGGGAACCGACGGCGACCGCGGTTAGCTGGCCTCAGTCAGTTTGCCGTGTCATCGTTATCAGCACTTTATACATACAAAGAATGAACATGTATGGAATACTCTTCTGTAGATATGATGCATTTTGAATACAAGTAGGGCACGAGTACCGAGTATACAGAGGTACAGAGTACTTTACTCCGTAGAGTACAACCTACGCAACCAGGATGACCCTTACTCCATACATCCCAACCCGCATCACCTGACCAACTCCTCCCACGAAACCACGCCGGCCACGTCTCGAAAGCCAGACAGCGTGATGTCAGCCGCCTGCATCCTCTGCCTCGCCAGCTGCCATGGTCATAGCCATGGTTATGGTCACTCGCCCTTCTCCGCGGATCGATCTTCTTTGCACGTCGACTATTGAATGTTCTAGGATTCATCGAGTCTCGGCATTAATATTGGCGTCGACTATGACTCTGTACAGACACCGGGACAGGCTGCGTAGGGATTGTCCTGTCATGTGAGCTGGGTGGCCGATCTTTGCCGTGAGGGCCAAATACGAGTATTGTACGGTGTTTTGGTACGGAGTGGCCTACCCCTGGCTGGCTGGCTAAGGTGCCGACCCCGCCGTGCCCGATGGGGTAATTGAGACGATGCGGTATCGGAGTGTACAAGTACGAGTACTTTGGAAATGTCGTGAGAGCAGGAAGAGTGGCATGATCAGGCATTGTACAAAGTACAAGTAGTAGAGGGAAGAAAGGAAGAATATAGAAGGTAGAGAATACTTATAGAGAACAGAGACAGGTATTGTAATACAGTTCCTGAAACTGAGAGATCATCCCATTTTCTCTGGACAAATAACACGTCCCCCTCAGATTCATGCTGAGGTCAATTCGCAACCAGCCAATCTCCAATCACATCGGCAAACTGTCTACTGTGTACGGAGTAAGAGGTTAACGCATCCTGGAGCCTCCCACACGGTCCACGGCCGATGTCCATCCGCCGGTCCGCTGGGTCTGGTCTGACCTGATGGCGGTGGACCGCGAGTGCCGGAGAGGCAAAGTGTCATCTGAGAGCACACACACACAGTACAGACAGGAAAGAGGAAAAGAAGAAAAAAGAAGCCAAAAGAGTGAGTAATTCAAAGCGGCAAATGAAAATCAGAAAGAAAAAAGTCTTGTCATTTCTTGGCCTTTTTTTCCAGTCTCAATAAGAGAAGAACCAGAGGCCAAAGGAAGGGTTCCCACAGTCAGATCTCGGGCAAGGTACTTTTTTTTTTCTTTTTTTTTTTGCCATAAAAAAATTTAGTTCTGACTATTTCTTTCTCGTTTTCCTTTAGGCAATCTTTTTACCTCACTTCTTCCCTCTCCTCCCTCCTTCTCCCTTACTCTTCCCCAGTCGTTCACAATCGTCCTTTTTATCGCCAATTTTCTTTATGTCACGCCGTCGTCTGGTCTTCGCTATCGCTGCTACCTTCGCACGTCCCAACTTACCGCCCAGCCGCGCGTTTACTGCGTTTGGCGCCCTTTGGACTCCTTCGTGAATTAATTGTACACGTTCAGTTGAGGCTTTTGAGGCTTACTGAGGCTCGTTGTTTGAGTCTTTTTTTTTTTTTGTTATATTTTCTTCTCTCAAACTTGTCTTGAGTGATCCCTCTACAGGGATCCCCCACGATTCCGGAATCCTGGCTTCATTCTAACATTCCGGGTTCGTGGATGAACACACCTGTTCTTTCAATATAAAACCAAACCATACGAAAAAAAAAAAAAAAAAGGAGAGAGAGAGAGAGAACGGCAAAATTAAGGGGGAAAAAAGAAAACCAAGCCAATGGTCTCTATGGTCGAGGTCTCCTCTAATTCCACGCTGAACAATAATGATCCAGCCATGGAGTCCGTGGCCACCAAGTCAGAGCCTATCCTGGAGGGTTCGGTCAGTCCATCCGTCTCGACACCTGAGGTAGAGGTAGAGGCCTTGACACAGGATGTTGCCCAGACGCAGAAGCGAAAGGGAGGTCGCAAACCTGTATGTAAGATCTTTTTTTATTCTTTTGTTTTCTATGCGACTTCGAATCCGGGGCCCCGCACTCCACTGTTCAGTTTGTTTTTTCCATTATTCAACAGTTATACATATCATTTTCGGATTCTATTACTCACACACCCTCCTTATCTAACCTTACCTTTTGTCCCTTGCCACTCTGTTTTTCTTTTTTTTTTTTCTCCCCTTCTTTTTTTTTTTAAAAAAAAAAAAATAAATGTTCCTTTGCTTATCTTATCTAGATCTATGCAACCTCCGAGGAGCGTAAGCAACGCAACCGACAGGCGCAGGCGGCTTTCCGTGAACGTCGCACTGAGTATATCCGTCAACTCGAGTCTACCATCAAGCGTAATGAAGATAGCTTGCAGACTCTTCAGCAGAATCACCGCACTGCAGCCGATGAGTGTCTTATGCTGCGGTACAAGAACTCCCTGCTGGAGCGAATTTTGCTCGAGAAGGGTAAGTCGCATTGCATTCCACTCTCCACCTTGACTGTCACTAATAAATATCACAGGCATCGATGTCCAGGCTGAGCTGCGGTTGAAGACAGGGACACCCGGCGGCCCCCCTCAACCGAAACCCGTCATGGCCCCCAAGCCGCCAACAACGCTGGAGCGGGCTGCGGTGAACCGGAACTCAGTCCAGAGGCATCCCCAGGCTGGGATCGTTCCCAAGTCGACAGAGCCTTTTGGTCTTCCACAGCATCGCGACGGTGCATATGGCATGCCGTCGCCCCAGTTTCAGGCGACACCGCCATCCCATGTTTCATCGCCGTCGCACACCAAGTCACCTGGTTTTGGCTTCCAGGGTGCCATGTCTCCCGTCGGGATGGACGCCCAGGTCCAGCAGCAACAGCAACAGGGACGACCCCAGTTGCTTCCGCAATCGAGGAACATCAATCATGCATCCCCTCCCATGGGAATGCAGCAGTCTGAGAACGACCCCAAGGCACTACCGGGGTCACGGACTGCTCGAGTTTCGTCAGCGGCATATTATCCCTCGCCGTTCCAGAAACATTATGACCAACTAGGTATGCTCTCCTACTGATAATTACTTCTAGAACTGTTTTCTAATACTCTGCAGAACAAGAATATGATGCCCAAGCAGATCTCGTCGACGAGGACCAAGACTCGGTAGATCCGTCGTCATACGTGCCCGGGTTCAATGCTTCGTCCGGTGCACCTGGATCGCACGCTGTTGGGTCTCATGCCCTCTCGACTTTCACACCGCAGTCCGAATCATCCAACGGTGCATATGGGAATGCCAACCAGATGCTGGGCAATTACGAACCGATGTTGGACACGGACCCGTTTGGGTTGAGTGCGAGTATGCACTTCCAGACACCTTTTAGCTACGAGCAAACCCACGCCCGTCACTAAAAGCTTTCTTTTTTTTCTCTTTTCTTTTCTTATGTTGTTACAGCTTCTTGACATGTATTCCACTTATATCAAAAAGTTCTCTTCCGATTCAAAGTCGGAAGAGCTTAAATGACTCTTTATTTAGCATTACCCCCGGCGTTTGAGAGGATATTGATACCATTTGTTTTTAAAATCTTTTTGGCGGTCATTGTCGGACATTACCCGAACAGCTGAAAAGAGCAAAAAGAGTGTTCAGTCAGAAAAGCAAAATTATATTGTTGTTTATGTACGCTGGCATATGACACGTGAGGCATGGATGTTTTTCATACCGGCAGCTCCGAATGTTTACTCTGTACTTCTGTATCCGTATAATCTCGATCTCGATCTCGAATTGAATTACAGTTGCATGTCTTCATCATGATTTCACCCTACTCGTATGTTTCATGCGATGGAACATTCAACATCGTCATAGCCATTGTCATGTTCATCATCGGCACTGTCTGCCGCATGGCAACCCCGCATCGGGCGATGTCACCGGCATACACCAGTTCAGCACTACACAACAAACAGAATGAGTCAATGGCTGATACAATAACACAAATACTCCGTTAGATACTTAATCTCAAGTATAGTAATCCATATACTCCGTACACTGGAATACATCGAAAGTAAGATCGATGATGCCATATGCAGCTCCAAGTGACGCCAATACCCTAAGCCCTAACCTCTATCCACCAATCAGCATCATCCTCTCCCGCTCTTTCGCTTAGCCAATCCGCACCTTACCCGATTCAGACAGTTGCAACCACAATGCTCGCCGCCCGCCGCCGCCCGCCAGTTACCCCCTCTCTTCCTCTGCTAGAAGCCCACTCTTCACCCTATTACAATAACTTATTGACATCTCTTTTTGAGAGGAGGATATAGCTGTTCAGCCCAAGGGTCTCCCCTCCCTCTCATCCTCGCTCCCCCCATTTTCCCTATACCCGAATTGTCGCGATAACGGAGAGCCTTCCTTCCCCCGGAAGGCAGTTAATATCCAGGCGTCATGGCGGAGATCCGGTCCAAGGTATGCGGTTTTTTCTTAATTTTTGCGAGTTTTTTTCTGTATGGGAGACGTTTCAATGGGTGTGTCCTGAGAGCTGTGATTTTCAGGCTTCTTTGCTGTATTTGGATGTGCAGAGCTGTGGAAAAGAGCCAATTTGGACTTGAAAAAAGAAGGGGAGAAAAAAAAAAAAGAATCAGCGATTGGAATTCATTCGACTTCGAATACTGCGTCTCAAACAAAATGACAAGAACCAAGCTGACAACTAGCCTGTTTTCAACAGAACGTCTACGAGCTTCTTGGTATTTCCGACCCTTCCCTATCCTAGTCATTTTCGCGTGTTTTTCGATACCTCGAAGCAAACAAAAGCGCACCGCAATTTTTAGTTCTACATCTCTAACCTATTTGCGACGCGCTTTTACAGGCAATGACCCTGAACTCGATCCCAACAGAGCCCCCGAGCCTCCCACAAAGGCTCTAGACAAGCCCGCACCGCGCGTGGGCAAGCGTGATGCTCCCAAGGAGGCTCCCACGCAGCAGCAGCAGCCCCGTGAGAACACTGGCCGCCGTGGTCAGCGCTTCCAGGGCAACGAAGCCGGTATGTGCATGATATCATTGCTCAGGATTCGGAAAAGCTAACGTGTTTGGGCTAGCTTACCGTGACCGTAACGCTGGCCGCCGCAACAATGTCGACCGTCCCGTTGACGAGGGCAACAACCCTGAGAGACGTGGAGTCAACGCCCGTGGTGACCGTGGTGGACGCTCTCGCAACGACCGTCAGAACCGCAGCGGTGTGACGTAAGAGACTACACATACAAGGCCAATTACAGACGAAAACTAACAGTCATCTAGCGACTCCCGCAAGCAGATCAACCAGGGCTGGGGTGGCCAGACCGGCGACAAGGAATTCGACGACGAGAAGGCCGGCCAGAAGATCGCCCAGACCGACGAGAACGAGCCCCAGACCCCCGCCGGCGAAGAGCCCGAGGAGCCCGCTGACAAGGCCAAGTCCTTCGCCGACTACCTGGCCGAGAAGGCTGCCGCTGGTGACCTGAGCGCCAAGCCCGTCCGCGCCGCCAACGAGGGCACCAAGCCCGACGGCAAGTGGGCCCAGGCCAAGGAGATCAAGCGTGGCGAAGAAGAGGAGGAGTACATCAAGGGCAAGGACGACAACCGCAACAAGGGCCCCAAGCAGCGCAAGGAGAAGAACTACCTCGACGTTGACCTGCGCTTTGTTGAGGCTCCCCGCAGCTCTGGCGAGCGTGGTGGTCCCCGTGGCCGTGGTGGCCGTGGTGGCCGTGGCGCCGGTCGTGGTGGCCGTGGTAACGGTCCTCGCGGCGGCGGCGAGCGCACCACCGGTCCCACCCCCGTCACCGTTGACGAGAAGAACTTCCCCAGCCTTGGTGCTTAAACTAGCCCCCTCTGATCGAAAAAAGGCAGTTGCTACGGTTTATCAAATGGGCATGTGATCAAAAACGGATAACACAAAAAAAGCATGCAAGATTGATGATGGTGGGATCTTGATTATCATCAAAACGTCTCATATCATATCATATCAGAAGTTTAAATTGACTTGAAGGTTGAGATACGATCTGGATAAAAAAAAATTTCTTTTCTTTTTTCATTGTTTTCCGCTTCTTCCTTGTAATTTGTACGGTTTGAATAGGCAACGAGCAACATCGGTAATACTGGATAAGGGCAATTGTTGTTTCAGATTCTGTGGTCAGTTGCTACGTCGTAATATAAGGCGATGACTCGAGAGTTTCATTGTAGGGCTACTTAGTGTGACCGAGCTCAATCTACGGGGGACATCCATGTTGTATAACAAAGGATCGTAATGTATTGCAAGTCAAGTTATCATGAGTAACCATGATCATGTTACTCGACATATACCCAAGTGTGAATCAAAACCATAATTCAACATCCCCCAAGTAAATCAAACAAAACGTCGATCCTATATATAGGTCATGGAAACTAACCCAAACAGGTATACATCACAGCTCTTCATCCGCAGACCCATGACCAAAACGGTAGTGCGTAGTAGCAAACTCCTTAGCCGCCTTGACCGCAGCAGCAGTCCACTCCTTCGCCTCAGCCGGCTCCTCATCAAGGAAGGACAATCCCTCCATAGCACGACCACCACACGCACGTTCCAGAGCCAGGAACGCAAAGTGGCCGCCGATTACGGGTCGTGCGAAGAAGTTGGGGCCGGGGAAATTACCGTCACCTTCGGTTTCATGCAGATCCGTGAATGGACGATCGGTGACGGTTTCGTTGATCCAGGTGGCCACCGACTCGAGGATCTCGCTGCGGACGTCACGGCGGGCAACGGCCATAGCGAAGAATTCCCAGTCTGTCTTGGTGTATAGATGGCGGCTGTCCAAGGGGAGACCGTACTTTTGGCGCACGTTATGGTACCAGAGGGATTGTCTCTGATAGATGTGTCGAGGGACGAAGCCTACCTTGTTCTTGCCTGGCGCGTCGCCGAGGGAATCCTGTTTCCGGTGCTCATAGGAAGAGCCCTTAGGAGAGAGGTTTGTGCCGTCGAGATGGAAGCAAAGCTGCGCATCGGCATACAAGTTGTAAATGGTTGTCCAGGAGCCGAACCAATCGTAAGAAAGCTTCGCGTGGGATCCATCGCGAGACATGCCGAGCTCCTCCCATTTCGCGATGTAGGTGTCAGAGATGTCCTTCGTCAGGTTAGTAAAATGGACAGGCAAAGAAAGTCCTTAATGTGCATACCTTGTAGTGTGACATATCCTTGTGTTCTCCAACCACTTCAGCCAGCTTACTCATGGCATTGATACCGATGATTCCCTTGAGGGCCAAGTTCGTCTGCAGTGCAAGCCAGCCAGCGAAATCGTCGGTCGACACTGTCATCAATCAGTAACATGCCTATGTTACGAGGAACTTGGATCTTACGTTGGTTAGCAGGCTCCAAGGAGAATTCGACCAAGTATCCGGTCCACTGGTTCCAGAGCCGGTAGCTGCGCTGCACCCATTTCTTGGCCAGCAGCTCGCCTTGCGCACCACCACCCCATTTACCATCCTGTTGGCCAATGCCAGAAAGTGTCTGGAGATTGTCCAGAGGGAAAAGGCCAGCATTGTTGTCTGACACCTTTGGCGGCATTCCCTGGGTAGACCATACCGAGGATGCAGCCGCATCGTTATCATAGCGGAGGGAGTTTACCAGGGCCAGACCCATGATAAGGATGTTGCCGCACTCCTCCACTGGCATGTACTCATCATTTCCATCTGGATGACCCGTAGCGTTGGGAAAGTGAGTTCCCAGATCATGCATAGTATACTTGTTGGGATACTGTCCACTCAGCATGTGCTCGATTAGAGGCTCCAGTAGATACGCCAACCACCGAGGGTTGGTATACATGAAAAACGGGAACGCTGGGAAAATGACATCGATAGTCTGGAAGTTTCCGTTGGAGGAGATCTCTTTCAAGAACAGAATAGGGTTTTCTGGGGTGCCGGAGAACTGTGTAGCGCCCATAACCTGCCTGGCCGATAGAGCGACAATGTCAACGTAGTCCTCTGCGCCAGAAAGATAGGCATCCTTGGCTAGTTGGTTGGAGTAGTCGGACGCCAGGGTCGCAGCGTTGTCAAAGTCATAGTAGTGGAATTGGAGCAGAGCCTCGACACTCGAGAACCACGATTGCCAAAGTGGCCGCATCAGAGTAATACCGCGAGCAGAGGCATACTGAACGACGGGGTCTTGAATGAGGGCAATGGTAAAAGTCACACTGTCACTGATCTTGCCTCTTTGCTGCTTGGAGACGAAGGACTTGGAGAAAGCAAACACAGGCTCGCGATCTCCAATGGCGCGGAACTCGTCATCATTTGAGTTCCTGATGGCGCCCGTTCCTGCGAAAGCTTGTCTTACATTGGCAGCATCACCCGACTGGTATTGGACATCCTACGATATGGTCAACTTCGGACTGTGTCAAAACAAGTGCAGGGAAAACACGAACAGCAGGTCCAGTAATGTGAAGGGTGCCCCATTCCGCGCGATCACCTATTTCAGAAAGCAGTAGTTCGTTCTGTCGCCGAATCTGCCATCTCTGCAACGTCTGCTTCTGCTTGCTGTGCTCAAGACCAATGACGTCATACTCCCAGGAGATGGGACTCCCTTGATCTCCGCTCACCCAGCGACCGTTCAAGTCCATGTAGATATTGACATTGATATCGCCATCGACATAAACTGTCACGTACGACGCGGGAATAGACTGCCGCAGCGTTGATGTCGGAGTGATGGGAGACAGGAACGAAACCGTGATTTCGAGCGGAGCAGCAGCCGCCGAAGTCGATGTATCCAAGAGATAGGTGAAATTGGTTGTAGAAGCATCATATTTGGCACCAATATAGGTGGGGTACTCGACTTTCGATCTGAATGAGCAATATAATATCAGTTTCCGTCTGTTCATTCACAACGGCCGTCAACTAAACCATACCCGAGGGATTCGTGAGGCTTGCCAACGAGCGGGTATACAGAGCCCGTACTAGGGATCTGGGCCATCACAGAGAGGCCAACCTCCTCGCCAGTATAAAACATGGGCCATGACGACCAAGGCTCATCACGTGCACTTCCCAACCAAGTGCTCAGATAGGGATTTCGCACGGTCAATGGCAGGACTGGAGGTGTCAGAGTAGATGCTGTGCCAACCGCGGCCTGCACGACAGCGGTGGCCAGCACCGCAAGGGATGGACGCATGTGCGTTGTACGACTCAAAGCAGTCAAAGTAAAGATATATAGTAAGATGAATTTGGATGATATATAGCGTTTCTAGTCGATGGGGGATGGAAAGAGACTTGACAACTGCGATGCGAGTCGATTCGAGACCATACCTCGAGTCTCACCGCCTCGTTTTGCCATATTTACCCCAGCTTATGTGGGCGGTGATAAAAATGAACCAATAACAATGACGAAAGCATCATGCCGAGGCATGCTTTCCTTTCTGGTCCATTCACTGGCATTCTCTTCCACCATCATCCTAGCTAGTATCAGCTTATAGTTTCCTTTTGTTTTGTTCTACCCTCTGGGGTTGACCCAATTACGCTCGCCTTTAGTATTGCTCACTCTGGATCTGAATCATCGACCATCAAACTCTATGGCACTCGATGCCCGAGTCATCACATATGTTACTTCAGTGGGTTACATAGTGACCGTGCCTAACCGAGACAATTGATCACCATATGACCGTACCTGGGTAGACATGTGTAACTTGCTTATAAACGAGTCTGATGTTGGGATCTGCGGTCAGAAGGCCAGCTATTGCATGTGGTTGCTGTTCGACGAGACTCAATGTTCGTATTGGGATTAGTTTTCTGACCAAATGCAACCGGATATGAAGCTATTTCATAGTTTGCTAAGGTCATTATTTTTACACATCCATGCCATCTGGGCTCAATCGAATAATAAACATGCACCACGACATGTTCGAGTGCTATACCTATGCCACTCAGTATGGTTAATGTGAGCAGCCGGCCAATCGAATGGTCAAGCTCAGCAGTTCACTTATGCATGAAGGTGCAGGTGGACTTTTAAGCTGGATGCGGAGCACGCATGCTACTCGCAGTCTTTTCCGGGATGCTGCAGGCCGTTGAGGTAACATGCGAGTCCCATAAGGCCAGGAAGTCTGGATAAAACATTAGCATAGAACCCTCAACAAGTCGAGTGTCAAAGGTGTTGCAAAGGCAACTATTCCCATCGCTGAACCACTATTTGTCGGGGTTGAGAGTCCGAGATGCATATATATCCTCTTAGATAGCTTATCAGAAGAATGTGATAGCAGTTATGAAAGAGGTATGCTTCATAACTTATAGATAATAAAATAAGAAAAGACCGGATTGCATTGAAATATATAAAGGTTGATTCGGTAGATCAAAGCGACAAAGAAGATTCTGTGCTTGAATAAGCCCAACCCTAATTTGTGTTGCGTGATGCTTTGTCACTTCAAGTATCTGACATGCTTGATCGAAGTACCAGACAGAAAATACTTCATAAAAGAAACGTCGATTATGAACGACTATGAAATTTATTCGAGGTGCCATCGACGCGTGGGTAATACCCGTACAGAGTAATTAACGTCGCCCGGCGTCATAAACGCGAGAGGCGCACGCGACGGTCTCACCAACACGCCCAACTCCGTCGCCAGCTTCCAACGCGGCCCGTTCCTTGCTCTGTTTTTCATTTTCCAACCCAATTCCTCCACTCAATTGCCTACTTTCCACCTGAAATAGATTTATTTATATTTGACACGGTGGTTGGCGTTATTTGTTCAGTCTTTCCCCAAATCCTTCCCCGCTGGGTTTAGTATAAGAACCGGTCTCGCCCTTCCGTCTTCCCTCTACCTCGTCCAACCACTACACCTCGACGCGCCAATTGAACGTCCAATCCTCTCTCTCGTATATACTTACTAGACGAGGAAAGAAATGAATCCCGTCCAATTCCACCCAAGTCCCGTCAAAGACGGCCGGCGAGTGCTCGGCGAGAAACCCGCCAACGCGTGTCTGTCGCCTGCGCGCAATCGGATCGTGGACGCAGCTACATCGCCCGTCAAACGCCCTCTCTTTGACCAAAGATACCCCTCCTCGTCACCGAAGAAACTCCTCCCATCGCCGTCCTTTGGTCTTGCGGGCCAGAAACGCACCATCGACCAGGTTGATCCGGCTCCGGTAAACAAAGGTAGTTTGCATGTTGTTCGGGAAGAGGAAGAAACAACGCGGTCTACTGGAGTTAATGCTGCTAGGGTGAGATTCAAATGAAAAGAAGCCTAAAAGGGGGAAGAATTGGAAGCTGATCTTGTTCGTGGTGGTGATAGTTAAACCACAAGGAAACGGAATCTGAACCTAAACCCGAACCCCCGCACGCGATGGATGCGTCAAGACCACAGGAACAAAAGCAAACATCGCCAATTGAATCCCTGCAAGGCGCCCCTCCAACAGATATGTCCAATAACCCGGCGCGAACAATTCCGGAGAACCCAGATACGCGCAAGGTGTTTATCCAAGAGGTACGGACACTCCCTCTTCAACCTCATGACTGTATATGAAATGCGATTGACTGACGCGATACGCGATGTAGAAAGCAAATCTCCTGCGCACCAGAATCCAGAGCGCCATGCGTCACGTCAGAGATCACCAATTCGATCGCCGGTTGTCAGAGCTAGAAGCCCACAGTCGCAAATACCCTCGATTAGCCAAAACACTTCAACAAACCCGTACTCTACCAAGAACAACATCAAACATCACTGCTGCAACACCTCTCCCAGAAACCGAAACTGAGGAAACCACACCGCGAACCCTTCAACCTGCTCCAGAATTGAAAGCACGCGTCGAAGCCGCCCCCACATCAAACAACAAAGATGACAACGCGGGTTTATCCTCTCCTCCTCTATCCACAAACAACACAACCAATGATCCAATGAGGACCCCAACTCAACAGACATGCCAACATGACCGCTCGGGCGCACCAGGGTCACCGATGCAGCTGAGCAGCCCGCCCGCTAGTATATCGCGCGACAGATCCGACCAGCACGAGGAGGGCAGAGATAATCACGACACCGAGGATGTCACACGAACACCATCCCAACAAGGAGATGCCGTGGATGGACTGCTCAAGCTCATGAATACTGCCGAAAAACGCGAGCACTCGGCTTGAGATGATTGATCCATGCCTCATGTCTCTTCATTTATTTTTTGATTGGGAGGATTATTGCATATACCCTTGTTATTGGTATTGTTATTGACACAGAAGTAAAGTGGGAAGGGCAGAAAAAAGCGTTGCGTTGACTGAGTGCATACATATTTATCTTGCATACTTACCGGCTCGAGTTTTGTTTATACAATACTTAGCAGGAGCCATGGTGGATGATACCATTATCAGTGGGAATTGTATATTATAGGAGTCAGGAGTATAGACGGTTACAATTTTGTACATCGAATAAATCAAATCGATTTGAATAGATCTATAAAATGACCAATAAGATCACACATGACTGTACAATAGCAACAGCAATATACACTTCACCTGTAAATATACCTACAGGTGCATTGCCTACCTCACTTTCTTCAACTTATTCCTCTTCCTCCCCAGCACATCTCTCCCCTCCTCAATCTCACCCGCAGCCTCACGCTTCGCAATTCCAACCTCCTTCAACACACCAGTCCTAACAACCCTCGACTCAACATTAACCCCTTCCTCAGCATACTCCACCATCTGCCTCCCCACGCGCTCCTCAATCGCAAGTATAAGTGCCACATCTCTCTGTCCAACAAGCGTAACCGCTTCACCCTTTCTCCCCGCACGCGCCGTACGACCAACACGGTGCACGTAGTCGTCCGGGTTCCGGGGCACGTCGAGGTTAATGACTAGCTCGACAGAGGGGATATCTAGACCACGCGAGGCGACGTCCGTTGCGACGAGGACGCGAGCCGCGGAGGCGCGGAAACGGGCTAGGTTCGCTGAGCGCTCGGACTGCGGGAGGAGGGAGTGGAGGGAAGTAACGCGGTGGGCGAGGCGGCGGAGGGTTCGTTCAAGGAGATCAGCGGTGGCAGTGCGGTTGCAGAAGATGATGGTTGGTTTTGAGAGATTGGATTCTGTGGAGAGGAGGACGTGGAGGAAGGCTTCGCGGTGGGTCATGGGGACTTGGAGGTAGGATTGGTGAAGAGTTGGGGGGATGCTGCCTTTTGTTTCGGGGGATATTTCGGTCATGAAGGGTGGGGGTTTGGGGGAATTGGATGGGCGGGGCATGGATTGTAGAGCGCGCACTTCGGGGGTGAGCGTTGCTGTGAAGAGGAGAGTTTGGCGCTCGCTGGAGGGTGGGAGGACGGAAAGGCAGGTTTCCACATCTGGGAGCATGCTGCCGGGTCCGCTGGTGAGGAGTCGGTCCGCTTCATCGAGAACCACCATGCGCACACGGGTCAACCCTGCGATCGTTTCTTTTCCGGATGTGTTGATGTGATCCGCCAATCGACCTGGCGTCGCAATAACCACATGCGGTCTTTGCGCCAATGCCAGTGCCTGAGGTCGCATGTCCGTTCCTCCAGTTATAAGGACCGGCTTCATACTCTGTGGTGCCGAAATCGCTTTCACCTGTTCATAGATCTGCAACGCAAGTTCTCTACTATGATTAGCACCTCCACATAGCCACATTGGTGGTGATAGAGACATACCTCGTAGGCGTCAAAATCAACCCGTAAATACCAAAAGGATCCTCTGCCCATTTTTGCAACATCGGAACCGCAAACGCAATCGTCTTTCCCGATCCCGTACGACTTCCTCCAATGCAGTCTCTCCCCTTCAGAATCTCCGGAATACAAGCCTTCTGAATCGCCGTCGGCTTGCGCACAGCCATCGTCGTCAACGAACCAATCAGCCACGGCACAACATTTAGCGCTTTGAATGAGGACTCTGCATTCTGAAGCCCGATCTCGATTGCGTCGCGGATAAACTCGGGGTTGGACTTGTCGTTTTGCGGCGCTGGCGCTGGCTTGTCGTTTTTCTTTCTGATACGGGACATGGTTGGGAGGGGAGCCGGGGCTGGAGCGGTTTCATCGTCGCCGTCATCTTCTACCTCGTTGACTTTGTCGTTGTCTTTGTCGCTTTCACTCTCGCTGCCATTGGCGCTGTCGTCGGATTCAGAAAGACGTCTGCGTTTCGGCGCTCTTGTCTGGATTTCCACTCCACCATTTTCTTCCCGGTCAGATGATTCTGATCCAGAGATCTCACGGGAATCGTCCGAAATGGACTCAGCGGGACTCGAGGGCGCCATTGTGTGTGCCTGTGTTTGCGAATCTTTGATTTCGATGTTGAAAATCTTCCAAATATTTCGGCAGAAAAAAAGTTGACCGCGCGGTGGCGGTGAGTCACGTGATGACTATAAGAGACCGGCTCTCGCTATCTCACCAAGGCCACTATAACTACTTTATCTTTCCGTCCTATATGTTACTAGACACACATAAAATGATGATCGTAGTACATCAACAGGCGGGGGCAGCAGATCGACAATGACCAAGACATCATGTATAATGCCCCGGCAAACTACGTACCCAGAAACTCGAACGGACAACGAACAGCGCTACTAGAATTCAGACTTGTTCAGGCAGATGCTGGCAAAGTATAAATGACTCAATATCTCGCTTACTATCCCCATATTCGGGCGGAAATCTCGTGATGAATCATGAATGCATGGCGCCGAATTGGCATGACCCCTTTCATTTGTATACCCTATGGCATCCGATGAATGAAACCATGCATGTAGACTAGTCACTGCTGCTGCTGCTGCTGCTGCTAGATAGTCTGCCATAAGAAGCATGAAGATGAAGCCGGATGCTTCATTGAATGTAGATAGACCACTAAGTTCCTTTTTTTTTTTTTACACCCTCTTTCTACCAGGCTAAGGCCTACTGGTAATGCCATCCGTCAGGTCGTACATAGCATGTGATGGATGGCATCTCGCAATATATAACGTATAATGCTATACCATCTTCAGACAAAAATCGCTTAGATCTGTTGCAACTGCTCACACACCATGCAGCTACATGGTAGCTTCGTTCTCTATTAAGCCGTTTGAGCTGAGATTGAACCCTCTGAAAAGGAACCTCGGGTTGCATTTACGTTCCATATCCGTTCCGAACACCGTCTAATCTTGCGACTTAGGTCAACCCCTATCTCATCTTTTCAAATCAAGAATTCCGGCTTTTACAGGAAATCCAAGCAGTTGTGAGACAGTTAAGAATAGGCCGGACAACAAAATACACGCAAGACCATACAGCAAACTGAAAGCAGCCTATAAACACCAAGGGTGAGTTGGCCACGAAGGTGACGCGCGAACACTCTCTTACCAGGTTAAGAGATAAACCGTTCTTAAAACGAGGTGACTCTGGGGCTTTCGTTATGGACATAGATGGGAAAAGGATTCTATTGCTGATTGTGGCCGTAGATGTTGCTCAGATACTTGCTCCTAGTTCGTCACTCGTTGTCGGGATTATCAAATTGATCAAAGAACGGCATACTGTTCAAGCCAGGGGCACCCTCGCATGTGGAAAGGCCATCACACCATGGAAAACCAGTTGTCCGATTGACGATCCCAGGGTGTTAGCGGTTGAGATTGACATTTAAAGTCGATGTATGAAGTCCAGGGTTCGCGATTGCCGAACAACCATACATGGATATTGTTTGACGAGGCCCAAGAATCCTACTGGGACCATAGCCCCCGGCTAGGTCTTTTCGGAGGAATTGTCGCAAGTAGAGTACATTTCCGATTGCAGACCATATTATCGTCATGTACCCTACCCCCAATTCGCTTGGTCTACTGCTATCATTAGATGAAGCAATTGTCTTTCAGGAATTTAGAAGAACTTGCTTGCTGGCTCTTTAATCACTTCTCGAACATACAGCCGAATGGTGGCCAACATCAGCATCGGCTGTGTTTACCAGAAAACACTCTCTTTTACGGACCAACCCCGGTATTTACCGACCTCGCGTATAATAGGAATTTTTGGCGGCGGACAGGGTATGCGCTACATGATTATAAGGCGAACTATGACGCCTTGCGGCGTATCCCAGCACCACTAAATGAAAGACATCTGTCAAAGGAATGGTCGCTGCCAATGAACCATAAATTTTCCAACGATGCGAGGGACATCTCGGAGTCCTTGACTACTTTATAAACACCCCATTCTTCCAACCCCCAGCCGTTCCGGGGGTTCTTAGACGTTGCAAAGAAATAGGTTCTAATGAAATCAAGACACCTCAACACATTTGGAAAATGGATGGTCGAATGCTAACCGCCATGGATTTTACAGCTTTCCAGGTGATATACACTGGTGGCAAGTCCATTTCCTGGTTTACCATAAAGCTCATGGTTTAGATATGCATATTTTTATATCATTCAGTTCCTCCTTGCTCGAAGCAAGGACCAGCACGCATCTCTCGAAGACCAGTACCAGAAGGAGTTTCACCGCACTTTATACTTTCTCGTTGACAGGAAATCACAAACACACCCTGAATATGTTGTCAAAAGAAGGGGGAAGTGGCGAAGCAATGTCCATGAACACATGGAAAGATCCGAGGAATGTGGGCGATGCGGGACGTCAGAATCCTCAGCTTAAATCCTTAAAGGGAAGACGGTTTTATCCTAATAAGGATAAGCCCGTCTCTCATTGATTTTACATTTCATGTTAGGGCGAAGTAATGCAACGCTTCTCTCTAAAGTGTTATGATAGGTTGAGTTGAGCTCTGGCTCAGGGAGTGTTGTTGATGGCCCTAGCAGACTTGAATTGTTTTATCATAGCACATTGTACAATGGTGGTTGGCAAATACACGTTGAAATGATAATCATGGTGAACCAATCCATCAACAAGCTCTTGCCGTCTTGAAAGCGACCTTCATAAAGATGGCAGATGGTTATGTAACTACTAAGAGCAGCGCTTCACGCAGCCATAATGAAGACAAAATACAACTTATGTATCAATGATTAGACGGCTGAACCTCCATCCCACTCGTCGTACTCCGCCTAGTCCTCACCGAAGCCCGCGACTGCGGCTGCATCTCATACGCCTCCCCCCTCTCCAAATCATCCTCCACGGCTGACCCCGACGAGCTGCGATCCCGGCGCACCATGGCCGTTTCGCCAGTGGGTGTTTTTGACTGGCCCTGACCCTGACCATTAATGAACCCGGGATCCGTAGAGTCATCCACACCGTGCGTTCCACCGACGCTTTCCATGGTAAATGGGCTAGCAGTTGGTGCGTCGAGGGTTGATAGTTCTTCGGGGGAGAACCATAGTGGAAACAGGAATGCGCGGACAGGAATGAGGAAGAGGATGATGACTGGGAAGCCAATTGCGGCGATGGTCTGCGTGATGGCGAAGGTACCACCGAAGCCGATTAGTTCCAGAACCACAAAGACCCAAATCGCGAGACGGCGCTCGAGACGCTTTAATGGGTTCGAGGTTGGTGTCAGGTTACGGTCTTGCGCGAGGAAAATCAATTTCTGTGTAATGCCGTTACCCTGCAGCGCTTGAACGCCCATGATGAAGAAAAGACCTGCCATGACACCTTGTGGGATTAAGTGCAGGACAATCAAGAGCGGACCGGTCATCGTGCCTACTGTCAGCAAGCCCTGGGCGAAATTGCTGACGCGCTGCTCGACGACGTGGTCCGTGATGCGGACGGCTTTGCCTTTGTTTGTGTCATCTTCGTCGGCGACATCGCGGGTGACGCAGAGGGAGGCTGTGTGGAATGGTGCTTGTGGGATGAGGCCGTTGGGGAAGGGGAGGCCCAGGAGGCCTGCGACAAAGGTGGTGAGACCGAGAAGCCAGAAGTCCCAATGGAAGCCGGCTGGTTTGCGAAGGGGAAATTCTGTTCCTTGGGCCATGAGCGATGACACTGTCCAGTTAGCATATTATACCACCTTTCTCTGAAAGCTTAGGCTTACCATTATGGTCAAAATAAAACAGAATCGTCAACAGCACCGCAAATGGAATCGCCAGAAACACATCCCCAACATCAATATCCCAAAACCTTACCAACCACCCCCGTTCCATTGTAGGGTAGAACGCCTGTCCAGTCGGCAGCGTGGCAACATTAACATCCCTCATGTGTCCAATATGCACAAAGCCCGTGAAAAACACAATCGTCAACGGCGTCCCATAATCCTCTAGGAACTTCCGCACATAGCGCTGGAATAAACTGCTGTTTCCGAGTTCGCCGCAGATCCAGCCGCTCATAAGGACGAGGAGGGCGACCATGATGCTTAGATAGGCTGAGGTCTCCCCTACTGCACCCCATTGGCGGGTTAGGACCTGGATGCCTTTCTGGAGGTAAATGCAAGCTACGTAGAAGCCGAAGATGTCGCAGGAGAAGCGGGTCACGTAGGTCAGGGCGTTGCAGGCGTTGGTGATGGCGAGTATCCAGTGCATGATCAATGACCATATGTGGCAGAAGTCAGCATCTATCCATGAAAGAGTAGGAGTTCACGTACATCCCAATCCAACACATAAACGCCAAATAAGGCGTTCCGCGCGGCGCGATAATATCATAAACCGTGTAATTGAACACCGTAATCGGACCTATACCAGTGAGCCCGACTCCCCCCATAAAGCGCAACAAGCCGTAGGGAAAACATACCAGTAACACCAACAATAACCAATGGCTGCGCCGCAGCAAGTGAAAACACCACCGCACCCAACACACTCGCCAACAACACCTCATTCACCCCATAACTCTGATTCGTCTTCTCAAACATATCCAGCGAGAACGCCAGAGCGGGCAAAATACTACCAACCCACGTAAGCAAATCATGCCCTTTTCAGAGGAGAGTAGGGAAGGACGTACTTGGCAAAAAACATATAAACCGTCGCCGGAACGACGCGATAGTCCCATGCATCAATCCAATCGCTCCAGTAGTAAGGTGCGCGCCGCTTGATATCTTTAATCATGCCACGGAATAGGTGGACTTTCCACCATTTAGGCTGCTTTATGGAAGAATTTGCCGTTGCGCCGGCTGCCGGTGTATCGGCATGGGGATGCGACTGCTGCTGCTGCTGCTGCTGTGACTGGGGTCTTCCGACCCGGGAAGATTGGGGGCGCGAAGATTGCCATGGTTTGCGCGAATGAGGCTCTGTTGGTTCTTGCGATAGATTGTGGAAGGATCCCTGGGGCGCAGATGAGTGCCCCGGGGATGGTGACGCTGCAGGATCCTGCATGATTGCAGTATGATAACGCTGGAAGATCAATAAATTTAGATAAAATTACAGGGGCATAAGAGGTATTATTATAATACAATCCGCGCTGTGGATGCGATTCGAACAGCAACAACGTGAAGAGCAAGAATGATATCCTGGGGTCAAATTGAGGTGAGCATCGATATCACGGCCTGAGGCACATGGTAGCCTGAGGCCTGAACAGCAGATTATCCCCCACATGTCAAAGCCAAGATGTCTGCTACGACTCTACAGGTTGGACTTTTACTGGTCAAAACACTAGACCGATATCATAGTATTCAAAAGCAATTGATTACAGCATACAGTAACGACAGCTATTTCAAATATCAAATTTTCCGACGGACATCCATTAACCCCGATTCCGGTCCATGTCAACACAGCAAAGCAAATCAGCGAGACTATGCGTTTACGCAGGCGGGGGAGGCGGTGGGGGCTGGTCGGAGGGAGGCTGTTATAATGTTAGTGGTTCATGATTCCAAACTTGGGCACAGCTTGGATATAGAAACTCACCGGAGGCGGGGGACCATCCGCGGGCGGAGGTGGCGGCGGCGGAGTGCCATACATCGAAGGCATACCAGGCGGAGGGGGAGGAACACCCATTCCCGGAGCACCAGGAGCGGCTATGCCAGGAGCGAAACCCGGGTATCCACCATATCCGTATCCAGACGGGCCTGTAGGAGGCGGCGGGGGCGGGGCTTGCTGCTGCCAAGGAGCAACTCCGGGAGCACCGTATCCACCACCAGGAGCACCACCAGGGGCACCGTAGCCATAGTCATCTCCACGGCTCTGTCCGGCCCATGGGGCTTGGCCTTGGCTACCGTAGTCCCGGGAACCGTAGTCGTCGCGCGAGCGGTTGTCACGGCCTCTCTGTTGCCAAGGTGCGACATCGCTTGGAGGACCACGCTGTTGCCAGGGCTTCATGTCACGGTCATCGTAGCCTTCGCCAGGACCGGCTTCAATACGGCGAGGGGCCTCTTCACCAGGGGCACCACCGGAGAGTTCGTGCATGAGCTGCTCCATCTCCCGGTCGACGGCATCACCAGCATCAATAGCTCTAGGGCCACCGCGGCTGATGCCGTTGTTGCGCCAGTCGCTGCCTCTCTGGCGGTCAGGACAATCACGAGCCATGTGACCAGCGTTACCACAAACACGACAGATAATGTTGGCGGTGAAGTTGCGCTGCTCAGGGCAATCGTATTTACGATGACCGATTTGACCACCTGTGTGATGTTAGCACGGTTCGAATACGATAAGAAAGGAAACCTACAGTTCTGGCAGGCCTGGTTCTCGTCGTCACGAAGAGTACCGTTAAGAGCGGCGAGCTCTCGAAGCTGGTTCCGCTTGAGCTCGTTCTGACCCTCGGGAATAGAGGCAGCCTGTTTGCCGTATTTTATTAGCAAAATCCGACGTGCTTCCGGAGAAAGAGGAGAACGGACCGTCTCGATAACGTTGTGAATCAACTTTTTGGCCTTGTTGACCTTTTCTTCCGTGTCTGCCATAATCAGGCAGTGAAGATCTTCTTCCTGGTTGCTAGCGTGAGCGGCGTCAGATCGACCCTTTCCTTCCTTGACGGAGCCTTTGCCACGAATAGCAATCTTGGCGAGAGATTCGGTCTCCATTTTCTTTAACGTGTTACCACGAGGACCTATAAGTAAGCCAACTTTAAAGTAGCAAAGAAAAAAGAGAGGCTAGTGTTAGTATCGAGTATTGTCATATCAGTGGAGCAAGCAAAAAAAAAAAAAAATCAGGCAAAAGGGTTAGCAAGAAACGAGCCATGTATGGAGGAGAGCATTATCCTCATGGGCTCGACTCGAGCAAGAGCAAATAAGACATAATGATGCAGCAGGTTAGGAGTTAGAGGGTTAGTTATCATACTGAAGTTAATCTCTGGATAGTCATTCACAGGTACGTAGACCTTCTCTTGGGTCTTAGTAGGACGTCTGTAGTCAGATGGCGGATGGTAGTTAGGAATAGACTTCATGGCCTTGTCGACCAGTTTGTGGCGCTCATCTTCGAGACGCTTGCGGTAACGGTATTCCCTAGTGTTTACACGTCTTCCGAAGTTATCGTATTGGGGAGGAGGCGAGGGCGATCTGCAAAGTCATAGTGTTAGTTATCATCATCGCGCTGAAACGTTTCTCATAAAGAGAACTCACCTATCACCATCTGCCGGCACGACATCGTTAATCCTCAGCTTCTGACTGATTTCCTCAATCCGCAGATGCAGAGTATAAGCCTCCAACTGTTCATTGGTGAAGTTGGCCATGATCATGGTCGGAAGACCCATGAGACCGGCCGCCTTGTTCTCCTGGGCATCACCCCAACGGTTACGCTTCTTGCGCTTTTTCACGCCGTCCATAGGGGGTTCCGCTAGATTGTATTAGTATTTTCACTTGGCGAACGGGGGAAAGTAATAGAACATACCTCGAACAGGGCTCCTGCCTCGCTTGAAGCTGGTATCCCCGATGGACGCGGGCGTCGCGGTGCGACTGTCGTCCTCCTGACCGTCATCGCCAAAACGACGACGAGGGCCCAGGGGGATGTTGTTAGAACCAGTGATTCCTTGGCTGCGCCAGGCCATTTTGTCGTTCTTTGACGCGAAAAAAATACAAGAAGATGTTGGTAGTCAAGGACTTCAGCTGGTTACTCGCGGAGAAAATGGAGCATGTGGCAAGTTACACGTGATCTGACTAAGCATCACAGCTAGCTTATCACTACATCTACACAAGAGCAATTTATCATGGTACAACTGCTCGAACGAATTGTAATAAAATCGCAGAACGCAGCAGACTAATAATCTAGGCTTTCGCATCCTTCTTCATCCCCTCCTGAATCCACGCCCTCGCCTCACCCGCGCTCTTCTCCATCTCCTCCTTATTCCTCAACAGGTCCTTAATCGTATGCTTGTCCGGCACATGCCTCCCCTTCTCAACACCCTCCCTAGCAGCCATCCTCTCCTCCCATGCCTTCAAATACGGAAACTCTTCAATATCAACCCCCGCCCATCCAGCCGCCGCAACCCATCCCCAATGCGAAATATCTGCAATCGTCACACGATCCCCAACCAAATACCCGGACTTCGACGTCGATAGATGCTGATTGAGCACACCGTACAACCTCCTTGTCTCATTAACATACCGCGTAACACCATAGGGAATATGCTCTGGCGCATAGCGCGAGAAATGATTTGCCTGGCCCTGCATCGGCCCCACGCCGGCGTTCTGGTAAAACAGCCAGTTATTAACTGCGTAGGACTCGGGTGTACCCTGCGGGTAGGAGATCTTGTGGTCTTTGTCGTATTGCTCGACGAGGTATTGCAGGATGCTGCCGGATTCGAAGAGGTGGATGGGTTGGTTGTTGAGGGTGTCGGTTAGGGCGGGGATGCGGCCGTTGGGGTTTATGGCGAGGAACCACGGTTCTTTTTGGGTATTTTTGCTGATGTCGATTTTTTGGACTTTGTAGGGGAGGCTATACCGGTTAGTACTTGGTATGAATGTGTTAAGTTGGAGGGAATGGCGTACCCCAGCTCCTCGAGCGCAATGGAGATTTTGATTCCATTGGGAGTCTGCGCGGTGTACAGGGTGATGTCGGGTTTGCTCATTTTGAGTTGTTTAGAATAGGACAGTGAGCATTCGTCGGTTAATCAGTTAATTGAAGTGTAGATTGGGGACGAAGACGTTATATATGATGCCATCGTATCAACCCCGCTATTGATTTCTAAGCCGACAAGGTGCTTAAAAATACAATAAACACATAAGCATACTCGAGACAGCAATCATTGCTTGTCGTTGTATCTAAAGCAGAATCAACATCCTATGAATCAGGCGCAAAGTTGAAGAGAGTATACCAAGGATCATCTAATCCGGCCCTAATCGCGCATCGAGTAGGTCATTACACAAGCCAAGGGTATTCAGTCACATCTCTCCATCGCCCGCTCAGTACACCCCAAAGCCTCCCCAATAACCCCCCTCATCCTCCCATCATCACAAACCGTCCTCGCAGCCCTCAGCCTCTCCACCCAAAGCATCCCATCTGCCCCGCTCATAACCCTTCCACTTCCTTTTCTTGAGCCTCTTACAACCCGGCCGTACAACCAAATGCCCGAATAAGTCCGCATATACCGGACATTATCCCACAGCCGGTCCGCGGCATAGATGGACCACACACATGCAATCTCCATGGAAGCTGTCTTGGACAGCGTCTCCATCGGGACCTTGTCATTTTCAAGTCCGAGCCGTAATGTAATGATTGCCCGGGGGGATCTGTCCAAGCGGTGGATGTTGTTTCCCTGGAGACGGCTATAGAGGAATAATCGATAGATTGTTCTTATATAGAAAAAATAGGGCTGGATGCAAGTCTGATTCGAGATATCGGGGTCTCTTTTAGGAATAGTCACGTGAACAGGAGTTGGTATATATGTATATATAGGGTCACGGGAGCTGATTACGAGTCCAAACCCAATCAACAGACAGAGTGAAGTATCAGAGATATGTACGGAGTATAGGCGTTCTCGCGCGAGAAGATCGAGTGATGAGCTGAAATGCAGAATTGAAATAAAGAATGCGGTATGTACTGACACTGATATGTACCTTTCTACCCAGAATGCAAAACATGACACAAGAAACAAGCTCGTCATGAATCATAACCCGAATGCTGCAATTGGACAATTTTAACTAAACGAAGGAAAACAAACACATCCGTGCACTGCCACTACCAAGTAAAACTCTCCTCAATATAATCAATATTCGACCCATCCTGCCTCTTCCGACACACCTTCCGCACATCATCACTTAGCCCCCCATTTCCGCAAACCAGCACTCCCATAGCACCGACTTGATTCTCCGCCTCCATACCCACCAGCGTATCCACGTTCGGCCGCCCAGGGAACATCTGCACCGTGGCACTGGGGCTCTGGATTTCCTTGGTATTGCGCGGCCGCGTGATGAATAGCATAATGCGCAGGACTTCGCGACGGCGGTCCATCGCCAGGATGCTTGTCATCCACGGTCGGATCCACTCGAGGTGTTCGGGGGACTGGATGATCCAGACGAGAGTCACGCGGCGGGCGGCCACGGTGCCGTCGGCGTAGCCCTGGACGAGATGGCGGATGAAGGGGACGTGGTGGGTGATGCCGACACCGCCGGCGAAGAGGAGGACGGTGCCGTAGGAGTCGAGGGAGTGGATGCTGCCGTAGGGGCCTTCGGCGAAGGCCTTGAGGGTGACGCGGGAGTCCATGCCGTTCTGGGCGCGAGTGAAGAGTTTGTCGGTGAAGCCGGTACGGCGACGGACAAGGAGCGAGAGCGAGGTTTTTTGGTGGGTGCTGAGAGCGTCTTGGTGGGTCATGGGGATGCCCTTTTCGTCGGTGATGACTTCGGAGGACTCGCTCCAGGCGACGGAGAAGGGGTGTGCGGTCCACCAGCCGACAGCGGGGATGTACAGGTAGATGTGTTGGCCGGGCTCGAAGGTCCACGGGCGGGCGAGGTTGAGGGTGATGCGCAGCGCGTCACCTGGGAGGGCTTCAACGACTGCGGTAGTGAGTTTGCGGCCGCAGTTGCGGTAGACGATGCGGGCAAGACGTGTAGCTCGCTGAGATTGTTAGCATTTGATGAATCTGAATATCGGGGAGGGGAAAGGTACATACCTCCAAGGCCCAGAAAACGACTGCAACCAAAAGATAGTTCTGCGCCGGCATGCCGTCCAAGTGAATCCACAAGAAACCAAAGGCAACAGCGGCCATGGCAATGTGCAGATGAAGGAATGTCTCATAGAAGGCATGCCGAATTGGCGAGGGAGAGTGCACCATGAGCCCAGTGAAGGCACAGGCCGCCACCAAGCCGGACAGCATAAAGTTACTCATCCCAAACACCATCCCCACCATATCCCAGCTGGCCTCGTTCGCCTTCGGAATGGCCCAAGCGAACGTATGCGCAATGGCTTCAAGCACAACAATGCGTCCCAGCCACCGATGCAACAGGTTCCAGGTATCAAACGGCACCCGAAGCAAGGTGATCAGCGGGTTATTGCGACCGGCCATCAGCACCAACGCCATCAGGTTGACGGTGGCCATGGTACCAGTCCGGTTCCTCACCATGCCGGAGACGGTATACTCATCGCTCCCGTACGGGACGGTAACGACGCAGACCGCGACATTCATCACCACAATCCCGACAATCAAGAACATATGGAACCGCGACGGTAGTGTGCCAAAGTTGACAGCGCGCGAGAGCTGGAATTCACGGTTGTGACGCCCCCGGATCAGCGGCGCGTAGACGATGTGGTTCTTGATCTTGGCGACGGTGCTATCAGGTGAGAGAAAGTAGCGTTGGCGGTCATTGGAGAGACTGGCGAGACGGCGGAGATGAGCAGAGAAGCGATGGGAGAGTTGCCAGATGTAGACGAAGGCGGCCATGAGACCAAGGACGAGGACGGTGGTACGAGCGAGGTCGTCGTTGAGGGCTTCATGGAAGGCCCAGGAGTTGCCTGAGCTGCGTGGTGTGATGTCCATGTTGGTATAGGGGTATAACGACCGAACGACTGAATTGGATACCCAAGTAGAGGCGAGACCAGCTCTGCCAAAGAGAGAGGGTGTGTGTAGGTAAGTTAAGGAGCAAAGGGATTGGATTGTCTTTAAGGAATGCGAGACAGTAAATAGACAGGTCTCACGCAATAATACCGGGATCTCCTCAGGAGAATACCATTGATAGACAAGAAAACAAAAAGAACGATCAGCTCTGTCAAAGAGCTTTTTGTAGGAGAGAGTGAGAGAGCGTAGTTAAGAGAGCGTGTAGAGAGTAGCTGTGTAAAAGAGAGTCAGAGGAAGAGGGTGGGGGAAAAGACAGCTGAGGAGTGAATACTGAATAATAATTCCCTCTTTAGGGGCGGGTCAAAAAGTCAGGAGAAAAAAATAAGTTCAGTAGAACGGGATGATCAGCTCTCATAGGACACTCTCAACTACTTGGCGCTGGGACTTGGCCACCCGCTTAGGCGCCGTGTATCTGAAACATGTCCTTGCGTCCAATTATACCTGCAGGAAATAGTCTGGATAAAGATTCTTCAATACGGTCCTCTGTATCCTCCGATTGGGTATTCGGGCATCTGTACACATAAAGATCATTATATCGTGGGACGGGGTATCTTATCACGGACATAGACAATGCCTTCATCCCGCACGCTCTACCTCAAACAATGCACTTCAATCAACGCCACACAAGTGATAAATGAAATAACCTGTCTACCTGAGATAGTCTAATCTTAGAATGGGTATCTTTGTCATATCAAAATGCAAATATGGAGTACAATGCCAACAATGCCCCCAATGCCTCAACCCCATCCAACTCCGTGCAGCATTCCAATCGGAAAATAAACAGAGAAAAAGAAAACAAGCTAGAGAAAGCTAAGCTCATCATCGCTATCATCTCCCGCCGACCACGGTACCATCGGGATCATCGCCGGTGTCCGTGGGATTATCGTAGTGCCCGCCGGCGAAGCATTCCGGGTGGTCCCAACAGACGACAAACCACATTCACTCCCGCTAGACGTCCGCCACGAAGTTTGCCCCGGTCGGCGAGGTCGCAACTGTCGATCAGCGGAATACGATGAACCCTCTTGAGGCTTGTTTGTGACCCTCCCCCCCATGTTTGGTGATCCTGTTTGTCGTTTGTGTGTGATCACCACCTCGAGCATCCGCTGCAATCCCACGGATTGTCGCCCTTCGGGTACACTCATTCGTCGTCGTAGGGGCCGTTCCTGCGCCCAATTTTTTAGCATGCCACGCCTGCGTGGGCGATAGCCGTATTCCTCCCGGCCACCGTCGCTGTCGTCGTCTGAGGTCGCCGGTGTCGGGGGAATGGCTGGTATTTGCTGCATCTGATCGTCACGCGACCTCCAGGTTGTTGATCGGTGTCTTTTCGGTGATCGCGACGGCTCGCCTCGGCCGGGGAATGTCCTCTTGACTGGTAGCGAGGATGCGGATGTCACGCTGGATGCAGGCCCCTCATCGGACTGCGAGGACGCAGATACGCTGGCAGAGGACGCAGGGGAAGAGGGTCGGCTGTCTAGATCAGTCTCCACTGGCGACATCTGCGCGAGACCAACCGATTTGCTCTTGGACCTGGGCGTCCTCGCGACCCATTCCTCGATACTCTCTTCCCAGCGATACAGCCCAGGCCCGTCATTGTCGTCTTCTGTTTCTGATTGATCGACCCTTGTCCTATACAATAGCTCCTGCTGTCTGGCGACAACCCGCTCCTGAATCTCCGCCGCCCAAACATGGTCATCCGGATACACAGTCGCCTCGGCAAGCTGCATCGCAGTCTCCGCAGCTACCTTGCTAAGGAACGTGGAGAGTCCATGCTCCTCGCTAAATTCAGCCAGCTGCTCGATCTTGGCACGTACCTCTGGAGATGTACCTGGCTGATTGTCACTTCCATGCACGCGCTCGCAGCAGCGAAAGACCTGCCTAGCCAAGACTGCCAGTTCTTTGATTACATCTGACTGTGATGAGAGTGAGACATAGAAGGAGTCTATGTTGCGGGGTTCTTGACTGCTGGGTGTGAAGGTGTCATATGAGATCTCATCACATTGCAGTAAGCGCTCGCCAAGCAGGATGCAGCCTCGGCGCAGAGAATAGAATGCCGAGAACTTGACTTCTGGCGAAGACCGGGTCTCAATCTCTTGTTGTACCGTGACTGCGAGGGATCCCACGATGGCTCTCACCCTCATACCAACGCCTTCCGGCTCAGTCCCGGCCGTGGGAAAACGGGATCGCGCCAGGTACATCCCGCACAGCGCGGTGATCAGACTCACCGTGAGGTTGCTGAGGGCGTCCTTGACTGGAACCGGACAGAGCTGATACTCGCATCCCACACTAGTCTCATGCGTACCTGGGAAAACGCTGCTGGCCGAAAGAATCACGGCCTCGAGCAGATGAGCCGCAGCCATTGATTCATCTGCATCTGTAGATATTGACCGAATCGCAGCGTCCACATACTTCTTCCACTGCGCAGTCACCATCCATTCAGCTGGCACGGCTTTGCGGACAAGAAGCTTTGCCAGCTCCTCATAAACAAAAGACCGACGCCCGGGAAATCGTGAACAATAGGCAGCCAGTAACTGAACCGGGTCTTCGCGAGAACTGGATGATATGACAGAATCAAATCCTGCCGGATAGTCATACATCTCGTCCATAGTACATAAAAATTTGGACAATAATGATTCAAAAGCGTCGTGCTCCTGGTTATTCATGCACTCCTCCAATAATCGGCAAGCGATATGCTTGGTGACACACTCCTTTTGTAGCATCTCCGAAACCATGTAAATGCCTTGTGCGCGCACGGCTTCACGGAGCGGTTTCCAGCCATTCCCACTAGGCGCATAGTGAGCTTCGAGTTCTGTAAAGTATGCATCACACATATCCTCGTCGCCATCCTCATCCGCTTCATGCTGGGCCATTTGCTCATCCGCGATAAATTCCGGCAGCCGCCGCACAGTCATCGATAACAACGATCGAGCCCCACGGCTCTTCTGCTTCGATAAAGATGCTGTAGCATGTATCCTGGTATTATGCAAAAACGTCAAAAATAACCGATCCAAAAGACGCGCAATCTCACACAGCCCCGGGTCTCCAGACCGATCCAGGGCCTCCCTCCACGACCCGCTATACCCATAGCTAGCAGCGACGTTATAAGGCCGCGTCGTCTTACGCGCATGCTCAGCAACCAAATCCTCTGTCATCGACGAAACATCCCGAAACAATCGCCTGCGCGCAGACGTCTCTCCCAATAACCCCCCCCTTGCTTTTTTCCCAGCAAGCAGCGGTGTCGCGATCTCAATCGCACCAGGCAACGTCCTCTGCACCTCGGGACTGCAAATCGACATCCGACTCCGTCTCCTCCCCCCTCTACTGGCACCGCGCTTTCCCCGACTCGAGTAGTTACGTCGAATTTTTCGCCCTTCTGGCTTCCCAGGGACCCAGGCGGGGTCATCCGCTTCGCCGTCCGAGCCCGAGTCTCGTCCCGCATCTGTTGCTGCCGTACCAGGGACTTTCGATGACCCGCGCGAGGTAGAGCCATTGCCGTTGCCAGTGTTAGCAGGAGTGTATTCTGCCCGTTCTTTGAGGATCCTCGAGCTCGCGACGGCGTGGAGGTTTTCTTGGTGTTTTTCTAATCGGCGATAGATGGATGTCAAGGGGCGAAGCATGCGATTTGCCCATTTCGCGGTCGGTCGTATATCGCCCATGTTCGCTTGACCTGAGGATATTCATATGTCAACCCGTATTCGCGAATAGCTTCGATCCAATCTTGAAGTCCCACCTGCCACTATTTTCACCAATGACCCATCTTTAGCGGCTTATCACCAGACCAGGCCGCGCTGCGACAGACGCCAACGTCTGCAAAATATACCAAAGTATTGAAGCAAAATAAGATGCAATTGCTAAAATGCAACCAAAAAGAGACAAAAGAGAAAATAAAGAAAAAAAAAACCAATTGAAATCAGATACACTGGCGGGAATGCGCCATAAGATGCTGCAGTATAGAGTAGTAGTGAAGGCGATGGAGGAATCCGCGGAGCAAAACAAGGCGAGATGTAAACACTGGGGTAGGCGGTCTGGACGAAAGCGGTAAGGCGTTCTTCTCTACAACAAGTACATACTTCAAAGCAGAAGAATACAAGAATACTACTAGGTACTAGTAATTGAGCACAGATTGATCGTAGATGCATGTCTAGTAAACACCGTCATATATAGTACATAGAGCATACCTAAGTACCAGAAATCGCCCAACCTGCTATGCACTGCAATGGACACCATTGAAAGAAGTCAACAAAAAAGAAAAAAGAAAGTCGCCAAACATGAAGATGAGTAGAGAGTCGTCCACAATACATAAGCCCTGCTTGTCCGGGCCACGACACTTGAGATATACTGCTTCAAAACAAAGACCGAAGTGAAAAGGAAAAGAAAACCCATGTTCTTTTTTCGTCGTGTTGCTTTTCTGTATTTGATTTTATATCGTCATTCTTTTTGGAGGCCAAAACATCAAATCGTCGTCAAACGTAAATCTTTCCCGTCAATGTGTTTTTGAGTTGTGTTATTTTCATTTTTTACTTCCTTATTCAGAGGACTTCTTCGAGCCGCGGAGTTTGGGGTTGCTGGCCGCAGCACGCTTCTTCTGCTTGTTGCGGGTAGCACCGGCGTCACCACCCTCAATGAACTTCATCAGCTCATCAATGCTCCGAGCATCCATTCCAGAGCCGCCAACACCAGCCGCCTGAGAGGCAGACTGGCCGACCTGGGGCTGAACCATGGTGCCGAGAGATGACACGCGAGAGGCCATGTTGATGCGGCGCAGACGACGGGCTTGAATGTCCTTGGCGTGCTTGGCAATGGAGACGGCGTTCTGGGTGAGCTGCTCCAACCAAGTCTCGGCCTCCTTGGTGTTGCGGTCGTTGGGGCCGAGCTGGCCGAGGAAGATGTTGTAGGCTTCACGCATCTTGACAACGGCACCCTTGGAGTCCTGGTCAAGGGCCAGGGCTTGCGCCAGCTGGAACAGGATGGTGGCGGTGTTGATGGACTGCTTGCCGAAGAGCTCTTCGCAAACCGAAAGGGAGGCCTCGAACCACTTACGAGAGTCAGTGTACTGCTTGAGGTGCTGGAGCATCACGGCAGCGTTGTTCATGGTGGTGATCGAGTCAGGGTGGTTTGCTCCGTAGATGATCTTCCAGAGGTCCATCGCGTGTTTGATGTAGGCGAGGGCCGTCTTGGTGTTGCCAGAAGCGTGCTCGAAGAGGGAGAGGTTGAGGTAGGCCAAGATGGTGTCGTGCGAGTCAACACCCAGGGTACGCTCGGTGACAATGACCGACTTACGGGCCAACTCAACAGCGGCCTCCTTCTCGTCGGTCTGGTAGTAGAGCATCGACAGCTGGTGATAGAGCTTGGCAACCTCGGGGTGCAGGATACCATAGATCTGCTCGTGCAAGGACAAAGACTCCAGAATGAGCTCCTGGCCCAGTTGCTTCTGGTTCTGCATGAGAGAGATACGTCCAGCTTCCAAGGCCTCCTCGGCAAGCGAGCTTCGGGGAGAAGCATCCTTGACCAGGGGCACGATGTTGACGATGTCATCAGGTACAAATGTGACAGCGGGCTTGTTGTCCGCTGCAGGGCGGTTTGCGGCGTTAGCCGAGTCACCACCCTTCTTCTTCTTCTTACTGCTGCTCTTAGCCTCTTCAGTGGCACCATTGGCACCGTTGACGACCTGGGGAACCACGGGCAACTGAGACTTGGTGAATGCAAAGTCACGAGCGCCCAATTGAAGACCAAGTCTGTTAGAGATGTCACGGAGGAGTTGGAGGTGTCTCAGGGAGTTGAACCAGTCCGACTCCAAGGTGAAGCGGTAGCGGATCTTCACCTGCTGCTCGATCTCGGCCCGGAGAGTAACCGGGTCAAGCTTCTCGAACGAGAAGTCACCCTCGGGGTAAATCTCCCGCAGCGACTTGTCAATGTCAGCGCGCGGACTGGCGTTCACGTCGGCGCCAAGAAGGCAGTTCAGCAGGTGAGCAGCACACGACCCAGTGAAGGGAGCGGGTACGTTACGGAGGTAGCGGTTTGCGACGTGCTTGAAGGCACGGGTGATCATCTCCTGGACCACGAGAGTGGTAAGAGCGTTCAGGCGAGAACCCTTATCCTTGGACAGTTGAGCGACCTTGCCGAGGTAGCGAATGTTGATACCGCGCTTGTGCAAGAGCTGGCTAACCGACTGCCCGTCCATGGGGAAGCCAACATCTCCGTCATGGAGATCCTGGACAAGTTCGGGAATGACCTTGGTACGCAAGAAGTCGCAGGTTTCGCGGACTTCCTTCTCATCCTGGGCCCATTGCTCCTTCTCTTCGGCGGTCTGGGGAACCTGGCCGCTGAAAACGTCGGGGTTGAGAGCAAGGTTGAATCCGGAGATATCAACACGCTCCTGCTCCGGCTGCTCTTCAGCCTTCTCACCCTCCTCCTCCTTTGATTCGGAGTTCTCAGCCTTGGCGGCTTCCTTCTCTTTGCGACGGGTCTCAACCTCGGCCTTCACGTACTGGCTCATCTTGTGCCTCCAGTACGATTCAACGAGTTCCAATCTCAAGACGGACATCTGGTGAGGATAGACATCGTTGCCTTCTTCTTCCTGCCATGAGACGTCGAGAGGAGTCACGCGATACAGGTCAAGCACATACTTCCTGCCATCGGTACCCAAAAGACCCTTGGTCTCGACACTACCTTCGAGGTCGTGGCGGATGTTCTCTTTGTCCCAAACAGCGTGCTGCTTGATGCGGAGGGCCTTGGACAGCTTCTCGAAGACGGGCTTGAAATCGGGGTGCGTCGCAACGACGTCCTTTCCTTCCACACCACCGTAGTCAATCTGGTGCTCACCAGGCTCCCGCTGCTTGAAGATACCAGGAACAATGCTCTGGCCGACGATACGCTTGCCCATGTAGTCAACGACCACGGTTCCCGGGGTGAACAAGCCGTTGATGTCGAGCTGATTCACAGCCTTGATACCCAGAACGTCCTTGCCAACAGCCACGCGGGCGGCTTCATCGCCGCCCTCAGAGGTGAAGGTACCAACACCATCAGCACCGAAGGAGTAGAAGATGTTGTTGTACACGAAGATCTGAGCGTCCCGGTCCTCAGTAGGGTTTAATGGTGGCACTTCACCCCGGGCGACCAAGACAGCACCTCGAGCCGCGGCCTCGTTGTAGTCCGCGAACAATTTCGAGGTCAGACGTTCTCTGAAGACACGATCCTGGACGGTATCACGGGGAAGCTCCCGGGTGGTCTGGAACTCCTCGTTCCAGTCACGCAGGGTTTCGGCATTGTCCACGCCAGCAATGAGATAATTCTCCTGGGAGCGGGTAATGTCGGGCTGGTGGGCATTCGCGTTGGCGGACGGGGAAGTAACAAGCCATGGGTTGTTAGGGATGGCGTTCTGGAAGGGGAAAGTGGTCAAGAGATCCTTCTTGTTGTTGGCCTCCTGCAGCTCCTGGAAGGCGGATCCGAACGAGGGCGACAACTGAGAGATCAGGGTAATCAGAGAATGGGCGCTACCCTTCTTGGGAGTGGTCTTGGGCAACGGGTCGAATTTGGCGTTCGAGCACTTGTTTACGTAGAAACCAGAGACGTGCGAGGTAATCTGGAACTGTTCACCCTCGTTGGTGGTAAGCTGGAGGTAGAGCAAGTGGCCCTTCTGACGGAGGTGATAAGGAGGAGGGTTCCATGTGGATAGCGAAATGGACTTGATAGTCTTGGGAAGAGGAGCCTCTTCTCTGGGAAGAATGGTCTTCAGCGACGAGGGGCCCGCAATGTCATACTTGAACAAAGAGTGCTCCTTCTCCGCAGCAGCGACGGCTGCCTCGGAGATGGAGTCGTGCAAGGACAGACCGGCGCTGACACCCTGGATGTTGTCGATGCGATCGCCGGCGGCACCAAGCAATTCCCGCGTCCTCACAATGTGCATCCGAGCCTCCTTCTCAGTGTACGGGTCTTCCACCAAGACAATCTCCGAGTCTGCCTTCAGATCCGGCACCTCGGACAGTTCGACGAAATCATTGATGCGCTTGCCATTGAATTCGAGGTGGAAGCAAGTGTACTGGAAGGTGCCCGGCAGCTCGATGATCGATTGACGGACATCCTGAACCTGCTCCTGACTCGAAACCATGACCTGGATCTTGTAAGGGTCATGAGGAAGCTTCACGATGATCTGGAAAAGACCTGGAGAAGTGCAATTCGGTCAGTCCCCCGCACAAAATGACTGGGGAAATGGGTACATACCACCATCTTCCTGCTCTCCCTCTGGTTGTTCTCCATTGGGGACCTGCTCAGGCTGAGCGGGAGGAGCCTCTGTTTTCGTCAGTTCGTCTTCCTTCCCTATCTGTCCCTCCATCTGATACGCTCCGGTTCAATTAAGGGAAGTTTGAAGACCAGGCAATTCGTACCTTTCGAGTGCTCCAAGTCGCCATTGGTCTGGGCCATTGTATTCACAAAAAGAGAGCTGTCTCACGACAGCAGGTCTAAGCTAGGAAAGGGAAAGGAACGTGGGAATCAGAAGAAAAAAGAACAATTGAAAAAAAAAAAAGAAAATATGGTACAAGGATATAAGGGCAATTGTTTTAACGGAAAAGAACCCAACCCCGTACCCCAGACAAGCGATGGATAGAGAGATTGTGATAGGTAGAGAGTAGTAAGAATAGGTGAAGAAAGAGGAAAAGAGGAAGCTGGAGAATAATTGGCACACACTCAACTCTGCCTCGTCCGGGGCGGAGCGAAAATTTCGGATTTGCGGCAGTCCCTCGGAACAGCTCGGGCCAGAGGGAGAGGCACGTGACGTGGCAGTCATTTTCACTACTTGCACTTGATATATCTTGTATGTTACAAGGCAGAGCGATACAGGTCCTTTACAATTTCTCTCTACTTCATACAGCTAAAATCGACATGGTTATTCACAGTGCATTCTTACATTTAAGGCACTGCACAAGCATACTGCACTCGGATGTGGGATGAAATGTGGCACGTGCACCCAATAGAAAACAATGACTTGGCTGTTCTCAGATAGTTATGATTGAAATATCGATACCTCTCACCAATGGCTAGCTACAGAGTGGATCACATTGGTTGGCCTGAGAAATAGCGCTGGTTCAAACCTGTCATTACCGGTATAGACCCCCTCAATGCCCAGCGTATGCTAGCCACATCTTATTTGTGGGAATAGTTTGAACCCAACAGCATAACTGGCAAGGTGACAGTGACGCCTGAATTTAGCTAGCTCATCGCGGGGCTCTAGCCAAGCTGCCGAAGATCACCGACGCCGTTGAAATATATTTTCCGCAGGAATTCCATGCAGCCGACAGATAGGCGCCAGGATTGGAGTGGAGTCAACAATGTCAGATCTCCGATCTCGACAATATAGTAAACACGAAATCGAAGCATTGCATGCAGTAGTGACCGTAGTACGTGCAGCGTGGGATACAAACACATAGCTACTTGTACAGAGTACACTATAAAGAGCCATGTCCGAACACCGGTGAGGCGGTGTGGGCAAGCCACACGGTTTGCTTCTCCGGGGAGACATGTGGCGTCAACACGGGGCTTCAGCTCAATTCTCCCATCTTCCCAACGTCCCTCGACTAGTAGGCCTGTTCTCAATTCCTTTCGTCTGTCATTCCTTACTTTCATTGTTATTTTTACATTCATCCCACGCGGGGTTTCTTTCATTCCACGTGTTTTGGGCAGTGAGATCGCTGGGAAAACGTGTCACCCCTTGATTCATTCATACTTCTCGCTCCTTTTTTACATTTCCTTGTCTCTGAGATTTAATTTTCGAATCAGTACACCGTCGTTTACAATTTTTGGTAAAAAATTGTACAGGCGTATGAAAAATGTTGACCCGCAACCTTCAACGACCCATCTATGGACTCTCCAGGCCGCTCAGGGTGAATAGAACCAGTCCATCTGCCCATCTCTTCAGACGTCTACAAACCCAGGCCCAACCACCTCAGCCAAGTCCTCCACAGGATGTCGGGGACTTTAGTGCGGAGGGCGGACATCCCGAATTCGGGATCAAACAAACTCTCTGGAAGATGTTTGAAGCTGCCGCTACCGCCGCCGCTTCCATTGCAATCTTAGGGTATGCGCCAAATTAGTTAGATACGAGATGCATAAACTGACCGGATAATAGCGCAGCTGGATATTCATACCATAGATACTATAAACATCTAGTCTTGGAAAAGATCGACAATGCTTTTCAACCGGGTGATCCGGCTCTCGAGGTTGCTGGTGTGGAGTACGGAAAACATCAATATAACCACGAAGAGCACTGGGTTGTCCGTGATGAGCAAGCGAAAATGGACAAGATCATCTCCGGCCAGGCCGGGGGTCACTATTATCTGATCATCGGCGAGAAGGGAACCGGAAAGACGTCTATGATCCTCGAGTCTATGCGCAAGATCAACGGCGATGGTGTCGCCATATTTGAGGCTCACGGTGACCTGGAGATCTTCCGGGTCAGACTGGGAAAAGCATTGGACTTTGAATATCACGAGGAGTACGATCCACCTGACTTATAGGTTCGTTGCCAACAGAATCGACTGACCGGAACTTGCAGTTATATTGGCAGTCTATTCAGCATCCGGGGACCACGCGATACCACCCCTTTGCTCGATATCGAGCGCGCCCTGAATAAATTAGAGAAAGTCAGTCTTAGCAGACGCCGTGCAGGGAAATCGCCACTTATCCTCGTCATGAATTCCACTCACCTAGTCAGAGATGACCATGATGGTCAAGATCTTCTTGAGATGATTCAACAACGGGCTGAACAGTGGGCTGCCAGTGGATTAGTTACGACAGGTAAGCGTCTAACATCGCTGGTTGAATGTGAGTTTCTGACATGGCAAATAGTGTTCAATAGCGACGACTACTGGGTGTATGAACGCTTGAAGCGTTACGCGGCACGGATGGAGGTCATCCCTGTCTCCGACCTACCCAAAGATAAGGCGATGGCAGCTTTGAGGAATTACCGCAGACAATACTTTGGCCAGGATATGCCCTATGAAACCCTTGAGGCCATCTATGACAAGGTGGGCGGTCGATTGTCTTACTTGAACAGAGTTGCCAAAGCCGAAGACATGATGAAGCTCTGCAACAACATTTGCGAAGCTGAAAAATCATGGTTCCTCAACAAGTGCTGGATTCTCGGAATGGAAATGGATGACGATGTGTAAGTTCCCTCGGATCTATTTGTCCACTCCCGGAGCAGAGCTAGAGGTGGCAACGGAGGAGCTCGAGGAAGCTCAGGAATTGGCGAGCTAGAGACTGACCGTTTGCTGCGTAGTATGGATGAGCAAAAGCATGCTTCAGCTGCCATGGTCCTTGCCAAAGCACTTGTGGACAAGGAAAAGGAGATGGACAAGAGATATGACGCTCAAATCGGCCATATCCTCCCAGAGATCCCACTGCATGAAGCTCGGGAGATTATGACACGAGCCGACTTCATTCAAAGCTACGACCATGATAATCTCTTCCACATTGATTCTCGCGCCATGGTCCGCGCCGACTCCGTGCCCATGCAGCATGCGTTTCGCGAAATTTGCTCTTGGGACAATTTCGACAAGCATCTTGAGGGAACCTTGGACCGTATTGGTGACATCGAGAGCCTAGGACGAACTCGTGAACTCACCATCAAAGACCTTTGGGACCAAGGCAAGTACAAGATTGCCATGCTGGACCACAAGGGCCGTGGAAATGGCACAGTTGAGTTCTCCGTTATGGAGCGGGAAAAAGACGAGGATGATTCCGACTAGATATACAGCACTTGCTGGTAGACCGGTTTGTTTCTTGT
The DNA here is from genome assembly GCA_039880875.1 of Aspergillus pseudoglaucus. Classification (NCBI taxonomy): domain Eukaryota; kingdom Fungi; phylum Ascomycota; class Eurotiomycetes; order Eurotiales; family Aspergillaceae; genus Aspergillus; species Aspergillus pseudoglaucus. The sequence goes on along the minus strand of JBDODC010000002.1, from coordinate 939,789 downwards.
TTACATTTATTCATGTACATATTGACACTTTTTTTGTATACCAATTGAATGTTTTTGTTTCTTGGTTTAGGGTTTGAGAAGTCATTTATTTTCAAGGCTAGATACACCGGCGTGACATCATCACATGCTCACCGCCCGCATGCAGCTTTCTGACGTTTTCCGCCCAACAGCTCCAGCTCCGCCCTGTTATTCTCCCTCTTTCCATTTCTCAACTTGATTTTTCGTCCTGAATGTCCAATTTATTTTCTTAACCAAGACCACAGACCTGTGAGGTTCATACTAGTCTTCAACACCATGCCGTCTCACAAGAAAAACACCGAATCTACCTCGGCAGGGGGCATGCGACCCACGCAGGAGTTGCAGACTAGGAAATCACGAATTTCTTCACCGGTTCGGTTTATTTTGGTAGTGTTGAGTAGCTTGACTCTCAGCTCTGGTCTCTTTCTTCTTACGTCTGGAATTCACCTGGACGAGCTCCGGGCTGTGAGCAAGCCCCTGGACTCGCCGTGGGAAATTGGTGGTTTGTTGGCGTGGAGGGCTGTTGAGGTTGGTTTAGCTTGGATACTTGGTTATGATGGTATGTCCCTCTCTCTTCGGCTCGGGATAAACAAGTTGGCTCCTGTGATAAAAAAAAAAAAATAGCTAATTGTTAACTACAGGACGCGACGTGCTGTCTTTCATTTTCCTTACCCACCTCCCCACTTACACCCTCCTTTCCTCCTTCTACAAGATTCGTCCTACGACCATTCTGGTCGCTTATGCTATCACTCTATTCTCAAATACCATTCCCTTCGTCTTCTTCCGCCCTTCAGCCTCTGTTCACGATCTTGCACGTGCCCCGTCCAGCGCAGTGTCCAACCGCAACATTCTCCAAGACCGTCCTACGGCTATCTACACCACAATTGCCGCGACTTCCATTTTCACCGTTGCACTGTACGTCAGCTACGCGACCTGGCTCCCGGCCCAACTCGTCGTGCACTTCGAAAACATTCCGGACATCAGCCTGACACATGCCGGCCCTGCCGGTCTTCCAGTGCTGTTTTTCAGCCTCCTCCCCGCTGGTTGGGCAGCAAAGGATTTCCTTTTTGTAAGTTCAGCCGGTGTGCCGAGTACCTCTGATTCTGGTTCCGAGAAATCGGGGTCTCAACAGGGAGAGTACCTTGCTTGTGCGCTGTACCGCAAGACGTGGGGAGCATTGCCCGCCAAGGCGCGTGTGCTTATCCAGCGGACGATCACTTCAGCTACTCTCATTGTTGCGAGCACAATCGTCCAGCTCGCGGGGACGATTAAGGGCGCTAATGTCGAGGGCGCAGCTGCTTGGGGCGCCGTCTGGGCCGTTGCGACTTTGGCTGTGGGATTGACTTTTGGGTGGATTGAAGCTGTTGATGGTGTATAGGCTGGTGCTCATACGAAATCTTTCTTCCTCTTTCCCATTTTCACAAAAAACTTCCGGGGGCTTTTCGTCATTTCTGAAGCTGAGTTGGTACCGCTTATTTCTTGCATGCTGTTTTATTAGTTTGACGTTCTTAGGTACCATTCGCATGATGCTTAGGAGGTCAGTGTACTATAATTGCCGACAGAACATTTACAGACTGAATAAACTGAGGCGACATCCTTCTATTATTTTATACATGTACTGTTAAAACGATCATTGGTATAAGACAAGAAACAACATGTCAGTCATAAATAACAAGAGATTACCGCATCTCAACTCCCTCACCCCCATCCTCAGAACGCATCTTCCTCTGCGAATCACTCCCATCTATAGCCTTGGGCAACAGCCACCCGGGATGAAAAACATTAAATACCGCAACCGCAGCAACCATCATCGCCCCATCCAATGCAATGAAATACCTCTGTGTCGTAATCAAATACCCATCCCACCCCTGCGCCAACTCAATCGTCCGATAAATACTCCGCACATAAACACACAGCACACTAAAAATCATCGCCGCGAAAAGCGGCACAATCGACCCGTTAATCCTCTGCAAAAGCCTCTTCCTAATCGTCCTCCGCACAAAATCCGCAGCACAGATCACAAACACCGTTATCGAGAATAGCTGGAACACGATCCCCGCGACCATCGTGTAGGTTCCTGGGTCTGTGTTGCCGTTGATCTTGTCTGCTTCGGCAGAGGCTATGCCGCCGCCGATGGCTTGGACGACCAGCGAGATGACGTCGCAGGTGCAGAAGATCCAGAGGTACAGGCTGGGTGAGAGGACGGAGGACTCGCGGCCGAGGATTTTGATGAAGGAGCCGAGGAGGACGTAAATTCCGGCTGTGAAGAAGGTAGGGGCTGCATTTTACTTGTTAGTCTTGCCTCATTGCGTTTTCAGGTCGGATGGAGTCTAACCGATGATCAGGGTTGATATTTGCATTAGGAATGCGTCGGAGTTGTAGGGGCATTGGTTTGACCATGTACGGCCGGCCCAGCCGATAACCTCCGCTGTACTCATTAGTATACCTCAGTGATCGAATTGGTGAGAGAGAAACGTACTCATACACCCCACGGTAAACACCATCGTCCACCAGGTCCTCTTCCATACGCACTGCACGGTATGCGCAATCATCGAAAGACCGAAGAGCACCAGGAACACGATACCTGCCGCCAGGGACGGCATGTATCCATAGGACGTGTTGAACCCGTCGATATAGCCATGGCAGCCAATCCGGAGCTGCTGCAGCATTTGCTGCTGTGGCGTTAGGGCTTGGTCGGACATCGTGATGCTTGAGTAGTATACAAAAGAGTAGAAAAAAAGTATGGCGAGAAGGCTGAACGGGTATTATAACGCTCGAGACACAAACCCCCACAAGGCAGCCACTAAAACCTGTCACAAGCCATCCAGCAGGGCTTAGCCATTAATGAAACAAAGAAAACCGTGATTTGGGGTCCAGAAATGAGAAACCCATTCTTATAAACAAGTCAGAGCCTCAAAAATTGCGCCAAACAAGGCGTTCTGATTGGCTCGTTTTGGCATCTATACCCGCTGTTTCGGACCCTCGCAAACTCCGCCCAATTAGGCTTAGCGTCTGGCATTCTTTCGGTGCTTCTCAAGCAATTGCCGTCTTTGACGTTCGGGTTTTTCTACAATGATACTCTCCGAGAATAGATTTTTTTTTTTTTTCGATTATATACAGTGGATGGGAAATTAATAGATCGCGGTCGGAGTGTCTATTTCTCCGTAACTTGGAATCTGAAATCTTTATGTCTTGGCTGTGGGTGGCTCATCCGGACTATCCGATACCATGATGCCTGACCAACACGGAGTACCGCCTCAAAGGATTCGGAATTCATTCGACCAAGTCTCACTCATCATTCCTCAATAAGCATTCTCAATGAGCGGCAGCTTGGCTGGTACTTATGGTTACAAAGTAGACAGGGATCCATGTCCCAAAAATGTGTCTATCGTGGGATCAGCAGGAGTGGATGTTTCAGGGCTACGAAAAACGTTCCTGTTTTTGAGCCACAAGGCTGGGATGAGATGCACAATGTACGTCTTAGGATTTCCATGTGTGCTGTACCATGTATTGGCGTTGGTTTTAGTGTGATGACATTGCCGGGCGTGTAGCTCGGGGATTACACCATCCCGGCATATATATTCTCATATGAGCTGCATGCAATGTGGCGACCTTCTGTGGACGTCAATGCATGCGTTACCAGGCTTAGATTTCGGTAGCAAAGCAGCTATCCTGCCTCTGCCTCTATCTTTTGGGATACATCACATCGGACCTCGCGCGGAAAATGGAGCCATCCTACTGTTCGATTTGCTTTTTACTAGCCGGTTCTCTTCTCTTGCTTCAACCATGGTAACAAAGTCGGGTGCTATTTATGAGCTAAACACGTGACTCTTATTTCAAGTAAGACGTACAAGAGCCGGATGAGTGCGCAGCCAAGTGAACCATACTTTTCATGTTTATAATTGGCCATGAGACTGAACGACAAAGAACGGATATAAGAAAACCAAGACCAGCTGTTTGCGAGCGATTTCGCTTGGCTACTTAGAAGATTTCGTTTGCGATTCTCTAGGAAGCTAACTTCGATTTTACAGTGTCTACTGATTTGATGCATAGAATGCTCGATACAGTTCGTTCGGAGTCATATTTTTCGATGTCAACAAAAACAGATGCACGGTCATCCCAGAGAAAAGAGACCAACACGCTCAGCTCAACTCCTCTACCAGGACGAAAAACAACTCGAACCACATTCTCCATACCGCACACCGATGAATCGCATTGAAGCCACCTACGCTACATACGCAGCCCAGTTGGTGCCAGAGGTATAGGCAGGCTCATCCGGGGAGTCAAACAAATAGCAATCCTTGCTTCCATTCGGATCCCAGAAGTCAGCAGACTTGCAATCGGCGTTGTTGTTGCACATCTTCAAGCAATCTGTGAAAGTAGCCGCAGGTCCGCTACCGACGATGGTCTTGTCACGGATTTGCAACTCGCACCGGATGTTATACTTGGTGCCATCAATCTCGACGACGCTGTTGTTGTCATCCATGCATTTGGCCTCTGTCGGCGGGGGCGGGGGCGGCGGGGTTGCTGGAACAGAGGGGGTGGCGCCACCAGACTGACCCTGATCTTGACCCTGAGTTGGAGGAGTGCTGGTTCCAGGCCCGGTAGCCGGTCCGCTGTTGGAAGTGCAGGTAGTGCATGAGTCCTCGTCGCAAGCACCCGAGCAGCCCAGCGAATGAGCGCTTGCCCATCCCGGAGAAGAAACGGTTGGCTCGCCTTGGTGCTTACCCAGGTAGCATTGACGGGTTCGCTGATGGAAGTCGACGCTCTGGCATCCGATGTGGGAGGCACAGGAGTTGATGCAGTCTTTCAGAGAGTTCTGAGATGTTTTGTGGAACCAGGCCGTGCCGTGGCGCTTCTGGCAGTCCATGTGGAAGACCTGAGAAGCGTTAGCATTTGCCGTGGTTCTGGCCTTCATAGAAATGCGATCGCTACCTGTTTGTTCTTGGCAGTGTACAACTGGCCGTCGGCATCAGGGCAGTCAGTCGAACACGCAAGGCGCACATCCTGCTTGACATCGACAATCGGAGGGTCGGTAAGATATGCCCAGTCGTGCAGGGTGTTTCCACATTTTGTCGTTGAGAATTCGCCGTCCGTATACATCCGACAAGTACCTTCAGTTTCATCATTGTAATCCGCATAAACATATCGGAAGCTTGATATTCGTCAGCTGCGACGCTCCTCGTTCTGAATTACAAAGCAACAGCACTTACGCCTGACACTTGTCGGTATTTGCGCATGCCTGAATACAGTCATCATAGCCGGTTGTCTGGACGCTATTCAAAAAAGCCGAACCGGCCGATTCGTGCATGCAGCACTGGAAGGTATAATAGCTTCCGTCACTCGCCAGAATGATGTTACCATCGTCTGTGTTGGATGTTAAGAGAAGTTCTAAACATGCGTGTTTTTTGGCGATGCTAGTTTGACTGACCTTGAGGACAGGATGGAGTGCCACTAATGACAGACGGGTTGGGCTTGGGCTGTTGACCCTGTGTCCCAACACAGTCTCTAGCATGGGCCGATCCCGCCAGGTTAAAACTGAGCAGGAGAGCGGCCACAGCAGAACTTTTCCACGAAGACATGGCAGTGGAATGGATAGAGATTCGTGGTGGTGCCATGTCCTCAAGGTACTTGAAAGAAGCGAAGTATATATACACATCATTCTTGCTTACAGCCGATCAAGTTCGAACTCTTTCAGCTCAGTATTCTCTGTCTGCGTTAGCTTCGCCCCCACCCCCTTCCCTCGGACGGTGCATTGTGGTATCGAAGAGTATCCAGCATCTTCTTTTCTCCACCATTCCATCACAAGATATGATGATCCATTTCAGCTGAGGAGAGCGGAATGAGAGCCGAACCAAGACGCATACGCACAGCGCCATTTTCGTACAAATGTCTGCAGAAACGCAATCCCTGCAGGCGATCGATCCATCTCAAACTCAAATGACAAATCGATGAGATAGCCCTCGATATGCCCGTGCCGATCTCGACCAGCTAGACGCAGATGTATGTAGTATGCGGGTTTGTGATAGAGAGGCTAGCTCAGCTGTGGATCAATCAGGTCGGTAGAGCAACCGGAAACGGGTCCTTAGGTCCCTGCATGCCCCATTGGACCGTGCTATGGTTGTGGATATGGCATTGACGTCTTGCAGGTGAGTGTTAGCAATCATGAGGACTGGATGGGTTCCGGTGCTGCGCGCGGGTTCTCAGCTGTCTTGTGGAAATCCGTGCGTACTCCAACACGCACATATGTGTCCATGCCAAATTGGACTCGGTGGTTTTCTACGGAATTGAGTTGGCTAGTTGTGACTGCAGCAGCATGATCTCATAACTGAGGCGTGGCGACGGTGTCCAAGTTTTGTGAAATTGAGAACAGGATTTTCTAAGAAAGTTCATTGAAAATTTACATCTTGCTAAGTGATACACCTCCTAATTGTAGTAATTGTATCCCTTACTGCGTGACTAAAACATCCTCTTCTGGAAGTGCTTTCTCGATCTTGTTCTCCCATGACCAAATGTTCATCCCAACCTTCGTCCCCGACTTAACAGGCATTCCGGCATGCAACGTCTCCGTAAACCCAGTTCCATCCTCCTTCGTATTCACCCAAAACACAGCAGCTCCCGCAATGGGCTTAAATATAGTCCCAGTCTCAGTAGACTCGCAGTCGATATACTGGCACCAATTGGGATGCTCGGGCCTGGGAATCCAGGGAAAGTGCGTGCCACCTCCGGTACAATCACCCTGGAGAAAGACATTGAAGGTAGACAGGCGATTCATGCGGTTCGGGGGGGAGGCAAAGTTATCGTGGTGGTAGGAGAAGAAGCCATTTTCGTGGTACCGCTGCACGGAGATTTCTTCTAGTAGAAGGTTGGGATGGTCGGGTTGGAAACGGACGGCTCTCTGCTCGATGCATTGGATGACCTCGTCGCGGGCTGGCCAGGCGTTTTCGGACTTGCGGTAGTTGTCGTCGGTGCTGCTGACACCATCTCGATAGACCCATGCAGAGGAGAAGCTGTCTTTGCTATTATTCCGTAGGTATTAGTTTACAAATTTGCTTAAGGTAGGATAATAACTCACGTCGTGTCAAGCAGATGCGCTATCTCTGCCGCAGAGACAAACTCGGGGATATACAGGATCTGAGGATCTTCGTGCACGATATAGTACGGCATCTTCGAAGAATCTGGACATTGAAGCTCTTCGTTGGCCGACACCAGACTCAAATTCTCCAACCCATCAGGCCATACTTTCGTATCTGGTTCTTGGAATTCCGTCTGAACCACCGGGGGCTTATCTTGGCCTAGGAGGTTGATCGGGACGGGCCCGCCGTCCATTGACACACCCACCACCTGGACGCCTTCGAAGGAGGCATTGAACTCGATGGTTAGGGGAACGGTTACTCGAAAATTTGCAACGGTATCAAAAGACATGGTGATGGTGAAGAGGCAGGTTGGCCGCCGTAGCGAGAAAGAATGCTTGCGTGGTCTATGTAGTAGTCTGGCAGGGAGCGGTGTGATTCCTGCTGCAAACTTGGATTCAGCGCATTGTATTTTCGCTTGGAATCGCAAATAATCGAACACCAAGTGGACAGACCCGTTGCTAATGCATGCATGATGATGTTGATGGGTTAGATCTGAGCTATTCAGCGTCGATGTGCAGGAATGTGGGGGAGCTGAAGGGGAGCCGAAAAAGCTGAAAGCGTTGAAGATGACAGTTCACTAACCGATCAGCGAGTGCAGATAGCCGGTTGGTCTATGTGTGAACTTTGAAGTCGTTAAAGTGCAGCGCACTAAACTAATTGTAGATTCTTAGCTTCTCTTACAAGTATTATAGATTGGAAATATCTACCGGGCCGCTCCGCCCTAAGCCAAGAACAACTTGCACAGATCCACACGCCCGCATCAAGCTGAAATTGAGCCAATGCGAAACTAAGTACATGTAGATGCATCGGATCATCCACAAAAACAAATCAACCTGATCAAATTTGCAACCCTTCAATCGACTTCTCCCTCCACCCCACTTCGTCAATTCTATCCGATACCCTCCCTCCGTCTCCATCTCACCATTGGAAGAACGGAAGTCGTAGTCGGTCGTAAGCCAAGCCCAGCCGGTCTCTTGGCTTACTTGCAGTGGCCAGGAATCCACCCGCTGCTCTCAGAACATGTCGGGTTGAAACAGCCGTAATGCGTTCCGTCAGCCTTGAACAACGCTATCGAGCCAGCATTTTTGCCGTTGCAGAATGCTTGCGCCTGTTGCTTGGGGTTTGGCTGAGGAGCTGGGGGTGGCCGCGGCTGTGGGATTGCTGGACCTCCGGGACATCCAGCTTCAGGCGACCAGCGGAAGATGTTCAACCAACAAGCAAGAGGATTGGTGTTGGGGATTCGCTGCCAGCCTGCCGCGTAGGACTGACCAACCAACATGGCTAGGAAAAGCAGGCTGAGAGACGTGAGGTTCATGGCTGGCGGATGGGGATTTGATATCCTAAAACCATGGCCTGGTTAGTACTGCACAAGGCGAGGTGGTGTGTCGACAAAAGAAAATACCTTTTTGACTTCGTAAAGTGACTGTGTGTAAGACAATGAAGGTAATTGGAAAATGACCGGGAGCTGAATACCTGCGAGCATCGGCACCCCCTCTTTATACCCGAGATGGATGGGAAGTGCAAGACTTGTCTTTGGCATTTCCTTTGCCTCCAAGTTTCCCGACCCCTCTCCCCTCCCTTGACCGACGTATGCACGCTGACTTCTCATCTTCCTCGCGATCCATTCCCCGAGTGTGTTGGCTGCATCCATTACGCAACTGATAGACGGAGTTAAACTGATCATACTGGATGAGCGAGGCGCCCTCAGCTTTCAGCTCTAGATATGCATCCCGGTAAAGAATTGCCCTACTCCTCAACTAAATGCCTCAAGTGGAACTTGATGGCTGAGGTGTGAGAGAATTGTACACTTCATCTCGCTCAGATTGAGTTTCCACTGATCATGAGGGAGCCCCAGCGCCCCTCTTTTCTTAACTTTCCTCCAAGTGCTCTTTGTCTTTGCATATGCAACTTCATCACATTGCGTCTGGACCAAGCGCCGCAGCGTCACCCTCATACTCGGAGCAAGACGAGCCAGCTGAACTTTGCAAAACTGGACAATGAGGGACATGTTTCATCCACCTTCCTCGTACACCTGTCTACTTCCGGAAGAGTCTGACGCATCTCCGCTTATTTGAGATAGCTACAGTAGCTGCTTCTTATAAGTATTCCTCCCGCTTCCTGATATCCTTTTCCCCTTCCCTTCTGTTGCTTTTGTTCTTTCCCCCATCCCTACCACTATTCTCTTTCTTTTCTCAAACAGGTCTTTGACAATACCGTTTCCATGAAGCCTGAAAAGTACGCCTCCTTGGTCTTTTCGGCCTTACTGGGGGCTGCGGGTGTTGCGGCTCAGCAACAGCTCATTAACCCTGCAAACCCGCCGCCAGGAGCTGGTAGGCCCGGTGCTCCTATCAACCCTGCCAACCCACCACCAGGAAGCAGTAGACCCGGCGCTCCTATCAACCCTGCTAACCCTCCACCAGGAAGCAGTAGACCCGGCGCTCCTATCAACCCTGCTAATCCCCCACCTAGTGCTGGAGGCGGAGGCGGAGGTACTCCTATCAACCCTGCTAACCCTCCACCGGGCAGCGGTGCACCTGGAGGCCCTCCTATTAATCCTGCCAATCCCCCACCAAGCAGTGGTGCACCCGGAGCCCCTATAAATCCTGGCAGCCCCCCGCCAGCTCCTGGAAGTGGTGCGCCAGGAAGTCCAGGAGGTGGTGCAGCCCCAGGTAGTGGTGCAGCTGGTAACTGTCCTGTTCCGAGAAATCAACCGAATCTCTCGCCTCAACCGACAACGCAGATCTCGTGTCCTAACAGTATGTACTCTGTGATCTCATGGATTGATTTTGTTCGAGCCACGCTAACGCTTGACAGGTGACGGGTCTGTATGGGAAGCATACGATGGCACATGGTACTATTTACAATGTTGCACAGCTGCCAATGCGCAGGCTCTCTCAGTTGGCCTTCCTCAGGTTTACACTTATGAAGACTGTCTTCACCAATGCTCGGGCGTGCCAAACTGCCAGGCGTGAGTAATAGACCTTGTTTACATAAGTATCTCAGCTAAAGATCGACAGTGCTACCTTCGACCCCTCGACTGACCAATGCGTACTCTACGACTTTGGCGTGTTTTCGCAGACGGCGCATAGTATCCAGCTCCATGCCTTTGTCACAGACCCCCCTGTGACGCAAACGCCGAGCTTGACATCCCGTCTTTGCTCTACGAGCTGCCCCGAAGCAAACGGCCAGATCTATGTTAGCTCGCATGGCCAGGTAAGTCACCTCGCATCCCTGGATGTAGTATGAATTTTATCTCACAATACATATAGACCTTCCGTATGGACTGCAAGAAGCGCCATGGTACACAGGTCCTCTCTAAGGACATCCTTTCGTCCCTAGAAGAATGCATGGAATTGTGCTCGGCCGCTCCTTCCTGCAGCAGCGTCGACTTCGATCAAAAGAGGGGTATCTGCTATCAGAGCATCAACGACGGGCCGCCGGCTCTTAACGCACCTACATTTGCCAGTGCCCACGCTGTGGGCTGCTCCGGCGCCTGTGAGGGTTGCGGAAATGGATGCTCCGCAACAGCAAAACAGCAACCCGCTAACCCTGACCAGTGCACCAATGACAATGCCGTCATTACCCGTGGCGGCATGCCGTTCAGAGTCAGATGTAACCTCTGCAACATAAGCGATTCTGGCGATTCTGGCGACTTGCGAGCCGATGCCAAGACTCATGATGAGTGCATGGAGATTTTTGTGGCTGAAGAGGCCAATTATGATGCCGCAAACTGGGTCCATGGCCAAGGTTGCTATTTGAAGCCTGGGCCAATCACCTCCATCGATCCGAATACAGGATGCTCTGCCGCGTTCGTCCCGCTGTGGAAGTAAGGCCGAGAAGGTCACTGTGCTGTGTTCTATCTAGTGCTGTCAAGATTCTCGCTATTCCGAGCATTCGAGCTCGGAACCCCTTGTTATTTCACATCGATTCACATGTTGCTTTATTATTGTTGCTACCATTTCGTATGAGAGAGAGAACAGAGGGTGATGATTAGATAGCTGAGAGCTTTTACATGTAGAGCTTTTACCGTTTCTGTATCAGATGATAGGCCTTTACGATCTCGTAGTAAAAAGGAGTACACAGCAGAGATTGCAACAGCCTTGCTCAGTAGACTGAACTTTAAACCAATCGATCCCCAAAGTACGGAGTATACTGGACAAAATCTACCATCCACATACCGCGTGCTGCATTCATTGCGTATGCGCTGAAATGGATTAGCTTCGCGTATTCCGGGACGAATGTCATCCTTCGATAGCCCGTATGCATGCATGGTACTGTTGGAATATAGTTCCACCAGCTGATCATTAACTATTCCACAAAGAAGCCCCTCAGCTGAAAATGCAGCATTCAGCTGATGGAGTCGGTCAACTAAGTTCACACACTTGCTTCATTCCGACTGGACCCCTCTTCACTATGTCGTGAGGCAATAAAACAGCAGTTTTCCTTCTCTCCCGTTTCTCTTTTCCTTCGCCAAAATCATAAGCATTAGCTACACTCATTCCTTTTTCAAGATGGTCAAACTATATGAACCTCTCGGCATTTTTGTCCTCACTACCTCTCTCCTCAATGATGTCCCCACCGCGCACGCCCAGGGACTAGCACTTTCTGGACAACCCGGGTCTACTAAAATGTGCCAGGGTCCAGCTCGGAAAGGAACCAAAAGATACAAATGTGGTTGCTGTTGCTGTGATACAGGGCCGGATGTCGAGTGCAATCCCCAGTGTATGATTTCAACCCCCTGAAAATAAAGAATTGTGCTGATGAAGTACTCTCAAGGCCCCTCTGCCCACGCAAAAATCTTTCAATGTAACGGCCGAAAGTACAAGCAGTTCTGCGGCGTCCGTGAGTTTTCCCTGCGGAAATCCTTTCACATAGTTTCTTCTCATTTGCTAACAGCGATTCAGATGTTGCAACCGCAACTCTTCGGGACTTTAGCTCTCCCTCGTATCAGTCGTGCTTTGATAGCTGTGTAAATGAACCCCTGTGCAATGCTCTGGATTATACCAACCAGCATTGTTGGTTGAAGACGCAGGGTGTGGATCCTCCGCCGAAGCCAATGAACTCGAAGACGGACGATATCAGCGTGATTTTCTTGCCTTGAGTTGTTGATACTTGAGGGACTTTGTTTATTTAAATTCCTGTTTTTGGTTTCGTCTATTAATATGAAAGGCCTTAGAAAATATCTGTGTTAGAACCTCATCGTACAGAAAAACTCGAACTAGCAGGGCAGGAAATCCATTTCTGATAAAATATGTTAACGGCAAGGCTCGGGGGAAAACGTCAATCTCACGACCCAGGATTTCTTGTCCTTCGAAGACGTAATCTAGGGGAGGCAAAGATTGCTGCTTCATATTCATGATCGGTAATACAGGGAGAAATTAGGGTTACATAGCAAGTAGCCCAACAGGCATTCTCCGATTACACAATGACTTTCCTCGCCTCAAATAAACGTGCACACCATCAAAAATTTTACATCAATATACCTGTGATAAACTTAAATCTGATAGACTTGGATAAAAAAAATACGACACCAATTGTACCGAATGGTGTAGTGCCAAGTGGACAATGCACAATCCTCAAAGTCTTCCTTGGCAAAGGCACTTGCAATCTACGATCCAGGGGTCTAGGCTGGTCCTGTATCAAAGAAATTGATAGATAGTCTGGTATATGTCTATGGCTTTTGGAATCTAGAATAGCCAATGGTTTGCCGACCTCACATATGGAACCGTAACCTCGCTACACCATCCTCCAAAACTCATCCACCAACACTGTATTTCTGTGTGCAGCCGTCACAATCAGATGACATGTGCTCTCCAATTCCCGGAGAATCAAACCAGAGGTAGTCGATATTTCACGGCTGTTTTTCTTATCAATAGTATTTCATGACCCCCGAGATAACAGTCAAGTAACGATGAGGTAATATCATAAATATATTCAATCGCCTATCTCAGTTCAAAACGCAGCAACATCTGAATTCCACTAGTCCATCTTCCTGTCATTCTGAAAGTAAACAAGCGTATCCGAAAAGACAGGAAGAATAGTCTCATGAAATTGAATTTCCGCTTGAATGTTCTGCAGAGTATGCTGTACATTCGGATGATCGTGAATGTCCTTGAGGTACTCGATTCTCTCCCTGTGAGTTGCGTGCCATTCCGGCTGTGGGAGGAGTTGTATGGGCCAGTCCAGTCCACTTAATATGGCACCTATATGGATAAGAATAGACTAATGAATACTCTCTTAACTATATGTAGTGGGTTTATACCCTGCTATAGCTTTTGCACTTCGGAGTCTTCGACGCGTCTGTGGACTACATTGGCTTCTGAGGCGTGACGCCCAGGCTGTATATTCGATGTTATTTATCCAGCAGCGCTTGATACCGTCTGGAATATTTGCCCTTTTGGGACTTAACAGACTCAAAATATAATGACACGGACTAAGAAGGTAGTAGTCGAAACGGACACGTGCAACTACAAAATGGACGGTGGTATTTATGATGTTACAAATAAAAATAATAGCGGGTGTAGAGAAGAACAAGGTCTAAAGAAGGCTTTATTTTTATAGAGTGTATAGCTAAAACTACATGGGCACCGAGACAGGCCCTGCCTAATCGAAAGACGGCATGTCATACATTTCCTCGGGATCTGCACATGCTTGTCAGTCTTATATTCAGGAAAATGAGATGGGAGCGACATACCTTGCCGGTTTGCAAGGATATACTTCTTGGTATCAGTGATCTCCTGATCCAACTGGGTAGCCAATTCGTGGTGCATAAGTTGAGCATGCTCATTCCACTTCGCAGCGCCACGAAGAGCAGCCTTCGCCACATGGAATCTGGACACGTGGTTTGCAAGCATCATGTCGAACGGTGTCGTGGTGCTTCCTTCCTCCATGTAACCGTCGATAGTCGCCCGGTCAATGTGCGGTCGTCCGAAGAGGAGACCCTCCAGCTCTGACGGATAGCCGTGGTAGTTGAAGTGGATGTTCCTGTCTCCAGTGAACATGTTTTCGAATGCCTCATTGGAAAGAGCGTGAGGGTGAGCGCCTTCGTTGTCCAGAATCATCAGATCTGTCACGTTGATCACTCGGACGCGCAGCTCAGGAATTCTCTTGCGGAGGATGGCTGCTGCGTAGATTACCTCGAACATCACCTCGACGCCAATTCCTACAAGAACAATGTCTGGTCGGAGACCGCTGTCCGTGCTGCAGAATTTCCAGATCGATGCACCGGCACGGCAGTGGTTCTCTGCCTCTTCGGGTGTCAAGTACACGGGAGTTGGCTGCTTCGCACCGACCATAAGATTGATATAGTTCTTCGATTTCAGGCAATGATGGAGTGTCGACAGGAAAGTGTTGGCATCGGGTGGCAGGTAGACACGGGCGGCAATGGGCTTCAACTTAAGCACCGCGCCGATGAAAGAGGGGTTCTGGTGGGAAAATCCATTGTGTTCCTGTCGGGTCCAGGTACTGGTTTCAATGTAGTTGATGCTAGCCACACCTTGGTGCCATTTTGTCTCTTGGGCCTGCTGCTCGTTAGTCGCCTGGATTTTAGGGAGGGAAGAAGCAAGCATACCATCTTCATGAACTTGGCATATTGCACCATCATCGTATGAACAATACCAAGGAAACTCTCATACGAAGGGAAGATACCAATGCGTCCAGTCAAAGTGTACCCCTGCATGAAACCCTGGCACATATGCTCACTTAGAACTTCAATAACACGACCACCTTTGGCATTCGAGAACTCATCCCATTGGAAATTCCGGCCCGAGTGCGCCAATGCAGCATCCAACTTGTTGCTTTCCAATTCATCTGGCGAGAAGAGCCGGACACTGTGAGGGTTCTGCACGAACACTTTGTCGATGAGTCTTCCGATTGTCTTCATGGCGCTTTCCTGCGTGCCCTTCTGCACACCGAATTGTCTCCAGTCCGGGAGATCTGGAGCCACATAGCCCTTGTAAGCTTCGAAGCGCTGCCCGAGCTTCTTCGAGTCACTTGTTGGGATGACAGATTTGATCTCATCAATCACATCGCCGTTCTCCGTAAAGAGTTCCTCAGGCTTGTAGTTTTGAAGCCAGACTTGCAGAGCATTGAGCTCCTCTTTATCTTTACGAGCGTTGGGCAGAGGGACTTGATGTGAATGGAACGACCCCTCGATAAACTTTCCATGCAACTCCTTAGGTCCTGACCAGCCCTTTGGTGTCCGCAGGATGATGATCGGCCATCTTGGCTTCATGATCGGCTGTCCCGAGCGTGCAGCATTCTGGATCTTGCGGATCTCCTCAACGGCCCATCGCATGGAGCAGTGAAGATCTGTGTCGATGTCCTCCAAGTTCTCGACAATGCGTACCTGGTATCCGTATCCGGTGAACAGAGCGGTTATTTCTTTGTCGTCCATGCAACCAAAAATGGTCCGCTCGCTGATTTTGAAGCCGTTTAGGTGCAGTATGGGGAGCACGGCTCCTGATTCGGCAGGGTCGATGTACTTGATTCCATGCCACGAACTGCACTAGTCAGCAGTGTCCAATAAGCAGTGCCTGGGTAAACTAACGTGGCCGTTGGTCCGGTCTCTGCTTCGCCATCACCGACAACACAGGTGACGATGAGATTTGGGTTGTCCATGACTGCACCAAAGGAAACAGACAAGGCGTATCCCAGCTCACCTCCTTCGTGGATGGCACCGGGAGTCTCCGCGTTGATGTGACTACAAACGTCAGTTTAGTCTATCTTCAGAAGCGCGATTTTATGGGATGAGACCCACCTTGGCAACCCAGCAGTCGTACTGAAGGTCGAGATAAGGTTATGCAAACCATCCTTATCTCTCGCGTAGTGTGGATAGAATCTCCCCAGGGAGCCTTCTAACCAGAGACAAGACAAGATACCCGGTGCACCATGTCCGGGACCAACAACGTAGAGCATGTCAAGGTCAAGTTGCTTGATCAGATAGTTCAGGTGAGAATAAACGAGAATCAGCCCGGGACATGTTCCCCAATGACCTGAGACTAGTTAGCAACAGATCCATCCTAGTTGAAGGTCAATTGCTTACCCAATAATCTAGGCTTGATGTCTTCATGTTTTATATCCCGCTTCAAGAGTGTGTTATCCTGGAGGAAGATCATCGCTAATCATGGTCAGTTATCCACTTCAATTCAACAATATCTAGAAGGTTGCGCACCTGCAGCGATATAAGCCGCTGCTCTCCGGAATTTATACAAAGAATCACATGCCGACTGGTCTAGACATGTATTCTGGAGCTTGACTTGAAGCTCATTAATTGAATCCGGGATATGCGAAGGCAGTGGCTGCGGGTTAGGTCGATCGATGTTCTCGCCCGGCATTATGATAGTGGTTCCGACAGTCGATCGATTGATAGAAGGACAAAAGAATCAAGATATTAACGATCAATTGCAGATAGAGATTACGCCGGATACTATTAGCGAGGTGATTCAGTTGAAATACTTCCGGGAGTTCCAATGTCCGCTAACGTCACAATGAATGGGGGCTGTGATGTCATACATACAAAAACAGGTCAATCTGCGATCAAGTCCACTCATTAGTAGATATCAAATCTCGGGATGTTCTTACTCTTCTCTTGAATCTAGATTAACACTACTCTTTTCACTGTGTTGTGTGGGTGCGATAATTCAATTTCAATTCAAAATGCCGAAGTCAATCCTTTCTGTCAACGCCGGTTCATCCTCCATCAAAATCACCTTTTACACATTCGAACTCCCACCACGAGAACTCGCCAATGCGCAAATCTCCGGAATTACAGCGCCCCCGCCGACACTCAAATATACCAAAGGCGACCAGACACACAAAGAAGAGCTGAAGGACAAGCTGAGCACGCCGCAGGATGCGTTCAAGACCCTGCTTAAACGATGCTTTTCGGATCCGGAACTTTCAGAGGTCGCCAGCAGTGACGACCTGTCGTATATCTGTCATCGGATTGTTCATGGAGGGGATTATCCCGGGGCCGTAGAGATTAATGACGAGACCTATCACACGTTGAAGGGAATTGAGGATTTGGCGCCATTGTAAGTGCGGCATTGAAACGAGCAAGGAGCTGCTTTCTAACAATCCAGGCACAACTTTTCCGCCCTCGAAATTGTCCGGGCATGTCGGGAGGATTTCCCCAACCTCAAGAACATCACCTACTTCGATAGCGCATTCCATCAATCGCTCCCCGAACATGTGAAGACATATCCAATCAACCAGCAGGTAGCCAAGTCGCATGGATTGCGGAAATATGGATTTCACGGAATCAGTTACTCGTTTATTCTCCGCTCTGTCTCTGAATTCCTCAACAAGCCGCAGGAGAAGGCTAATCTGATCGTGATGCATATCGGGAGCGGTGCTTCAATTTGCGCTATCAAGGATGGGAAGTCAGTTGATACATCGTAAGTTGGAGTACGTGGCATGAGTTAAGAGCATTATGGTTGCTAAAGCTCGTAGAATGGGCCTTACCCCATTAGCTGGGCTACCAGGTGCGACGCGAAGTGGCTCGATTGATCCATCGTGAGTTTTCCAGACAAAGTTTAGTATATAGTCGACATCTAACACTCGAACTCAGACTCGTCTTCCACTACACCAACGAAGCAGGCAAATTAAGCCCCGCCAGTACCAAGGAGATGCACATCAGCATGGCGAGTAACAACCTAAGAGCCCTATAAGAAAATCCACCACTAACCAAACATCACAGGCCGAAGACATCCTCAACAAACAATCCGGCTGGAAAGCTCTCGCAGGCACAACCGACTTCTCTAAAATCGCAGTCGAAAACCCACCCTCTCACGAACACAAATTAGCCTTCGACATAATTGTAGACCGCATGATTGGTTTCATTGGAAGCTACTTCGTCAAGCTTGATGGTCAAGTGGACGGATTGGTTTTCGCAGGTGGAATTGGCGAAAAGAGCGCGCTGTTGCGGAAGACGCTTGTTGAGAAAAGTCGGAGTCTGGGGTTTGCTATTGATGAATCTAAGAATGATCAGGGGCCGAAGGATGATCAGACAGTGCTGGATATTTCAAAGGAATCTGGCAGTGGGCGGAGAGTGCTGGTTTGCCAAACAAATGAGCAGGTATGTTTCTTCGTCTTTTTGCCTTCTTCAAGATGGTATGGCTAATCTTAAACAGTTTGATATGGCGTACAATTGCATTTTGACAAGGAAACAGTGATTCCTGGCTTGGCTGAATTTAATTTTATTAGCATATTATTCTTCAGATAATATGACTTCTCAGGACCTCAAGTATAGCAGTCAGTCAAGCCAAATTCAGATATTCTAAACTTTCCACGCTAACCCAGTATATATACTCCCTATTCGTAGTGTCATAATTACTGATAAACGAGAATCCGTCAAAGTGGTTGAAACCTACAGAATCAACGGCAGCAAGCTGGTACCTGTCCATTGTCAAAATGTCTTACACTAGAACTGACCTTCAATCATGTTGTCCTGCCTCCAAAGCTCTCTGGAGAGCAGGATAGCAATTCTGAAGATATCGAAATGGAATTGTTGATGCGTCTCCTGCGTGCGACTAAGGCGATGGAATCCTGTGCCCGAGATGACGACCTTCCTATATGGCAGAATATCGCGAAGACCCTACAGACTTGCCGGCCCGTGAATGAAGACAGATATGTGAATAAAGCGGCGCTGATGAGCGTTTTCCGCGACCTGGAATCTCAGCATGCTGTCATCCTTCGCATCACGGAGCAAAATGCTAGACTTCTTATTCATTTCACTAGATAAGTAAAGATAGCCATGGAGTTCGATCTTATTTTGACTATTTATATTTAGTGAGGAAGTCATCTCCGAAGCCTTTGAGGCTTCATCCACCGCTGAAGAAACTCTGGCTTCCCAGGGCGTCTTGCAGTGGAATTTCCCTAGTGTCGCCGTATCCCTCCCCCATTCGGAATTTGAAAAGCCTATTTTTCAGGAGAACTTGATGTTGTTTCTTGGAAATGCCAGTCTTGAGCCGCTAGAAGAATTTGCGGCCAAAACATCCAAGGCGGGCGTAAAGGTTTCTAAAGCTCGCGACACAATTAACCCTGCTTTCATCATACACTTCCTCATGACCCTGATAGAGGTCAACGGCAGCCGCGTATACCCTCCTCTCCTTCGAAAGCGCATCAAAGATGATGTCACCTGGGACGACTCGGGACTACCATGGCGACGAATCCCATTCTGGCTTATGCTGCGCGTTTCGGTGCAACGCTTGCTTTGCCTGGCAATGAATGAGGAGAATGGACAAGCGCATTACAAGTTTTTGATGTGTGGCGTTCTCGCGCAGTTACTGACGGACTCCATCAGCAATCTGAGTGTAGAGCTGTGCAGTGTCCTCAGAGCCAAGTTGTGCCGTCTTTTGGCTAAGCTGGAGAATGAGAAGGCAGCTGCAAGTGCCTCTGTAGCTCTTATCTGTAACAACCTCTCTGAAGACGTCGGTTCTCTCTGTCGGAGCGCAATTGAAGCTAGCACATCCGCAATTGAAGCTCAGTGGAACGCATTCAAGGTGGACTGTCGACGCAAAGTCCCTTCCCTCCCGCTTTGTGCTCAGGATAGTGAGCTTCAGTTGACTCTTCCCAATAGCGGTTCTTACCTTCAAGAAGACTTTAGCCATCGTCATCAGAGGTCGAAACTTTTGGATGTTGACCCGGTCACTCTGGGTCTCAATTCTAACAAGACCACAACAAAATTCTTCGGCTCCCTGACTTCGTGTTATTTTGCGCTGGAAGCATCTGAGATGTCCATTGAATCTGCGGCTCATGATGTCCCTGGCTTCCGGAGTACTGTTCTCAACGTTGCAAGGAGATTTCTACCCAGATCCGTGGTTATTTGGAGGCCGTGGGAGACGCCTATGAAGTAAATCCAGAGCAGATGGGTACCTTCATTCTCAACGTATTCGAACAATAGGTATACATGGACAAATGCGCCACTTCCCTTTATCCGTTTCTACTTGAATATAATCCATGTTTCAAACCGGATATGCTCGATGTTTTGCTACTATCACGCCTTGACAATATGTGGCGTCTTCAGAACATTCAGCAGTATCTCCACGGTAGATGCACGCAAGCTAAGAAGCGCATCACCATATTGGCTGATCCGCAGGACGGCTGCTTTGCCGCTAGATATTTTGAGCATACAGAGAAACTACATGGTCTTGAGAAACGTGTCAATACTGCATCGATAAAATCTAGAGATGCTAAAAAGATGGAGCTACAGGAAATGAACCGCGACTACAGGGACCGTACGGAGAAAATGTCACAAACGTTTTGTACACAGCGACGCAGTCCGGATGGCACGCACAAGATCCATGGCTGCACCCATTGCTGGCACGTTCGTTCTCGTCGACGTCCTAAATTCAAGTCCATGAGGATTCCTTGCCAAATAGCATTAGTCAAAAACGCACCGTTTTATTCGAGCTCTCGCCTCCTGCAGCGTTTGCAGCATATCGCAGTTCTACTTGGGAAATCATCAACTGCTTCTCTCCTAAGTTTCTGCCAATTCTGGAAGAAGCACCGGAGATGCTCTTGGGTAACTATTCTCAGCTTAAGGTTCATTACCGAAACAGCGAGGCCTTTTATTTGGCGTCAAAGACAAAGTCTTATTTTGGAACACATTTTAATTCCAAAAAGCTACCTACTGACGCCTTAACAGTGCTATTACCGTTGGGATTGAGGCTCACGTACTACAACTTGAAACGTGGTATTTGGCCAAATCTTCTACCACGGCAATTGATGTTCGCTCACCTTTTTGCCTTGGACCTTCCTAAAGAGCTTGCCTTCTCAATTCTGTACTCCTCAGAAAGTTTCGCGCCCAACAGAAGTGGCCCTACCTCGTACGAGACAATTGCGAGCATTACCGAGTGTCCATCAGATTTGACGATTCACGAGTACACCTCTCATCAGGCCTTAATGGCAGGAAGAAACAGATGATGGCTTTGCATGCTCACTGAACCGGCCTCAGCAAATGTCAACTTCAGTCTGCAGGACACCGCGATCCTCTTCCACCATCTTGCCCTCCAGGTGGGACCCAGGCTGGGTGATGATTATCTGCGAGATGTTCACGTCATGCTTAGAGATACTGCATTTTGTCAAACTCTCATCGGCCAAGTTGATCGGCATACGGAAGCGATTGCTGAGAATTGGCGTGAGATCAGCTATATGGAGACCATGCTGACGCTGATTATTCGACTGTGTACGCTTGGTGCCCAGGAAACATTAGCTGGGGCTAATCAAATTCTGCTGAAAACCTGCCGCATCACGCTCACATGGATGGTTCGCTTTCGAAACAAAATCAGGACCACGCATGAAGCGGACCTCGCGGAAAGGATTGCGAGATATGGTTTTATGTCAGCCCTGTTATGTCGCAGAACGTTTGCGCTCCAAGCCTACAGCAATACAGATCTTGATGAGGACTCGTTCAGATCTTTTGTGGAAGCCACATTTGCCATGCAAGAGAGTCTTGTCGTCAATCTGAGCCGATTTTCGACCACCACGTGCAACCACCGAATATTCCCAATAGATGCAAGCCTCGGTCTCGCTTCCTGATGATCTGCGCCATTGGAATATCATCAACGTCGACGACGAGGGACATGTTGAAGGGATCTAGCGCCATTTGTGTTCTTCGACTGTTGTGATCAGTCATTTCCTCAATTACTTCGTCTTCCCCGCTCATGCGAAGCAGTTCAGCATCAAGCCCCAGGCACCGGGGTGGGATGTTCCTTTGTTTTCCGCTGATAAACTATGGGCAGAGGAAGGGGGTAACAGGCCAGAGATCACGACTGGCTTTAGCGGCACGGATGACAACAGACATTTGCTTCAGATGACGATTGGCCAGCACGATCTGCCAGGCCTATCGCATACTAATGCAGAGGTACTGACATATCTCCTTCAGAAGAGAAGCCGGGGTTGCATCTTAGCGGCCAACAAGCGTGGGAGACGTTTCTCGGAGTTCGAGCTGCTAGACCATCTCAACGCTAATAACATGCGTATTCTCATCGACGCTGGCGCCTTCATTTTGGAGATAGATAACCGATCCTTGGTCAAAGCATGGCTGGACCGGGTTCATGAGGCCCAGGGAGCTGTTTATTTTGGAACTGATAACAAGGCTTGGGTCCAGTACCGGGCTGGCAAGGCTGTTCCACTGATAACCACATCATTTGCCGAGAATTTGGATAACTGCTTGGTTTATTTAGACGAGGCGCATACTCGGAGCACGGATTTGAAGCTACCAGCTCAGGCTAGGGGCGCACTAACGTTGGATTTGAACCAGACTAAGGACCACACTGTTCAGGGTAAGTCATCTATCTAAACCTTCTTTAGGATAGCAAAGGATATGTACTAATACATAGCAGCTGCAATGCGGATGCGTTAGCTAGGAACAACACAGTCGATAGCGTTCATCGCGCCCCCAGAAGTCCACCAGAGCATTTTGGATGTCTGCAAGAAGAGCTCCTCAGATAAACTCAGCTCCTCTCATATTGTTACTTGGCTGTTGGATCAAACATGCACTAACAATCAGGAACTGCAACCCCTGTATTTTTCACAAAGCAGGGACTTCTGCCGACGTACACAAGCGGCAACGACTTGGAATCAGTTTCTGTCCCAACCAAAGCACCGAGGCGCATACATGGCAGTCTTGCAGCAACCAGAACGACAAGGCTTGGAAGAATTGTACGCGCCAGAGAAGCCCTCAGCGTGGATATAAATTCCATGGCTCTCTCTGGCGAACTCCGTAGCTTCGAGAGAACCCTTCAGCACCGGCAAGATCAATCGCAACATTCCACCAGCTCAACCCGAAGCTCGGCTTTCGAAGAAGTTGAGCAAGGACGGGAGGTTGCTTTTGAGATCCAAGAGGAGCGAGAAGTGCAGCGTCCTTGTCTTCCGGTTTTTAAATTTCCGGGATTGCATCAAGCTATACGTGAATTTGTTACCACTGGCTTGCTAAATGGGAATAGCGGATACACAAGAGCGTCGACGGCGCTGGCTATGACCCATTTGGGGTAGAATTACAGAATCCGGACCTCTTCGCTGGTGCGCCATCTGTATCTCGCATGAGTTCATAAGAACAGTGAAGACCACCAATGCAGGAGTACTTGATGACTTTACCGCAAGCGCCCTTTCACTCTATCTATCAACTAAAACATGTTAACAATCTCCCAGCGACCGGTAAACTAGATTCTCTGGAGTAGAGTATCCGACACAGCACTACTCGTCATACCAGAAGCCGAGCTCCTGATTCCCCTCCTCCGAACAGCCAAAATACCACCTGTACACCACCTCGTGTACGCTTCTCCCGTGACCAGAAAAATGCAGCACTTCAACCGCCTCAAATTTAACCGCCTCAGATTTTGCTCTATTCCCACCTTCCCAGAGGACTGGGAACCACCATCATGGCTAATATTTGAACTCGGGATCCTGGGCGGACGGCTCTACTTTGAATTCCCAGAATATCACCACATAAAAGAGACTCTACGCTTTGAATCACAAAACAATGGAGCTTTCTCGGAGGAAGACGACAGCGACTACGAAGACGATTCCCAGGCCACCACCAAAAACACCCTCGCCTTCCTTGGCGAGTGGCTCTTTTTGCGCCTCCAGGGACAGGACATCACTCATACACCCATGGGATACGTATGTCAAGGTTGGCAGCTCCGGGGTGACCATCCGTTGCTTACACAGAGGCTTGTTGACGTCGATGTTTCAGGTAATGGATATAAATACCATCCAAGTAGTCAGAGTGATATTGATATTGAAGAAGATGTTGATAGTGATGAGGGTGAGAGTGAGGGTGATTATGGAGATGAGAACGAGAATAAGGATTAAGTTGACGAGGATAAGAACGATGATGAGGGTACTGGATAAATGGTTATTTTTTAGTTTTTTGGCTTTGCGGCTTGCTTGCTGGAGCAAGGTAAATAGGGCTAGGGTTATTTGTTGGAGTATCATTTCCCTGTGTATGAGTGCCAAGATAATTTCATACCTGATTCTAGCCGAGTATCTCAATCAACCGACTCGTATCCTTCCAGGCAGCGGGCCGCAGGACAAGGATGCAAGCGACAAGATTGACAGCTGACAGGCACATAAGCAAAAGCAACTTATCAAATGAGAGAAAAAAGAAAAGAAACCCCACGCGTCTGCTTCCTTTCCGCCCCTTCTCCCACCCGTATTCTGTATGTCAGATGATTATATCGAACGATAATTGATAACTGCAAACATTGGGTCAATCGTGAATAAATGTACGGGATGCATATTGCAGGGTGCGGCTACCGGAGCACTCCGGGATACATACTCTTGAAAATCATAGATCCATTGATCACTCCTTTTGACCACCCGAAATTCTAATAATCGACAGAAGCGACAAGTAACGATGGTTGATTCTATGTGTCACGTCTTTTGGTATATCATATGATGGATCATATTATCATTATGTCTTGTGTTTACAGGGATGGACAAAGTATGATATATAAATATCGTATCAAACCCATGTGATATACCACGGGAAATGTACCGAGACGCGGGATCTCGTGGATCAGGTACGGCTGAATTGTTTGATTATCTCTGAATTAATGAACCAATAGCACTATCAAACAGAGAGCCAGCATCCATGTCATTAATAAGAAACAAAGAACACAGCAGAAAAACAAATCATTTCTCCCGTACCAAAACCGTACATAGAAATCCCCCGTCCATCTTCCTGATCCAGGATTACGTACTCTTACCGTTTGCCGCTTGTTACCGGTTTGATGTCAGATTCTCGGAGCAGAGTCGTGGCGGTCGTGGAGATATTTGTCATGGCGAGGTTGCGGCCGATATACATGCAATGGCCGATGCTGGAGGGCTTTAGGTAGCAGGATAGCTCTTTGCTTGGTTTCTCATCGAGCCGGCGGGATGGGTTGGATTTGTTGCCCCAGATGGAGAGGTTGTGGTGGAGGACGCAGTTTGAGACGCAGATGTTGGTCTGAAATTTAAGAAGGTTGCTTCTGACAGGAGTATGGGAGACATACCCCGTGTGGAATATGGTAGTCCTCTATGTCGAGTCCACCAAGACGGCCAACACGACGCCCTAAGGACATAGTGGACACAGGATTGATGCGGATGTTCTCTCGAACGCAGGTCATGAGATAACTCAGCGATGATTCCAGACCTTGGATAGAATAGGCTGTTTTATCATCGGAAAGGGGAGGCAGAGTAGACTTGATTTCGTCTACGACGGGAGCCAGTGTATCCGGATTCTGGAGAAGATGCCAGAAAAGGAGTCGGGGTGTCTGAAGTTGAGTGCGATCCGGCAACACTTGTCGTGTTAGGCAACTCGTAAGATATATAAAGACACGCACTCACAGAGCCGCAAAGGCTTCAGAATTGATCTCCTGTTCTGTTGTGGACCCAGTACCAGGGTCTACAGCTTTAATCAGACTCTTCAGAAAATCTTGTCTCTCAGACAGATTACTTTATTTATCTTGTACTTGACGCATTCTGCACAGACTTTTTTAAGATCATCATGGTTTTTTATCAACCGTCTCATCCAGGGAATTGGTGACCACTTGCTGATCGTCTTGGTGGCACTTTGTCAAGGTAGCTCTCCCATGATACCAGCCAAGAGTAGATGGTCATTGATCGCAGGTAATACTTCCTCATGGCCTCTCTGTTGAGCGCCAAATGGTTTGCCAAATGCAACGGCACCCAGGATATCAGAAACGTAGAGCGAGAGCAATAGTTTCAGGTCAAAGGTCTCTCCGGTCTGTGCAAACTCCGAATTGTGTGGTTATACAAACTTATTTTCCTCGTGGCATATATCTGTGGGTTTTGTTCGTTGAGCTAGACGCCATTATTGGAACTTCTGGCAGGCTGTGAAAACCAGTTCACTTATCACTGTGCCGTGCTAATTTTAAAAGCGATGCTTGAAGGAGCAATAGATGATGTAGTTGGCATATGTTCATACGGTCCTCGTTACTGAGGAACTTGGTGCTTTAGTCGATTAACGACACGTGATGGACATGTGACTTTGTATACAGTCGTGTCTTAACAAGAATCAAGGGACAAGTCAGCGCATGCCTACATAACTATCAGAGGCCAAAGCGGATCCTCCTTCACTTCGCTGTCAAGTTACCCGACAGACACAATTGCGTATGCCGCATTCCATGACATGCCATCAAGGTAGCCAAGAAGGGGGGAAAGGTAAAAGGGAAAACCTTCCCAGCAAATGAAAGAATAAATGAGAACATACAAAATACATATGGCTCTGTCCATACCGATCCACGACGGAGTTTAATATTCTGTTTCTGCAGCCCGCTCGATACCGTGGAATGCAATTATACCCAAACAGGCAAGGGATGTTGCAGATGTGGTGATACGTGACTGTAGAACATAACACAGCATTGCACTCGCCACACAGCAGGTATTTGCGTGATATCAATACTCGAAGTGCATGGTTGGGGGATATCCTGTCGGCAGAACTGAAATGGTATTCTATACAAGTGGAAATTGCATGGTCCGTATTCCGTACAGCGTACAGTACACCGCACTCACTCGTACAAAGTACAAATAGTACTTTCGTCAAGAATTCTAGACTCGAATTCGATACAATTCTGCAAACCGATCCGACGACCTGGAAATGCGATTCGATTCGGTGGATCACACCATCCACACCGGGCCGAGAGTCGGGTGGATGCTATCCGATTCATGCGTCGCTAGCATGCAGAATATAAGTATACTCCGTACCGACTATATGGATAGTGAGATAGCCCGCATACACCGTAGACTAGAAGGAGATGATCGACTTCCAGAAGGATCCAATCGTTGGGCACTATGACCCGGATTTGGTTCCGCGGACCCAGTTTCTCTCAATAGCTAGAATTCTCCGTCGTAGATGGAATGGAGTCGATGCATTATTGGGGGGTTGGCAATCGGTTGAGTAATATACGGGGTACGTACATGACATGCGAGGTGAGTGATTATTGGCGCAGAATTGGGAGTATGTACCCAACATGGCCGTCAATGCATTCGTAGAACGTGATAGACTCGACTCGATAACTGGCTCAGACTTCTTCAACGGTAGAGGCAATTCACAAACTCAATTTAACAGTGGTATAATAAAGTAGAATAACGGTGAGTATATGGAGCGGTGACTCCTATTCAACGTTAACCATAAAAAGTAACCATCGATCTCAATACAATAGGCTATGGCCCGATATCCCCGATTATCCATACACCGTATTCTAGAAGCACTAATTAAATTGATCGGATAGTCCAATGCCATGGAAACGCGACTCGTAGATCTATTGGCCCGGGAGGCACTCCGGAAGCCCAAAATAATACTCCATATGGAGTGGCTGGAGCTGAATCATAGTGCTCGCTGTCAAAACCATAACATCATATGCTATAACAAAAGTACCTAATATATCTCCGTAACAGGGGCAAGTTATATCAATAGTACTTATACCCCGGGAATGGAATGATCGACTTCCAAAATGATCCGGTTCCTGCACTAGATGGCACGGAGTATTGGGTTGCTTCCGCGGCTTATCTGTCCTTTAATTTATTGACAGAAGATTAATCACATGGAACTCCATATTATAAGATATTATAGGGTGACAGGTATGAATCAGGAGAGGCACGTGTTTGGGCTGCAATGCTAGTAATCCAAACTTAGATGTTCAGAAATGATCTGGGCTACTTGCATGGAAGTACCATACAAAGTGCCAGGTACAAGTGCAGGATCATCCCGGGTGCGTTTTTTCTTTTTATTCAGTATCCCCTGATAATCCGATAGGAATGTCGCGTGGTGGCAAATAGCTCCACGGTAATCAGCGTCCAAGCGCTGTCAATCAATCAATCCCCTGTTGGTCCTGCAAGGTAGTCCAAACAGTTTTTGTTCTGTCTCACATTGACCTTGTCCTATATGTGTGCATGAAAAGTGCAGAGTACAGTGTCCCAAGTATTTGTGATGTGCAGACTAATGCATCGAGCCGAAGTCTGGAGATGCAGCTGGTTTTATTCGGTATGTGATGTACTTTACAGTATTTACCATACCGTACTGTTCCGTACTACTCTCTATGAGTGCATTCCACGAATATCAATGAATTATGAGGATTTCTGGAATCCGAAGGCGAACCGCAGTGGATCAACCCATCTTAATCAGCCATATTATTGGGTCTGGAGCCCATCCCCAACTAGGAAATTGAAGCTATCACTTGGAAGCCGGACTAGGAAGCTCGCGGAAGCGGAAAGTCTTCTGGAAGGTTTCCTAACGGTTTCCATTGGGCCTCGGTTGTTTCTAGCGCCTTTCTAGTGGTATTGTTGTAATAACTGGCATTACGCTCATACAGATTATGAACTGGTTCACTTGTACTTGTAATCCTTATATATATATTCATGCATATTGAAATGAAGAGGCGAACATGATATACAGAGTTTGTACAGATACAATTACAGGTACCAGGTACAAATACACACTAACGGACCCAACTATGGTCCAGTCCATGGTAACTTTTGGATGGAGCGATTTAATTCTTCTAGAAGGATTCTAATGCGCCAACCGATCAGGATCGATCTATATAAATCCCTCTATAGACTGGGTGATGATAATATAGCAGAGTCCTGTGTACAGGATACTTGTCAACTTCTCTGGTCGCAGTGTAAACGATCACCCGGAAGCCGGATTCCATGGATTCTATCAATCACTTTTACAATTAACATGTTACTCTACAATTTCAATTCAGTGCAGAGTACTGTATTCTCAGTCTCTGTACTCTGTAGAGCATACTTTTTACCTATAAGTTGGAGTGTTTTACTCGGTTGAAGACGTTGTTCCGTCGTTAGTTCTACCCTTTCAGCTATGTCAGAAGACAAAAGAACCGATCGGGAGAAGACTACGAAGGATTATTGAGCGGAGTCCGGAGTACATAATCGAGGCGACGACTATTGGTTCAGCAACAGTGGTGGATAGCAGAAAGTGGATAGATCAAGCCACGGGACCCAGACTCCTTAATCATTTCCAGAAGGGCTTCTGCAGAGTTAATGTGGCTGGGGTGAGCCGTACTTGTGAAAAGTGGCAAGTTGCAGGCCAATTTTCGGGTTCCCGGGGTGGACCGATTCTAGGTACAGGTCTGGGCGTTGATTTCTGTATCAATTCTAGAAAAAGAACTGAAGGTGTATAGTGCACCGACTAAGGATTACCTATGATGTTGGGTGATGGCTCTATCGGACACTGCTCCGTCGACTATATAACTCAGCACGGCGCTAGAAGGCGGCAAGAACAAAACGGGGCCATACAAAACTCTGGATTTGGTCCTACGTAACAGGACGGGCTGGTGCGGGAATCCAAAAAAGTGGGCAGTGAGGGCATGGGGTGGGATCAGCGATCGTTCAGGTGTGAAATCATAACACTAATTAGGGTAGGATGAGGCTGGAATTAGAGGGGTCCACTTATCCCTGATCCTAATCTTTTGGTATTTCGTATACGGAAGCAGCACATGATTAATATATATATATATATATACATATGTATGTATGTATAAAAGGGAGAGAAAAGCAAAGATAGTACGAAGTAAAGTATCGTCTAAGACGTGTTTTCAATGTTCCAGATGTGCTGTTTCTCTATGGTTTGACATTGAAGATAGATCAGAAAACAAGGAGAAAGGGGATCCTCGCATCGAACCAATCCATTTAATCGAACGGAGCCGTCATCCGAGACTATGTACGTAGTAATGTAGGTCTCCAACCGCGCGAAACTTCTGGATGCTGTAATTAGCCATTGTGTGGAGAACTGCATATGTATGCATGCACTTGCCGGGGAACTGGGAAGTGAAGAACTGCAGGATGGATATTGGCATTTGGAATCTCGCGTGGTCACATCTAGATTTATTAGTCTAGAGCACTTGGTTGTGCTCCGTACTCTGTAGAATCTACTGCATACAATTGCTACCAACCACTATGTTTTGGATAGACCGAGCATGCCCCCTATTCTTTACCATACGATACATACCATACACGGGTAACGACTAGTCAACCACGCGAGTCGAGACAAACCTAGCGGGGCCACTAAACTGTTCCCGGACTAGGGCCCCTGTTTAGGTTCTGTTCCTGCTTCCGCCTTTTTGGTGCCGGGGGAATGAAATGGGCTCCACACTAGCTGGGAATAGAGTGGATTTCCCGTTGTGTCCGACGAAGTGGTTCCTAGCTTTTGGTGGAGTGGAGTCAGCTTGATTATTTATTTTCTATTTATTTTCTACCTGTGATTCCAGAAGTATTACAGGAGTATCGGACGGTATGTATGAATCATGTATAATTAGCTTTCCGGAATGCTAAACAACCGAATAAACGGCCAACGACCAACCAACGAAGTAAACAAAGGGAAGGGACCTAACTTGGGTAAACGGCCAGAATCAATCGGAATCTACTTGTATCGTCTGTATAAAAGTACTTGTACAAGTATGGGTACAAACTCTGTAATGTGTATCGTTCTGTCAACATTGGGTAAAAAGGGGGATCCCCATCCACGCAGCTTCGCGTACCTTTCCGCCGGGACATGGGAGGTCCCCCCACTACTGTTACAGTACTCTCTGTACCACGGTTCCATACGGTAACAACAGGTATTACCATGACATACTAATACCCAATAATGTTTAATATGGGATGAAGCTATTATTGACCAAACAGCCTGTTCTCTCCGCTGTTGTTCGTTCTATATTTTTTTTTTCCCTCTCTTTTTTTATTTTTCAATTACAGTTAGCTTCCGTTCTGTCTTTTTTTTTTTTTTTTTTGGTGATTACTACATCAGCCTCCATCACATCGTCCCTATAACTATCCTGATGGACCCCCTTCATCGATCTTCTTCTGCCTTGTAACTTCTCCTTCCTCTTCATTCATATATCTAGCCACCCTCCTGCCTCTCTTCCTCTCCTTCTGGTTGACTTTATCGCCATACTTTGATCTCTATCTCGACATCATCCCTCTCCTCCCTCGCCGCGTATTGCCGAATCTCTATATCTCCTGCCTCCCTTGGCTCCGACGTGACCTCACCCTCGGTCTCTCCCTTGCGATACATCAAATCCGATAAATACACTTTATTTATTTTCTTTTTTATTTTTGACTTCCCGGAAACAACGGAGCTGAGTTCCGCGACGCTCTCCTTTCTTTATCATTTCCCAGGATCCCGAACTCCCTTGCCGTTGATTGCATTAGTCCGGTCCATTTACTCGGTCACCTGGATTCATTCTCTTCGTTATTACTTTATTATCGACCAGATCGCCCACCAGCGACAACTACAACAACAATAATAATCCTGCTGCTCCACGGCCCACAGTTACTACTGCCGCCGACTCGTACTTAATCACACGCGCGCTTTGCTGGCCCTCGCCCTCCGATCCCAAACGCCAGCCACAACAAAACAACAAAGAGCAAGAAAAAATAAAAAATAAAAATCGGAACGATCCGTCGAATATCCGGGATCCACTTCTCCTTCGCTTTGGCGCTCTCGCTTTCATTCATTTCTGGGCTGAAAGTTTCGTCCGTCGACCACATTCCTGCCCTACATCTCTGTTCTCGGCGGCTGCATCATTCTTAAAAGGATCGCCTTTTCCGATCTCATCTGCAGGTCCCTTTTTTCTTTTTTTTACATCTATCTATCTATCACCCGCCGGTCTTCTCCTATTCTCAGACTTCCGTTGGACCTTTTAATCGCTCGATATATTTCTACTATTTAATTCTTTGGTGAGTCCCTCTCTTTCTCTTCTTCAACTAGTCTGGGATACCTACTATATCCTCATATCCTCGTTACCTGTGACTTATTCTGACCATGGCCCTCTCTACAGAATCTACAATGATCCTCACAGACTTCTCTGCTTTCAACATGGGACGTGGAGCCTACGATACCACAGGAATCAAGAAGCCCGGCGCGCCACCACCGCCGCCCAAATAAATCCATCCTTATGTGTTGGATGCGATTTTGCTTTTCTTCTCGTTCTCCAGCGAACAAAAAGTTTCTTTACGGGTTTTTTGACATTGTTTCCTCATGGCGCCTACGGTTTCGGGTAGTCGACTGTGCTACCAGTTGATTTCTTTCATCTTTCCTTTTAGTAAGTACTCAAGTGTGACCTCTTCTGACATGCTTGGAATTCGAACTAACATGTGTGATAGTCTATGTATCACTAGTGTTACCATTTTCGCTTCTTCGTTACCGGATTCCTGCCCTCGGGCCACTATACGTCTTTTAATGCCTTGTCTTTCAGCGTGGGCTTCTTCGGACATCGATCTTCGGCGCTCGATTTTTTATTTTTCGATTTTTTTTTCCCCTACCCATTTCTCGCTTAGCGACATTGCCGGATACATTTTACTACATCTTAATTTCTTCGATACGACCATTCCGACAGATCGACGACGATCTGAGTTTTGCCAAAAAGTCATTTTGGTGTTTTTTTTTTTTTTTTCAGATTTTTTCTTTTGTTTGCATTGGATTATTGATTGGGTTGATTGGCGTTTGACATAGACGGGATGGATTTTCACAATGGGGCATTATATGGGATTTTCTTGATACCAGACAGAATTAGACTTACCGACCTCGCGGTCCAATCGTGTTTATTATTGATCATTATTTTTTTTGAAGATTTTCTTCAGGATACATTCCTCTCTGGTGTACTATTACTATTACTACTGCTAGACCAAGAATAACAGCGACTGTATGTTGTTGTGCCCAAATACATCCATCTCCGTATTCCCCGATCGACCCCCCTGTCTGACAGCTGTTACAATATCCACCGTCCTGCCTCACTCGACTGGCTTGCCGATTGCAGCACGAAAATTAAAAATTTCTCGTCTTCAGCTCAGCCATCCCGGAGTACCCTGGAAATACCCAGCGATATTGCACTAATACTGTACCTAGCCCTTAGTATCTGTAATATCTTGCATGCAAAATTTTTTCTACTTGCTATTTGGGCATCCACCCAAAGGATCCATGAACAAATCATGGCCTGCAACGTCACCAGCATAACACAACTAAACCGGGCACCATTCAAATCTTCGTGCTTTAGTCGTATGTATGGAAACGTCATTTCCATGCGTTCGAAAAATGCACTCCTGCGTTGGTGTTATGTGGCAGTCCGTATAGAGAAACAGCACCGTATCGGGTAGGAATTATATGGGGTATGGGTGACTTGGCCTATTGGGCCCGTAAGTTTTTCCAGGCTTTTTTTCTATTTAGTTTCGAAGTAGGATTTCTCGCTCGGCGGTTTTCGCGGGCTACGCGATTGAAAATTGTATATATTAAATTTAAATAGATTAGAGGGACTGTTGAGTATTCTAAGTTTTCGCTGTGTGTTGTCTATTGGGATGAATTTGTAGTCGGGTGTTGGCCTTGGCAGAGAAAGCACTTGTTTAAGCGTTGAAACTGTCGCTAGGATATGGGTGATGCTATTGGACTGAGGTGCTTCCGTGCCTGTTCACTATTTGAGTTCTGTTTCTGCTTACTTTTATATACCCTGTACGATGACGGTGTACTCCGAAGTACTTATGCCTGGTACTCTCTATGGTGTTTCGGCGTAGTACGGAGTGATTGGTATGTACTTGTATTCTCTAGGACGTATTTGGCTAAGTATGCTATAACCTGGACTCGGCTGCATTCTGTAAGGATGTGGTAATACATGTAGAGAGAAAACGGCCATCCATATGCATCACGATGCCCGGGTAGTGGGAAGAAGCTACCCCGGATTTCAATGCCAAGAACGCAGAGTCCAGCAGGCTTATAACAGTCTTCTTCTATACTTCGACCGCATATATTCAAAAAGCAAGTATAGTTCGTTGAGTGTTCCATACATCCAGCATATGCTAGTTACCGAATTGGGACAGAGAAGTACAGAGTACCCGTGACTACTAACGCGCTAAACCATTTTGGGACACCCACCCCGTCTTCAACGACCGCCTCATCATCATCATCATCATCAGCAGCAGCATCATCACTCTTCCTCCTCATCCTTCTCCTCTCCCTTCAACAGCTCCATATTGACAAAACTTTAAGCTATTCTTGTCTACCGACTATCCCCCTTGCCAGTTGTCACCGCTTTGTCCCGCTCGTGACCACATCGTTGTCCCTGTCGTGATCGCCTTGCTCCGTGGCTGACGAACGACCGAACTTGCCCGCCTGACCTCAAACCCCGGACTATCGTTCATCTGCAGTTTTCGGTTTATTATTCGCGCCAGCTGTTTTTACAATACAATTTGATTTTCATAGCCTCTTGGGCACCATCCGTACCATGTCTGAACCCACGAGCGCAAACACCCCGAAGCCTAGCAGTAGCGTCAAGCTCGTGCTTCTCGGAGAAGCGGCTGTTGGAAAGGTATTGTATTGCCCCTCCTCTGTGCTTTCGGGTTCTACATGCGTGACAGATGGGCTAACGCACGGGAACAACCTAACTTGAAATAGTCCTCGTTGGTTCTGCGATTTGTCAACAATGACTTCCAGGAGAACAAAGAGCCGACCATAGGAGGTACCCAAGATCCCCCTTGCGCGGTGCCGCCTTCCCCAGACAACCCACAATCCATAACATGGTGTAAATGTTCCGAGCGCCAGCTAACATTGTCTGTGCTTTGACCAGCTGCCTTCCTTACCCAGAAATGCTCCCTCCCCACCCGCACGATCAAGTTCGAGATCTGGGATACCGCCGGTCAAGAGCGATTCGCCTCATTGGCCCCTATGTACTACCGTAACGCACAGGCGGCGCTTGTTGTCTACGACGTGACCAAGCCTTCGTCGCTTACCAAGGCCAAGCACTGGGTCGCCGAACTCCAGCGACAAGCTAGCCCTGGGATCGTCATCGCCCTTGTCGGTAACAAGCTTGACTTGACAAACGACGGCAGCAACGAAGCCGCCGGCGAATCGACTTCGACCGAAGGTGGTGAGGGTGAAGCAACCAACGACGCCGGCGACGAGGACCAGGCTGAAGAAGCTACCCCCGGTGATGCCCGTAAAGTGTCGACCCAGGAAGCCAATTCTTATGCGGAGGAAGAGGGTCTGCTGTTCTTTGAGACCAGTGCCAAGACCGGTGTTAATGTGGCTGAAGTTTTCACGGCAATTGCCAATGCGATTCCGGAGAGTAGCCTGAAGACTGGGCGGGGCGCTGGTACTGGCCAGACTACCTTGGGTGGTGGACGTCCGGCTGAGGATACGAGAGTGAACCTAGGTGAACGGGCTGCTGCGACGCCCAAGGAAGGCTGCGCGTGCTAAAGTGTTTTATGTTTCGTGTTATGTTTTGCTTCTAGATTGCGGTATATCCATTTGTTGATTCGACGGGATCTCGTTGTTCTTGTGGCTCTAGCTTGAACTACAGTGTCTGGAGGTGTTTGAGTACCCGAGTATAGTTTTACTTTACAGCGTGTTTATTATTTCTAGAATGAGGTAAAGGTATTTAATACATTGTACTGGATTCGTTAAAAGTAGTAAAGATGGTTGGCCAATTAAAAGGCACGAGGGCAGACAAGTCACGGGACAAGCCTTCCCCTAATCGGACAGACCGCGCTAACCGGAAACGGCCAAGCGTGAGGGCTAAGCGAGAGCGCCGCAATTCGGATCCCACACGGGCAAACCACCGCAAAGGCCGTCTTGTTACTACTCAATCCTTCTCCCGACCGACCGCAGAATAAAGGAAGCAGCAGCCCGTCTTCTCCGTCCCTCCTCGACCGACGACTGCAAAAATGGCTGCTATCAACAAGATCGCCCTCAACTCGCCGTCGAGGCAGAACCCCTCCGAGCTGGAGACTGCGATCGCCGGCGCTCTCTTCGACTTGGAGAGCAACACACAGGACCTGAAGGCCACCCTTCGGCCTTTGCAGTTTGTCTCTGCCCGTGAGGTAAGACTTTTTACGCTCTGCATACTTGCCAGAATTCCATGTGGGGATGGGGATATTTTGCGGGTTGGCTGGAGATGTTGAATTTGGATTAAAATTGGGAAATTTCTGGGACAAGCATTCTGGCTTCTGTGGTGGATGGATGGTCAATTGCGGCCCGAATGGAATTGAAGAGATGGATTGGATTTGGCGTTCCAGCATGACATGCGGACAGTGTCTGACTGACTTGATTATAGGTCGAGGTCGGCCACGGCAAGAAGGCAATCCTCATCTTCGTCCCTGTTCCTCTCCTCCAGGGCTTCCACAAGATCCAGCAGCGGTATGCCTAGCGCAAACAACCTGCAATCATGAGTTGCAAATACATGTGAAAGAACGGCAAGACTGACAAAAACGCGTAACAGCCTCACCCGTGAGCTCGAGAAGAAGTTCTCCGACCGCCACGTCCTCTTCATCGCTCAGCGCCGCATCCTCTCCCGCCCCAAGCGCTCCGTCAACTCGCGCACCAACCAGACCCAGAAGCGTCCCCGTTCCCGCACTCTGACTGCTGTCCACGACTCCATCCTCACCGACCTCGTCTACCCCGTCGAGATCGTTGGCAAGCGTATCCGCACCAAGGAGGACGGCAGCAAGACCATCAAGGTTGTTCTCGACGAGAAGGAGCGCGGTGGTGTTGACCACAGACTCGATGCCTACGGCGAGGTCTACCGCAGACTGACCGGCCGTGCCGTTGTCTTCGAGTTCCCCCAGAGCGGTCCCGCTGACTACTAGATTTGGTGCATGTCGCAATTTTTTTCTCTAAAAAAAAAAACAAGGGTCTATGAAAATTGAAAATGTGTTTTTTTTTTTATTTTCATTTGAGGACAGCCAATTCTATATCTCCTTTCTACCTGGGTTTGGAATGAAGGAGCTGAGGGGTTTCATCGATTAGACATCGAAGAGGGAAAAAAAGAAACCAAGATGGGACAAGATAATTCATTTTATTGTACTTCTTTTTCTTTTCTCTTCATGGGTAGCTGCTTCGTCTGGTTTCGGGTTTAGGGTCCCTGAGATGTGTGAAGGGTGTGATGTGATAATAAAAAATATCATGATCTCTTTTTCTTTTCTTTATATTCTTGCTTCACCTTTCTATCTGGAGGTTTCAAATAACTCCTACACCATAGTCCGTACGTGACAGATACTTTGTCCTAGGTATGATCCATTCGCCTCCAACCTGCTCTACAATTTCATATAGCCTAAGCATTTCTCGTGCACTGGTTTTCTTATATATTCTAACCGTGTACTCCGTATGATTTCCCGGTCCTTCAACATATATCTCTCTCCGTCGCTGCTCCCTTGCCGTCGGGTCTCGATAGGACATGGCACCATCAAAGACAAGACGTAAAGACCGCCAGAAATAAACTAGGGAAAGAGAGAACAAAAAGCAAGACAAGGACGACAGAACGAACAACAAAACCATCCATCCAACCAATCTCAGATCCTCATTATCGACCAGATATTAGCTTTTCAAACATTGGGTCCTCTGTTTGACATTGATATGGATGGTACACTCCAGAAGTGCCTTGAGTTTCTGGATGATGATGGGCCTCTTTGGAAAATTGCTGGTGACCATGCCCGTTGGCGAGCCGCTCTTCTTGCCCCAAACGACACCCACATGCCAAAGAATGGGGAGTTCAGGCCCTCAAGGACGCCGTGGGGCGCGAGCGCCTTCGGGGCGAGACTCTTCAGACTAACAGTGAGGTTCATGTCCTCGACATTCTTCAATTGTATGAGCACGTAGCTCCATTTTATGAGCTTGTCGAAGAGTGGTATGATCAAGTCACGCCCTTTAAAGTTATTGGGTTCCATGAAAGCCGCGTGGTCGGCCCTGGGCGCCATGCTTCTTGTTGAAGGGGAAAAGAAAAGCAAAATCAATATGTTAACCATCTCTAGATCTCTGATGTCGATCAAGTCTCGTTGGCTATGATACCATAAAAATTGACCGTTACAAGTCGTGCCTGCGGGTCCCTCATTTGGTCGGCCACGATCCAAGATAGGAACGATTCGATAGCTGAAGCGTCTTGTCTTCGTTCATTTTGACAGCTAGTTTCAAATAGCTGGAGCAAAGGTATTCCGCCAGGTTTTGTAGATTCATATAGAACTGGCATCTGTGGCTAAGCATGGCTAGCGCTCGAGTGTTTGCCGCTTTGTGACTGTCCTTGCCAAAGGGCTGCTGGTTCTTAGAAGGTGAGCAGCTTGCGCAGGATCAGCTGCTTCGTGTCATAGACCGACCGCAACCTCAGCTTGCCCAAAGATGTCCCATACATCGTGATAGTGCTGCACTCAAAATTCTTCAAGAGATTGGATTTTCCAGAAAACCCTAGGAAAGATGTCCCTCTTAAGGGCAGAGCACTACCTGTCCCAAAGTGCTAGCAATGTAGCACTAAGTGGTCAGGGGATCCTAAATTTCGAGCTTTTTTATATCATTTGCACTCGGAGAATGTTTGGGAAGTCGATGCAGTTTCGATAGCTGCATGTACGCATTTAGGTACAAGACGTAACGAATCTCTCGAGAGCTCTCATTTTGCCGATCCTCGTACGATCAGCGACGTATATGTGCCAAAGATTTGACGTTCCATAAGCTAAGTCGCTGTTGGCCAGTAGCTCGCTTTCTGATGCGATAGGGGGAATTGAGCAGGTAACTCTGCAAGATCCTAAACTTTGTTTTCCAAAGTGTGAATATGCACTTTTTTGCCATTTATTTTTTTTTCCGTTCCTGTTTTGTATGAAACAATAATCAGCTCAGCTATATATAAAGCGATGTCGATATCGTAACTTGATTACCTTTAAATTCTCTCTGTAGACCTAGAAAGCCACCCACGCATCCAACCGGCCTTGTCGACCATCAGGATATGCAAACGGCTGTCCTCGCTGTTTGCCCCTGGAAAGAATGGTCTCATTAGAAGCCAATACATATTGCACTAATCGTAGTCAGCAAGCCAGATACTCTATTAGTGACTTTGCTAAGCTCGACATAGGCAAGTACTAATTGATCAGCCAAGTCTACGCATCCACCCACTCATCTACCCGGCCTCCGCAGCGAACTATGGCCTAAATACGTTGCTTCTTTCACAGAGATATCTCAGTATAAGATGATAAGCATTGCACTGATCTTCGTCGGAAACCATGTAACCCGTGGCCTTGCTAATCCCAGCATAACCAATCTACCCGAGAGCTAAAGGCAGCGATTACATTGCGGTCCGCGGCAACTGGCTACTCCCCCGCCTATTTATCCCTGCTGATAGCCCCTCCTCTTGCAGTACCCCCCTCACCTGACTCACAGATCCGTTGGCTTCATCTATAATGTATGATTCGAACGAGGGATTGCCGAGTCTCTTGAGCTCCTTCATGTCGTGCTCCAGTATAACCGCGACCCGGGGGCGCAATTTTGCTAGGATGATGAATCCTTGTACAGTTTTGCATTGGTTCTATTCCTTTTTAAAGTTTTCGGCTTCTTGGAAGTTGAAAAAAGTGGCGCTTGTTGCTGGGCTTCGCGATTCTGGCTTTCACGAAAACATCGCGGATGGCCTCGAGGGGTCTGCTCCACCGGGTTGGCACGTAGAGGAGTTGTGCGGGTGACATTATTTGATTATGATTTCTCTCTCTCTCTCCAATGGTTTGAATAAAGGAGAAGAAAACATTTGACTCAAGGCAACCTAGGGCTGCCACCCGAATAGGTTTAGTGGGTGACCATGTCGGAGCTTTTATTGGTCCATTGTAGGCAACTCTACAGCTTGCCAAGACCAAGGTCAGATGCGCATCATTCACCAACCTCATAGAAGATGCCTTGTTATAATGGCTCTACGTTCGAGAATGCTTCTGAATTCCCAATCACACCTCATTCAGAGAGTTCTCGAAGAGAGAACAGTTGGAAATGATACCCATGTCGAGCAGCTTGTGTACACAGATATCAAACCATCATGGGCAGTCGACACAGTGAACACACTGCAAAGTAGGAGACTTGTGTGCTTATAATCTCATAACCCCTTCGCTGGGACTTCTGGTGATGGCTTATCTACAGCAAGCATTACAACCCTTCTACTGAGATATTTCGAGTACGAACCAAATCAAACCCCCCTCCACAACGCAGCGCAAGAATGGCTCTCTCGCTCTCAACAAGCATGGCTCAGTACAGATGTCCTTACACTATATGAACATAACATGCTCATTATTACTTCCAATCCATGTGGGTATTCTTTCTTGGTTCCCCAGAGACACGATTATAACATGCAAGACAGTATTTACATTTCCCGATGGCCAATGGGCTGTACCATAAAAACACCCGATATCGCTGTCCAACTAAACGCTGGCAACCTGTCATGAGTAGTTTTCGAGTGGAGCTTTCTCGAGTCACACGATACCCTTGATGGCGACGTAGCAGATTGGCCCATGGACGGGGACGGGGCTGTTCAGGATGTGGTTTTGGTGAAGTGGAAACCATGTTAGACTACTATGACCGTTCGGGGCAACGTAGGATCTACACGCAGGATACAAACGGGGCTATCTGTTTACGGAAACGTGAGGTATGAGAGTCTTTTGGGACCCAGCATAAGGCAGTTTAACTGACGATTTGGTTTGATGTGTGTATAGCAGGTGTTCCCTGTGCCGGAGGGACTAGAAGAGCCGCAAATTCTGCGACTCAGCCGCCAGATGCTATTGGGGGGTGATATTGCACCAGGCTGCGGGGAGGGTGATGTTTTTGGTTTTGGTATTTAGGTTCACGGACAATTGTAACGATGTTAATAGCGAATATGGGCTACGTGCCTGCATGAGAAGTTGGTGGGTCGTATTATTGGGCTCATGAAAGATATATGTACCGAAGCATCAATATTTTAAGCAAATATAACAAAGGGGTATGAACACGAATTGGTATCGACAAAATAAAACAAAATTGACATAGATCAACCCTCCAAATTCGGCGAAATCCTCCCTACACCCAAAACCATCCAGTAA
This sequence comes from Aspergillus pseudoglaucus, assembly GCA_039880875.1. Lineage (NCBI taxonomy): Eukaryota > Fungi > Ascomycota > Eurotiomycetes > Eurotiales > Aspergillaceae > Aspergillus > Aspergillus pseudoglaucus. The sequence goes on along the minus strand of JBDODC010000002.1, from coordinate 898,816 downwards.
GCCAATTCCCTCTTAACAGTATCAGAGTTCTTACTAACAGACTGCTCGATCTGATTCTCCGAATCCCATTCCATCCTAACAAAGATCGGAATCTCAAGCACATCTTCATCAGGTTGGAGCTTTTCATTGGGGTCCTTAGATTGGCCGCTCCAGTCGAAGCTCTTTTCATCAATACTGTCGTCATCGTCATCGTCATCGTCATCGTCATCGCTATCGTTGAAGTCGTTATTTGCCCTAGAAGCACGACGACCACCACCACCACCACCCGGTAGTGCTCCGGGAACGACTTCTATCGCTACTGTTGTCCAGTTACGGCCCTTGTCCCAGACTTTTCCTGCTTCTGCGACTTTCTCGTAGCCGATACCCATTGCGCCAGAGCGGGAAGATCGTTGCTCACCCGGTGCAGTGCCCTGGAGGGCTTCGTCCCAGACATCGCTGTTAGCGCCGACGTCGAGTTGCGGACAGAGGATCGTGACTTTCGTGCCTACGCGGCCTGGTGTCACGGATGGTGTGGCTAGGGTCACTCGAACGGGGTCGAACATGTGGTTTTTCAAGGTGAGGAGGAGCTGGACGGGCTTCAGAGGCGGTAAGGAGTCGAGATTCGGAACGGTGGGAGCGGTTGTGGGATAACCTGGTTGGGGGGGAGAGATGGTGAGAGGGCGTAAAGTCGCAAGGGGAATGTAACTGAGGGCGATCAGACGGATACGGAAACGGGTCGACTGTGGTTTGAACTCGGGTTTGACGAGAATGTGCTTGCAGGATTTGCAGCGTTTAGAGCGCTTGGTTCGAAGCAACACAGGCAGGGGAAGAAGATCACCCGCGAATCGGGCATCGGGGGGCTGAAAAGAGCGTTGCTCAACGGAAGCGACACCATCCCATCCGCACTCGTCGGAAGCCATACGTCGAACCACCGCGTCTTCTGCCCCAGGAGGTGGAACTTTAAGACCTTCACTTGCCGTGAGGGCCTCTCTCATCACCGGAGGCTTGGACTTGGGTTTCTTGTTGTAGAGGCTGCTCAGCCGGGAAGACGAGTTGTAAAGCGACATGATACGGTTCAGAGCTCCAGGTGAAGCAAACCCACCGGCAAAATCCGTCCCCAAAGGATCATTAGGCGATGTACTAGTCTCCGCAATTTGGTTCCTGTAAAAGCCCTTCAGGGCCGCGAATCTAGCATCTGCACCAAGAGGCTCTATGGACTGGCCAGGTCCTCCATCCTCAGTGGCCGAGAAATGCTCATCAATGGAGGCGTATGTGGATAAAGGCGACTTGAGATCACCCAAAGACCTAGACATTTGCCTCCCTCGAGAGGTCGAGTCTGTCATCTTGGACAGCTGGGTTCGGATGTTCGTTGGTTTGTCGAACTTTATGCCAATATCCAAAGTTGTCCACATGCAATACCCACAAGATAGCACCCAGGGACCTTGCTGAGACCCGTTCCCTGTGACATTCTCTAGCGTGCTCACTGACAATGGTGCAGTACAAATAGGACAGTTGAAGCAATTTCTCGCGCATCTGCAATGGATCACACTTAGCGGAAATCATGTCACCCTTGCCTGACAACCAACTCACCGATTACCCTCACTCCGCACCATACTACTCGGCGTCTCAAACAGACAATTCGGACAATACCAACACACAATCTCCTCCGTTATACATCGTGGACACTTGATCTGATGACAATCTTCGCAGTAGAGGAGCTGTTCGGGAGGGTAAAGCGAGAAGTTGGAACGTGGAGATCGCGGGTCAAACGTTTGTTCCTCTTCTTCATCCTCCGTTATTGTTCCCACTTCGTCTGTCCCTGAAGCATCGGGGTTCGCTTTCTGGGGGGACTCTCGAGATCTGCGTTTCCTGGCCGGATCGGGCACTGGAGTATCGGCGCAGGGGCAGGAGATGTAGGTGTAGGGGAATGGGCGAGACATATTGAGCGGAGGCAAGTTGTTCTGGCTACCGTTTTGTGTGTGAGGTCGAATAATCGATCACTGTGTGTATTTTGCTTCGTCTGCGGGGTGCTTGGAAGCGGTCGGGGAGGATATTCCTCTAGTTATCTGGACAGATGTTACGGGGAATCAACGAAGGAGTGTGGCTAGTTCTAATCTCTTCTGCTCTGTTAGCTACTGCCAATCCATCTCGAAGTACCAAAACAATGTGGACAGATTCCACCGGATAAGTAGATGACTTACCGTGAGACTAGCTATTCCTCCAATTGACAACCAGCGCAAGGTGTTCCTATAGCAAGAAAAATCTAGCCATGCGCAACGATCCAAATGAGCCAATCTCCAATGTAAAGAAGGCACAAATTGCCCACAGCTGCTTGCGGTGTTGTTGACGGCAACGCGTAGAAGAAGAGCGGAATGATTTCTCCGCCGACGTCAGTCATTCCTAACTCCTACTTTGACCGGATTTCTCTCAAAACACCCACGCTACTTTTTTATGCAAAGATCCAAAATGCGCTAAATTGCTTAATTGAAACGAATATAGCATCCACCATCAAGATACAACACCATGTCCCTACGCCCTCTCTTCCGTCCAGTGACCTTTGTCCGCCGCAGCTTCACGGCCGCGGGGAGAAGAAGCTATGCCAGCCAAACACCCGGAAACCCAATGCTGGAGGTGTTCAATCGCAAGTCAAAGACCATGCAGAAAGACCGCGCAGCTCGGAATGTGGAAGAGGGCCGGAAAGTTGACTACATCAAAGACGAAGTGGCGATGCGGTTATGCGAACGGTTACTGGTACTTCTCTCGCAACCAATGTTGACTTCAACAGCTAGCTAATAGATCGTACCAGGATATCAAACGGGACATCCCCAACGTCCTCGATCTAGGCGCAAACAGCTGCAACATCGCCCGTGCACTCACAACTCCAACCCCGGACCTCGTCTCCCCAACCGGCGAATCCCCACCTCTCTCCGAACGCATCTCGCAACTCACCTGCGTCGAGACTTCCAAAGCCCTCCTCCACCGCGATGCAGACCTCCCCTTTAATAAAAACATCGATATCAAACGCGACGTCATCCCGGACCTCGAATCTCTCCCCTACGAGCCCGATTCCTTCGACGCAGTCCTCTCCTCGCTCTCGATGCACTGGGTCAACGACCTCCCCTCGCTATTGGCACAGGTGAACACGATCCTCAAGCAAGACTGTCCGTTCATCGGGGTGATGTTCGGCGGAGACACGCTCTTCGAACTACGGACGTCACTTCAGCTTGCGGACATGGAGAGACGGGGCGGCGTGAGTCCGCATGTATCGCCGTTAGCGGATGTCCGGGATGTCGGGGGCTTGCTCAACCGGGCTGGATTTAAAATGTTGACGGTGGATGTGGAGGATATCCTTGTGGAGTTCCCGGATGTGTTTGCGCTGATGACGGATTTGCAATCGATGGGGGAGAATAATGCTATTCTGCATCGGGAGTTAGGGCCTATTTCGCGGGATGTGTTGCTCGCGACGGAGGGAATTTATAGACAGTTGCATATGGAGGAGGGGATGAAGGGAATTCCGGCGACGTTTCGTTTGATTTATATGATTGGGTGGAAGGAAGGGAAGGGTCAGTCGCAGCCGTTGCAGAGAGGTAGCGGAGACGTTAATCTGAAGGATATCTTGGGAGGAGGAGACTTTGAAGGCCGGTAGTGTCAAGCAATATGTATAATATAAAGGCTAAAACATACAAAACGGGATATCATCCACAAGTGGTGCGGATCCACGGCCAGTACTAAATAACAGTAACAAGAAAAGAAGCCTGCTCTCTTCGCAGTCTAAAGCGTACTTAGACAGTCCTTCGGTCCGTCATGACACGAACGATCGCACCAGGCCCGGTAAGTTCAACAAGCTTCTCATGCCAGTTCAGCAGCACGCTCATCTGCTGGCCACCACCACCCTCGCCGAAATTCCGGGTCTGAATCTGCGAGAATCCTCCTCCCGTGCTCTGCGGAGAGAGCTTCCGCGGCGACTGAGAACCACCGTTCGATCCAGACGACGCAAATCCCTTGTACCTGCAAGCAACAATTAGCACCATCCCCCCTCTCCTTCAAAGTAGAAAAAGAAAGAAAGGGAAAACGTACAAATACTTCATCAAACAATCCGCCCTCTCCGACCCTCCCTCACCCCCAATAACCCCCTCCAGAACTCTCGTCATCTCCGCCTGCCGGATCCCCTGCAGCACCTCCACCACACTCGCCGTGTGCACCTCCTTCGCGCGGTCATCTCCGCCCAGCGGCGCTGTATCCAAAACGTACCGCATCGCGCCCTCGGGGTCCCCGCCGCGCAGCAGCTGGCGCACTTGGCCGGCGACACCGGCGGCGTCGGAGGAGGAAAGGGGTGGCGGGAGGGTGCCGGGGAGGAGGGTTTCCATGGGAAAGTTGGAGGAGGACTCTGGGTCCAGGATGTCGATGTTGATGGTGCGGTAGTTGTCCATTTTGGCGGTCTTATCGGTATCGGAGTTAATCAGGGGTAGGATGGAAGTAATTGGATGAAGGTGTCGAAAGTCGAAGACTGTTTCTCACGGTTTGTTAGTCGACCTTAGATAAAGTAGTTGGAGATAATAGCTGTCCTTACCCAGTCCGACGTAGGCGGGGGTTGGATGTAGGTGACGTGACAAGAGGAATCTCTAGGGATAGAAGATTGGAAGGAAGTATCTCTTGTCTGAAAGAGAGGAGTAGTATCTGGTAAGTTTGAATGTTCAATCCAGCTCGAATATCACCAATAGATGGAGAGCTCAGGAAGAAGTTCGTCGTCGTGGACAGCTTGACGGCGGGTGACGATGGCGGTGCGGAGGATGTTGCCTCAGGCACCGATTTTTACATAGATAGCCAGGGGTAAGTCCGCAGTGAGTAGTTATATGGGAGAACACAAGTGCTGTAAATATTGGGTATCACTATTTTCAGGCTATAGACGATTTCTCGTCTGCATCTTCGGATTATATATATCTCGACCAGAATAAACACATAAACCCCCCCCCCCCCCCCCCAGAACTATGTAGTAGTAGTAGTAGTAAACAAACCCTCAACGCCGGTCCAATTTCACGCTCAAAACCAGAAAGTAAATGCAAAGAAAATGAATGTTATAAAAAAAAAAAAAGAGAGAGAGAGAGACCGCCCAATGCTTCCAAGAGTATCTAATATACAAGCACAAACACAGAATAAAAAACAAGGTCGTAAATGAGGGGCGTAATATTTACAAGCATGCATCACGCGAATAAGAGTGAGCTTAGCTACTCACCCTCGTCATTCAAGAGGTCGTAATAGTAATCGGTGGCACACTGACAGGTGTGACAGGTGCATCTGGAATGCGCAACCGGTTCTGATCCACATCCGCCAGAGCAGTGGCTTCTTCATCAGAAGGAGCGGCAGTGCTCTCATTTCCCGTGTCTCCACGACGAAAAACACGCTTCAAGGGTCGGAAGACAGATTTGACTCCCTTGGCAAAGAGGCGAAATCCCTTGGCAAATGGGCGCAGCACAAAGCTAACACCCTTGACGGCAGCATTGAAGACAACTCCGAAATGCTTATCCGGAATGGTCCGGAGGACAACTGCCCAAGGCAAGCAGACAATGGCGCAGATAATACACACAGCCCATTGAACACCTGTCAAGCGAGTGACACCAAAGGCGGCACCGCCGACGAAGATAATCATGACTTGGCCGCCAATCATAATGCAGTTGATTCCGAGGAACCAGTAGTTGCGGAACATGCCTTCGAAGATGTTGAAGTTGTTGTCGAGGCGGCGGTTGTTGAACTCGTTGAAGATCTGCATCCACACGAAGGTGTTGAATACGATCGTGGCGAGCTCGGTGTCTCCGTTTTCGGCGCTGAGCTGACTTCCAAGAAGGCGGTTGCCGGCGAAGTAGAGCATGAAGGTAATGGCCAATTGGTAGACTGCTTGGCCCAGGATCATCTTCCACATCGTCAAAGTGAAGAGAGAGGCGTGTTTGGGGGCAGGCTTTCGGTTGAGGATCTTTTCCGTCGGCGCGTCGGTGGCCAGAGCAAGAGCAGCGAACGTGTCCATGATCAAGTTGACCCAGAGCAGCTGCACTGCGTTCAGGACACTCTGGTTGCTGCTGCTGTAAAGTGAGGAAACGAAAGTCAAAAGGACAGCGGTGATGTTGACGGTGATCTGGAACTGGAGGAACTTGGCAACGGCATCGTTGACAGCTCTTCCCCAAGCAATTGCAGTAACGATGGACTTGAAGTTGTCGTCGAGGAGGATAATAGAACTAGCTTCCTTGGCAACTTCCGTACCGGCAATACCCATGGAGAATCCCACATCGGCAGTTTTCAGCGCAGGGCCATCATTGGTACCATCACCAGTCACAGCCACCGTCTCGCCAAGCTTCTTCAGGTGAGCCACCAAGATACGTTTATCTTCCGGTGAGGAGCGAGCCAGGACCTGAAGGTTCGGGATCACCTCGTCCATTTCCTTGTCGGACAACAGACGGAACTTGGGCCCTTCCATGGCCAAACCATCATCCGTCTTGATGCCACAAGATGTCGCAATTGCCGTAGCGGTTGCGATATTGTCACCAGTAACCATCTTCACCTGCACACCGGCAGCATTGCACTTCTGAATAGCGCCGGGGACTTCAGGCCGCAGAGGATCCTGGATACCAACAACGCCAATCCACGTCATATCACGGAAAACGTCTTCAAACTTGGCAGATGACGGGTCATCTTCCAAGAGCTCGGCGTTCTTAGGTGGCCAGCTGGAGAAATCGCGGTAGACTAGTCCAATCGTTCGGAGGGAGTTGCCTGCATATGATTCGATGGTGTTGAGCATGTTCTGGCGATCATTGTCGGAAAACCGGTCGTTGACGATACGGTTCTGGGAGTCCAAGTCCGACATCTTCGTCGAGCACGAGCCAACCATGATTTCGGCAGCACCTTTGACAAGGAGACGGTAACCGACTGTGGGTTCGCGGTACACCACACCCATACACTTGCGGGCGGAGTCGAAGGGAATCAATTGGACGATTTCCGAAGAGGCACGCTCAGTGGCCAATTCCATGCCCAAATGGTCCTTGGCCAGCTGCAGCAATGCCACCTCAGTCTTGCTTCCGATGAATTCCTTGGAACCATCCTTGTCCTCTTCGAATGCAGTAGAGTTGAGCGCAATACTCTTGGTGATTAGATCACGCACAGCTGTCGAAAACCGCTTAAACAGGGCAGACACGGACACGGCAGTATCGTCCTCCGAGGTCTGACCGAAACTCTGGTTAGAGCCCCAGGTGCCGGCGACAACGGTCATCTTGTTCTGCGTCAGGGTTCCTGTTTTGTCGGAGCAAATCACGGTTGCATTGCCCATGGTTTCACAGGCACGAAGGACACGAACAAGGTTGTTTTCCTTGACCATCCGTGTTGTGGCGAATGCAAGGGCAAGTGTAACGGCCAAGGGAAGACCCTCTGTGAAACGTTAGCAAACTGTCCATACAGAAGAGGAAGTATGAGGGTACTCACCAGGAATTGCAACGACAATGACGGTAACAGCCACAATGAGGATGTCAACAAACTGCTTTCCCTTTATGGCAGGAGTGGCAGGGTTTCCGGAAAGCTGAGCAAGGAACCTAATGAGTAGCGCCACAAACAGGATGATGGCCGCGCCTGAGCCCAGCCAACCAATCCAGTTCGCCAGCCTGCCCAACTTCACCTGCAAAGGAGTAGGATCGTTCGACTCCTGCAATGACAGCATAATACGGCCATAAGTCGAGTTGGGCCCGACACTTGTAACCAAGTAGGTTCCGACGCCTTCCAAGACCTTGCCTCCGGAAATGAGGAAAGGGTCAAGTTTCTTCGTAGCTTTTCCGTCCATGATCTGATGCCAGACTTCATGTCCACCGGTCTTCTTCATCTGATCCGATTCACCAGTGGCAGAAGATTCGTCGCACTTGATCCCATGGCCGGAGATGAGGATACCATCGGCAGGAACGGCATCACCGGGCTCCAGGTGAAGAACGTCGCCGACGGTGATGTCGAATATCGAAATCATAACATCCTTGCCAGAGCGGACAGCTTTGACCTCACGATCGTTGTTCCGCTTGCTTAGCTTGACAAACTGTCTTTCCTTCTGCCAGTCATTGGCAGCAGTGACGATGGTGACAATCAAGATGGCCACACAGATAGCAACACCTTCGATCCAGTCGACACCATGTCCGGCGTCAACTGTCTCGTAGATACCCAAAGAAAGCGACACAACAGCAGCGATAGTCAAGAGGATGATGATCTTATCGTTGTAGGCGATCCAGAGCAATTTCAGGATACCAGTCGACTTTCTTGCCGGCAGTCTGTTCCAGTTGAATACTCGTACGCGGTCCTCGAACTGCGATCCATCGGAAGAGTTGTCATCTGGAATCGGTGCTTTCTTGTCCGGTGTTGATCGAGATGTTGCTTCCTCAAAACCAACTGTTCCCTCCAACCGAGCCTCATCCACCGACAACCCCGACGTAAGGTCTGTCCGCAGACCCCGCTCCAATCCACACAAGCCACCAAGGGCCTGAAAAGCAGCCAGCGACTTGGGGTTCAACAATTTATTCAGCTGACCGGGCGTAAAAGCGAACTTGTTGTCGTCCACGTAGAAGTCTTGCTCATTTCGAGGATCGGGATTCAGGGCTTCGGATACCGGTACATCGTCGTATTCTGCTTTGGATTTTGGATGCTCCTGAGGCGTCTGAGTGGCTGAGGAGCCAGCCCTGGATCGTCCAACGGTATCGGCATACGAATTGAACGAGCCGGATCGGGAACGCAGGGTGTCCCCGTCCAACGAGTGCGATGTCCGTGGCGGTGCATTGCCAACTGTTAATCGAGCGGTATCAGGTGATAGGGTTGGTTGTGGCAGGCTTATGCCGAGACTTGGTGATGTGGGCGATGGCGATGGAGACGGCTATCAGATGTCAGCACAGCACTATGCTATCACATCAATGTAGAATCAAGCACATACCTCACTGTCCTCTGGAATCACTATTGAAGGGTTGAGGAGCTCGTCCCGGCGGTTAGTAGTATTTGGAGTCGTCATGAATGCGACCGATAAACTCTCGACTTAATCGACAAAGTCAAGAAAGTTCATTAAAATTATGACAGTAATGATGATATAGACAGACAGAAATTTCCTAGTTAGAGACAAGGGACTGGGGTTTCATTTTAAAGTACATCAAGTACTTGAAGGGATTATGGGGGCAGTGCAGTTTCTGGGCAGCGCTTTGTTACAGCACGGATATGACCATCCTTTTTTTTTTTTTTCCTATTATTTTTAATTCCTGTATCCCAACAAAACATCAGTCATAATCCATTGCCACAAATCTGTTTAACCTCTAGAAGGAAGAGAATCGTGAGGCCCTGCTATACCAGCATACCCGATGGCAAACGCAACTGCCACGATAGTAGTACCCAACACACGGCGAGCAGACCCCATAACTAACTCCGGAAACGAGAACGAGACCACGTACTCTGCACTAGGAAGCCAAGTCCAATGAATGGAATGATCATTTCTCATTTCTCATTTCCGTAGATCAACATATTGAGTACACAGCCTCAACGGACTAGCCAACCAGAGCCACGCGCCGGGAAACCTTCATCTCCTGAATCGTCGGTTATGCTTGGTAACTCATTCCAGACTCTTTTCAAATCCGGCTTGGATAAATTGTTCATGACGAAACGAGCCATATTCCGTTACATGGTAGAATGGGCATCGCATCGTGTTGACAGGCTGGGGTTTCCCACTTGTAACCGCCGGCCGGGGAAGCCAGCCCCTGGGTCCGTCTCATCTTCATTAGTGTTTGTATCTGTCGGTATGAGGTTGCAATGCAGTGCAGAGCACGCGCGCGCTATTCCACCGCGATTAATTCAGAAACCGGAACACTCTTCATTGGTCATTACATTTTGGCTCATCATCAACTCATACTCATCCTTCGGGCATTGCTATGCTATTGCTCCGTGGTCTCATCACAGCCGCCTCAGACAGGCAGATAGATTGAGCAATAGTTCTGAGATTGGCCACGCGGCAAGTGATGACAGCTGAGTGTGATGGATAAGATGATGCTGACTGACTATCGAGTGGCCATTGGTGATGAGAGATAGATCCATCTGGAATGGGAAGGTGTTGATAAGCTAAACCGCTTTTGGTAATGTGGCTTGTGTGCAATAACTGTGGCTTGTGAGCAATGGGCAATTGTGGCACGCTAGATGTGACTGAAGAGCCCCTTAACCGTGGATATATGTGGCGGTGCATGTGGCTAATGACTATGGCTGGTATATGTCAGCTGACTTTTCCGAGAAACGAAGCGAGGGGCTTAGCTGGAAGGAAGTTAACTCAAGCAGAGCCTCGGGGATGGCGTGGGATTGTGAGACAGTACGAACTCAGTTGCGTGGTGCAAGAGAGCCCCACGAGGCATGGAGTGAGGAAGAAGAAAAAGAAAGCTGAGGAGAAGAAAAGAGGTGAATAGTTGGGCAGGCAGCATCATTTATGCACACTACTATGTCCAGACGTTTAGTTTACATTGTCATCACGCGGTATGATACGTTCTTTACAGGATATTATATAGGTAAATTATGTATTCGTCACAACATTACATATTTTAAAATACAAGCCCTTCAGCCTCGTCCTTCAGTAGTGAAGTCCGTATAGCCTCACAACAACCTCAAATAAGCTACAGATCTACATCCAACCCTGCATATCGATTTCCCAACCCACAGAAACAGTCCCTCTCCATATTCCCCTCCCCCTCCGCCTCATCCCCCCCAAATCCAAACATATCCTCCATCCCCCAAGCCACCCGTTCAGCCCCCAATCTCGCCCCCTCCAAGTTCGGTGCCCCCGGTCCCAATCGCAGAGCCGCCAACCGTCCAGTCATGAATAATGGCAGATTAGGCTGCCACATCAGATCGTCCGTGATGCAGGGTAGGCCTTGCTTGCATTCGATTGGGTAGTCGCGATGCATGTTTTGCAGCATGGGGTGCTCTGTGACGTCTAAGCCCATGCCTGTGGCGAGGTAGATGTAGTCGACTGGTGGAAGGTCGATGGGGGGGTCCGTCGTGAGAGACCATGTTTGGGTGATGGGGTCGTACTGGCGGTCGATGATAGCTGTGCGGGTGTGGATGGAGCAGCGGTTGCGGGAGGCATGGTGTTTAGTGATTTTTTGGTAGCGGGGGGTTATGCTGCCGCCGTTACGAGCGATTTTGATTTTGTCAAGGCGTTCTGGTCATATGTTAGTGTACTGCTCTCGCTGGTGGTGTTATGTAGGGTTACCTACCCTCGTCTGTGTCCGCAGACCAAAACGCCGCCTTCTCATAGTTCTTGAACTTGCCCATCCAACTCAGTCCAATATCAAAGTGCTTTACTTTGAAATCCGATCTCATCAAGAACCAAACCTTACTAACGCCCTTTCTAATAGCCATGTCCACAATCTGCGCCGACGACAACCCACCTCCAACGACGACGATATTCGTCGGTCGTCTCTGCTGAATCTTATGTCTCACGTTGGGACTAGGAAACTCTTTAATTTCCGTGGAATGGCAGCACCCCTGCTTCTCTTCATCGGAGGGCTGGAAGGGGAGGATCTTAGTCCGGCCGGGTCCGATGGCCAGCACCACAGCGCGGGCATAGAATGTGTCGCCGGTGGTGGTTGTCACAGTGAATATTTTCTCTTCTGCGGGAAAATCAGGGTGCGCGTTATATTTAATATCGGCGACTTCGCGGTGGAGGATTGTACCGGGGTGGTTGAGGCCGTAGCGGGAGACAATGGACGAGCAGTAATCTTCGAAGAGGCCGGTAGATGGCGAGAAGTAGTCTTTTCGATCCCGTTCGTCAATCTCAACCTGGCTGATCGTTCTGCTCAGGTTAGCTTCCGCACAGCATCAAAAGATACCATGGCGGGAAACGCACTGCTTCGACTTCTGCTGCTTCTTCTTCTTCTGATGCTTGCTCAACTCCTTCCCCACACACCCAGAGATCTCCCAGAGATCTTTCTCCCGTCCCGTCTCCTGCGTATATGCAAGCATCCCATCCCGATCCCCAGGATCAACGTGGAAGAACATCGGACTCCGAAGCTGCTGGATCTCCAATGTCCGGAACGCCCGATTCCACTTCTCCATCCATTGATCACCAGTACTATCCAGCACCTTTATCGATAATCCTTTATCTGTTTCACTGGTTTCTTCTGGCATTCGCCCCTTCTCAGAGGCCAATATCGACGCCACCGACTCAGGAGACGTAGACAACGATGGCGGCTCATCTTCATCATCATCATTCGAAGTAGACGAACCAGCAGACGAGTACGAAGCACCACTGGACGATATACTCCCTCTTCCTCTCCCCCTCAAAGAGCCATCATTATACTTAGAGCCCGCTTTATCATTTCCCCCGGGACAGCCCCCATTCCACTTCTCCGCCCTAACACCCTTAATCCCCTTATGCCGCGCCTGCACCAGTGCCATCCGTCCACTATGTTTGCTAATCCAATGGTAGCGCTGGTGTTCTTCATCCGTGAACATGGCCGAGGGCGTTTGTTCGTGGAGGCGTGCGGCGACGGCGAGGCCGCAGGGGCCGGCGCCGATGATGAGGACGTCAAGGAGTTCGGGGAAGGATGTCATTGCGTATGGGGTATGAATATCGTGATAGTGTATGCGTTGGAGGTGGCTAAAGGTATTTAGTCTTGAGGCCTAGGTGAGAGGTGCATGCTTTATATGGCTAACTACTGAGGTACTCGTGCCGGGATGATCGCAAGGTCCTTGTGGATTGGAATCGAATGTGTTCATTGTCGGGGGGACCTTGAGGGTTGTATAGAATAGTTGTGCAATAGGATTGCTTGTTAATGTCGATCAATTACTTGAGTGTGATACTATGCAGCAACAAGAAATCCAATTCCGTGTCTAATTCCATGACGCGAGTTTATGTGCAGCCCTGCCCTATCGCCCACATCACCATTTATGCTGTATATGTTCAGATACAACTTCACTAGGAGAAATATTAGAATACAACAAAGGAAATATTATTTAACGAGTGAATCTATTTATGCCACTTTTTAACTCTCACACCCTCCTCCCCATTACTATCGCTAGCTGTCCTCCCCCTCCCCCTCGACGACACCCCACCCCCTTCCCGTCTATGCCACGGATCCTCCGGCCACACCCAACCCCTAACTCTCTTCGCATCTCTTGTCTCCCCAGCATGCACCTTCGGAATCCACTTATCTCTGCCCTCTGGCAGAACCTTCTGCCGGGTCAATGCGCCTGGTCCGCCGACGTTAACATGCGGTGACGGCTGCGAGGGCAGCGGCATGTCCTTCGAGAGCATGAGGAGAAAGTAGAGGGCTAAAGTTGTCGTTAGGGGAACGTCGAGGGTTTGCGGGTTTGCATTTGTGTCGTAGTATGGGTGTGTTGTGCGGTCAGGGATGGGCGAGTGGCTGCTGCTGCGGCTGCGGGTGGATGAGGTTGAAGATGAGAGGCCGTCCGTGCCGGTGCTAGATAGAGCAGGGGAGTGGAATCGAGTATCATCGTCGGAAGTTTTGGTCGGGATGGGCGGGGAGATTTCGAGGAACCCGAAGTATGGGACTGCTTCGGCGTCGCCGTTGTCGCAGCCTGCGCGTATGCAGACTAGTTCGATTTCGGTCATGATGAATCCGTACCGACATCCGTGCTCGCGCATGCAGCGTTGCAAGTGTGCGAGACCATTCAGGTACTCGACCCGTCTTGGTTCCGCTTCTTTGCGCATCCCTGTGTTCCACCGGTCAAAGCTTCTGACAATGCCGACGAGTCGGCCACGGGGTAATCCCGAGCTTGTCTGGTCTGTGTCGGTTGAGTAGTTGGCGAGGAAGTGCGGTCCTCCGTAGTTCTTGTTAACTGAAGTGCGCACTCCGGGTGCTGCGTAAAGCCGCAAGTGGTTGGGGCCTTGGGATACGGCCAGCGCTGCATTGACACGCGGTGCGTAGATGTCGTTTACCAACCCGATCAAGGTGGTTTCGCATTCAGGTGCAAGACGTGATGGATGAACCATGGTCGGCGGGGTGAGGCATGACGGAATTTCCGTCGTTAGAAGTTTTGTCAGACAATCGATTGAGTCGAATGTCGAGGGTTGGAATGATGTCCAGCTGCGTAGGTTGCGTATGTCCCACCAGAAGTAATCGTGCATTCCTCTGGTTGGCACGACGTTGACATTTCGTACCAGCTTGATCGCTTGTGTAGGTGCCGTCAGGTACGACAACATGGTTGTTGTTGACTCTTGCATTTCCTCGGAGCGATAGACAGAGCCAGCGGGGTAGGGATGGACGTTTTGAGTGTGTGACTGTTGGTAGTAGTACTGCGGCGTCTTTGATACGGCAGCCGGTGGCTGTTGATACGTGTACTCGGCCATCGAGCACTGCTGCAAGTACGGTGGGTGCACAACAATATTGGGGGTCGCTGGCGTAGACGGAACAATGTACCGGGGCAGTTGTCGGTATGTAGGATGGCCATATCGTTCCAGCATCGCCTCACGGTTTCTCGATTCAGATACATGCCGAGAATGGCCCTCGGGGGAAGAGGATGCTTTGCGCTTGTTCGACGATATGATGCTCACTGGCGACAATAGAGCTACGCCATGGCTTGGACTGTACCCCGGAGCAGTCGGAGACGCGAGATAAGCGCTCCGCTGAGCCCCTGAGCTGCCATGAACATACGGCAAGGGAGCTGGTGGATTCCGCGTGTTGCGACGTTGACGCTGCGACCCAGCTCCAGAAGCTGGCTCAACCACGACATCCTGAGGCCGGATCTTCGGGAGAAGCGCTGGTCCGTGGTGAAGCGTCCGGGGTGGTGAGCCGCCAGGGCTAGTTGCAGATGTCGTCGCAGACCAAGGGGACGAAGCATCGGTGGAGTACACGGAGGAGTCTGAAGCATGTCGACTGTGGGCCGCATTCAATGGGACGCCCGGGGGCGTTGTTGGACGGTAGTAAGCATATTGAACAGACATGTTGGCAGCGGGCTGAAGGTATGAATGTTTAGGTGCAATGTAGGAAGTACCAGCTTCCTGTGGTGTCTCAGAACCTGTCAGTGTAGAAAGAAATTAAACAATAAAATAAGCAGCCAGTCTTGTGTAAAATAGCGCGGGGCTCCCAGAGCCAAACAATGGCCAGTACGATTAGTTGGACTGGTTCACAAATTGAATTGACAGATACTAGAGGGCATCGCTTGGATATAAATGCTCCTCCTCAAAAACCCTTGATGCGCTCAGTGAGCAAGACTCAACAGAAAAAGAAGCGGATTCAACGTATCGCCAGGCACAGAACCTTGGAAAACATGAAACACACGAAAACCCTCCATCGTGACGCCCATATCCTCGATCCCCATATCTTTGGCGTCTTCGGCATCCAAGATAGGTAAGAGAAACCCATACTAGTTAAACCGCGAACGGTCAATATGCCAGAATGCAGTAGACACAACCTCCACATCCCGGCGCAAATCGTTTCATGTCACAGTCGCGCGTCAAGGTGCTGCTATTTTTTGCATCTGCTGCGTTTCTGCAGCAATTTGCAGCAATTGTTAATAGACATTGCTCGCCATGGAACGCTATATTCGGTAACAATTGATATGCTATTCTTGGAGAAATGTCCCTAATTTAGGGACAAAGACCGGCGTCACGCCTATGATCTTCATCAGTCGGCGGCAAGATTGATATGTAATGGACGATAATATTACCTCAAGTGTCTGTTTGGTGACAGGAGAAATGGGTTCATCTCTCTTAGCGCCGATGTCGAATGGCCGGTGCATCAGGAACCGCTGTTCAGAGCACAGAAGAAGGAAACAATGCAGCCGCAGGAACCGGTACTGTAGATGTGAGTGTTTTGAAACCCACCTGGTTTTTTCCTAAAATACAATCAATATCGCAATATGAGAGGTGGTCTGGTTTACGCGCCGGGGATACAGCGACGGCGTCAAGCTCGCTGAGTGGTCGATGCGTGCAAAAAAAGAACTTCTGGGTCAGTCTTAAGAATATTGATTAGTTTCTCTTTTCAAAATGAACTAATTACGTCTGCTTGTTGCAAGATGCGCGCTTTATTCTGAACGGGAGTTGGATGGGTTACACTACGGGTAATAATGTCGTAGCAATAGCTTGATTAATGAATTATGGACAGTAAGACAGAATCGTAAACTGCTCATAAACCCGGAATATCCCAGCGCCGTATCTAACAGTATCCTTTCTCCTTCTGGTATAAAGCAATGCCAAATTCTCATCAACACACCTTTCTGCGACATTTGAAAAGTTCATGTCCCAAGAAACAAATTCGTAACAACAGTATAATTAAAAACAAATATTAGAAGGGGAATCATAGAAAACAATTTATGCCTTGATATCATACTTCCGGCGGAACATGTCGTCCACCTCAGTCAAGTAGTAGGAGCCAGAGACAATGGTCTCGGGGTTGCCCGAGGGCTTGAAGTTCTTGGCCAAGTGAGCATGCTCACGCAGGAGGCACATGTCATCGTAAGCCTGGGGGGGCAGGACGTTGCGGCTGTTCAGGCGGTTGTGGAGGTCAAGCTTCTCAGCCATGTACTTCACATCACCGACAACCTTGGCGCTGAACATCGAGCTAGCAAGACCGCTACCGTACGAGAAGAAACCAATACGTGTGGCCTTGCTGGGGTCGAAGGATACGTTGGATATCAAGCTGGCAAGACCACCATAGACGGTAGCAGTGTACATGTTACCGCAAAGAGTGGCAACATCCAGAGCGGGACGCACGCGTTCGGCAAAGGTCTTCTTGGTCAGACCCATGAAGGTCTTCTCGATGTTCTTGTCGGCAAAAGTCTTCTCGTATTCGACGTCGCGCAGCTCAGGAGCGACCTCGGCGAAGGCGGGGTGCGAGGGGTTGGCCACGTAGTCGTTGTAGAGCATACGGCCGTAGGACTTCTGCACCAGCTTGCAGGTGGGGGCGTGGTAGCAGATGTAGTCGAAACGGTCGAGAGGGGTCTTCGAGTCGTCCTGCTCAACGCCATTGGTGCCATTAGCAGCCTTGAGGGTCTTCTCGCGAGCGTTGTAGGCCTTGTAGCAGGCATCGACGGCCTCAGTGTAGCACTTGAGGGAGAAGTGGCCATCGACGACGGGGTACTCGCTGGCCAAGTCGGGCTTGAAGAAGTCGTAGGCGTGAGTGAGGTAGCTAGCACGGAGACCGGGCTCGAAGACAATGGGGGCGTCAGGGCCAATCAACATGGCCACACAGCCAGCACCACCAGTAGGACGGGCAGCACCCTTGGCGTACAGGGCAATGTCACCGCAGACAACAGCAGCATCACGACCATCCCAGGCGGAGGACTCGATCCAGTTGATGCTGTTGAAGACGGCGTTGGTACCACCGTAGCAGGCGTTGACGTTGTCAACACCCTCAATGTTTGTGTTTCCGTGAGGAGCAAAGAGCTGCATCAGGACGGACTTGACGGACTTGGACTTGTCGAGGAGGGTCTCGGTACCGACCTCGAGACGACCGACGGAGTTGGGGTCGATTTCGTACTTGCGCAGGAGAGACGAGAGGGTAGTGAGGGAGATGGAGTAGATGTCTAGTCACAACACTGTCAGTATGCTGCCATTACTAGCCATTGGGGAACGTAAAATACCTTCACGGTCATCACAGAAGCTCATCTTGGTCTGGCCGAGACCAATGGTGTACTTTCCCTCGCTAACGCCATCGTGCTTCTCCAATTCAGCCTGGTCGACACACTGGAGACAAATTAGCATGAATCCAATGCTATCTCAGTCATTTAAAAGCATACCTGACGAGGGAAGTAGACCTCAATGGCCTTGATACCGATGTTCTGGGGGCGGACGGACATGGTGGCGGTAGTAAATAGAGTAAATAGAGGAAGAAATTAGGTGGTATGTATTAGTTATGTGGGATATGTGGGAGGGAAAAGGTGAAGAGAATAGAGTGAGAAAGAAAAAGAAAAGATTTGGAGGGACAAGCGAAATAAAAGGAGACCAGCTGTTGTCTTTGAAATTTTTTGAAGGACTCTCGACGGAGCACCAGATATGCAATACCAGCGAAATCACCACGGATCAAAAGCGCTTTTCGAGGAGGACAGCAGCCTCTTTAAATCTCTGGCCTATTTTTTATTGCGAATTGAACTGTTCTTCCCCCGTTGCCCCCCTGAAATTTGCATCCACACCGACTATGCTCACTATACTCTGATATACGCCGCAGAACGCATCCCGACGGACAATGTTGAGTTGGAGTTTTCGTTGGCCTTTTTCGGTGCCGTTCCACCGCTAACTCCAATCCCCGCTGTGCCTCTAAGCAGGCCATGGTTGATATCGGGTTCATCACATAAAGAAAAGAAGAGACAAGATGCATACTGTGTCTGCACAGATATAGTGCTGCGAGAGAGGGACGAAAGAGGCTATCCATATCAATCTTATCAGTGGGTCCACCCCAGCAGGTACGAAGGTACGGAGAACCGTATGACCACCGGTTTCCCTGGCTCGCGGCTTCTCCCGTCGTGTTGCACATGTCTCTCTGCCTGTTTAGGATGTCTGGATCATTTCTGGGTTCCTGTCAGGCTGTCTTAGGCGCCTCCAGATCCACTATTCTGTCCCCGAGTCTACGGAGCCGGTCGAGTCTTCTATATCGAGTACTCCTGTCCGAAATCTACCCATAAAGGAGTACTTAATGCTACTGTCCATCCCACATTCACTGGGTCCATCTTATCAATTGGATCCAGGAAGTATACATCCTTCGATCCGAGTCAATCCGGATGAGTGTAACAACCGGCAGGCCTACAACTTGTCGGGATCCTATCTGAGAGACCCCTCGGTCTACAAGAGGGTATTCCAGTATCGATTTGGGGGTGCCTCGGCAGTCTGGTATGATATGAGTGGCATGCTATATATAAAGCAGCGCTGGTCCTCGAAATACCGCATACTCAAACACTAAAAGTAAAGCGCAGTCAGCTCGTAGGAATGCCATCTTATGTCAGCGGTAGACAAAGGGCTCAATTCTGGATACGCATCAGAATCCATTTTCTTTATCTTCCAGCCTATCATGGACAGACTCCACCTTCGCAAGCTCCGGTTCCCCTCTTTCTCTTTCTCACGGACTCGAAAGTTTCTCAGGTATAGAATGCTGCGGATAAATATTTCCAACATAGGTTCATTGAGTATGTGGAAAGACTAGAAGGATATCACGCTGGTGGCTACCACCCAGTGAAAATCGGTGGACGCCTGTCTCCATAACCACTACCGTATCATACACAAGCTGGGCTTTGGCTCGTACTCGACAATATGGCTGGCGAGAGACGAGCGAGCTGACAGGTATGTTGCTATCAAAATCTTGACTGCCGACAGCAGCAGACAGAAAAGTGATATACTACGCCAACTTGCTTCTGGGGGATCCTCCAGCGTACATCCTGGAAAGACCCTTGTCCCTTCAAGTCTCGTACAAGTCTGTCGGATGCTAGAGATGTGTCGTATGGTGGACTCTCTCAATTGTCTGTAGCGCGGGTTATTGCTGCTCAGCTTGTCCAAGCGGTTGCCTTTTTACATTCTCGAGGGATTGTGGTACTGTGTAGGATCGGATATGCTGAAGATATATATATGGGCAGGCATCCACTTCGGCAACATTCTTTTAGCTCCCAATAGTAACTGATGATTATTCACCAGACCAACTCTTTACAAAATACGAGCCATACTACGAGCATATTGAGCGCATTGATAATACTCCCCCCCTAACCCATGTCATCGTACGGTATGGCTAGGGAAAGCTAGCGAATCCATTACCCACTCCGAAGCCAACATACTTCTCACTGACTTGGTGAATCATTTTAATCATCGACTACTTCACGGCACTGTTTAAATATACCAGCCCTCTCAGCTCCCCCAGAGGCTCACCACTAACTTCATATACCCCATCTCCTTCCCCACCGATATCTGAAGACTTGCCTGTACGATCTGGAGCACCATTGGCGCCAAGCCAGTCTTTAAGCAATTTACCTTTCCGGAAAACTGGGTGATAAGTGAGCAGGTCACTGCTCTGGATAAGTTACCGCTCCAGTGGTGGGAGAAAATGGGATGCGCGCTCGCAGTGGTTCTATGCGGATCGTACACGGATAAACCCTTGGGGCCTAGGTAGTGCATGGATTGAGCGTTTGAGATTTATGTACAGAGTCCGCAACGGACTGGCAAGATGGAGAGGTTAGCTACGGGGAGAGATGCTTTGGTTGCGATGTCACGGCCGATGCTGGTTTTTCGTCCTGAGGGAGCGGTTGACTGCTGAGAATATGATGGAATCTAGTTGGATGAGAGATCGGGTCGTTCTGTAGCTGGAAAGTAGTAGCAGATCCTGAATTATTGTCCAGTAGTTCTCGGAGATGGTGATGTTCAATGATATACAGCGTTGTGCATCCGGGGGTCTATAGATCAACTGATCGGAGAGCACGGAGTATCGAGATCGCACTACAACAGCCACCTTGGAGAATGAGCATATTCCACAGAACAATAGAACTGAATGCTACAAGTGCCTCTAATAGCCACAATACCCCTGGTACATGTCACCCCAGTTGGCCGTTTCTGTCACTTGGCGGTGGGTCTGCGCCACGCGGTGTTCTGGGGAACAGGAGGCATCCAGTTTCCGTCCTCACCTCCTCCCAACTGTTCAACTATCATCCTTCTTTTCTACCACCCCTTCTCTCTAAATATTTAGATTATCGCTCGCTCGAGCATGGTCGCCCAGACTGTCACTCCTTTTCTCTCGATCAGATCATGATCCCGTTTAGTTCGGCGTCCGTGACTCTGTCCAGCTTCCTTTGCTGCTCCCCGGAGCCTCCGACTTCCGTCCACCATGGGCGATAAGAAATTCAATTACCAAGCTCTCCCCATTCCTTCCTACGACGAGGCCATCGGAAACCGCCCCGGTTCTTCGCGGTCCCACCCGGATCGCAACGAGGCTAGCGACGATGCCGAACGAGAAGGCCTACTACACCAGCACGACAATAACAATGACGATGCAAACGTAACCCGGGATAACAATGGGAACCCCGCGCATCCTCGATCGTTTCCGCGTGGATACCACCCGCCCACCGTTGAATCCGCCCGAAACAGTTTGGATGATCTCGACTCCACCGCTTCGGGTTCCGATAGGGGGTCGTTGGAGGAACTACAGCGGGAATTGGATCAGATGGATGTGGAGGATGGCGGGCAACAATCATCTTCGTCGCAACGAGCCTCGCGGTTACGGAATCGACTTGCGAAACCGTTTAGTACCCTGACGCGAAAGCTTTCTGCGATCCATCTCCCTTTGCGCCGGTTATTACCGAACTTCCGCTGGACGGTCAATCTCAACGAGGCGAGGACGAAGTTTCAGAGCCAGGGGTGTATTGTCATGTTACGATTATTTGGGCTGTTACTGGTTGTTTCTATGGTCTACATCTTTTTCATCTCCGACATCTTCAGCATAAATTCGCGATTTATCATTGGTCAGTCGTTTAGCTCGTCGTCGATCGAGAACTTCATTCAGGGCCAAGTCAACGAAACAAACATCGCCGAGAATCTGAGGAGAATGACAAACTATCCACATATGGCCGGTACAGAGGGAAGCTTCGTGCTGGCAGAGTGGATCGAGCAGGAGTTCCGCAGCGCAGGTTTCGATGAGGTTGAGAGGGAGGAATTCCAGGTCTATTTGAACTACCCCCAGCAGGATGGTCGCCGGGTGGCCATTGTCGACCCACCCGATCTGGCCTGGGAAGCGACGCTTGAAGAAGACGATCGCGAGGTTCCCGTGTTCCATGGGCATTCTAAGAGCGGAAACGTGACAGGCCACCTCATTTACGCAAACTACGGATCACGCGAAGACTTCAAGCTACTCGCTGACAAGGGCGTTTTGGTGGAAGGCTCTATTGCACTGGTCCGCTACTACGGTTCCGAGACGGACCGGGCGCTGAAGGTCAAAGCGGCGGAACTTGCCGGTGCAGCTGGCTGTATCGTCTACTCTGACCCGTCGGAAGATGGATTCGTTCGGGGTCCTGCCTATCCTAACGGAAGGTTCATGCCGGCCGACGGAGTGCAGAGAGGCGCCGTGAGCTTGATGTCGTGGGTGGTAGGTGATGTACTCACGCCTGGATTTCCCTCGCTTGCTGGGGAGAAAGGAAGGCTTAAGCCAGAAGAAAGTCCTGGGTTGGTTGGTATTCCAAGTATTCCTATTGCTTCGCGCGATGCGCAACGGTTATTGCAGGTCCTAAAAGGCCACGGCTCCAAGGTACCACCCGAATGGGTTGGCGGAGTCCCCGATATACCGCAGTGGTGGACGGGCGACAAGAATTCGCCCAGCATCAACCTGATGAACATGCAGGACGAAGTAGAAAAACAACCCATTTACAACGTTATCGGGCGAATTACCGGCCTTGAACAGCCCAAGAAGAAAATCATCGTTGGCAACCACCGGGACTCTTGGTGCTTAGGTAGCTCCGACCCGGGAAGTGGCACAGCGGTAATGCTCGAAGTTGTCCGTATCTTTGGAGAACTGCTTAGCTTTGGCTGGCGTCCGCTGCGAACGATTGAATTTGCCAGCTGGGACGGAGAAGAATACAACCTCATTGGCTCGACGGAACACGTCGAAAAAGACATCAAAGAAATCCGCGAAAACGCATTCGCCTATCTCAACGTCGACACAGGCGTGAGCGGTTCAGATTTCCACGCTTCTGCCTCACCCGTCTTCCAGCGCGTTATGCTGCAAATCCTCAACCGCATCTCAGATCCCTTTGCTAACAAAACCTTGAAGGAAATCTGGGAAGAGAAGCAAAAGAAACTGGCCGGCCTGGGCGCAGGAAGCGACTACGTAGCCTTCCAAGACCTAGCCGGAACGTCCAGCATCGACTTTGGCTTCACCGGCGAAAGATACCCCTACCACAGCTGCTATGAGAACTTCGATTGGATGGAACGATTCGGAGACCCAGGTTTCCAGTACCACAAGGTCCTGGGCCAATTCTGGGGGTTGCTGCTCGTTCAACTTGCGGACAACCCTGTCCTCCCATTCGACCTAGAGGCGTATGCCACAAACCTCAAAGGATATGTCACGGGGTTGGAAGAGTACGCCAAATCAAAGGAGGTCCCTATTGCCAACGGTGGCAACACTGTGCGCGACGCAACAGTCGACCTTCAGCCTCTGTACGATGCAGCCACGAAATTTCAACAAGACTCACAGCAATTCCAGCAGTGGTCCGACTCATGGCACGACGCCGTCTGGGGCTCAGGCGGATACGAGAACAACGTCCTGGGCATTCAGCGAATGGTGCATAATGCTCGCATGGCAACGTTCGAAAGTAACCTTCTCGATCTCAGAGAGGGTGGTGGGGTAAGTTCCTTTCCCCTGCACCAAAATATCTCCTTGGTTCGAAAAATGTTCTAACAAGTACAGATCCCCAACCGCACACAATTCAAGCACGTCCTCTTCGGACCTCAGCTGTGGTCCGGGTACGATGAAGCTTACTTCCCGGCTATCCGTGATGTCATTGATAACACGCGCAACTGGACGCAGACCCAGGAGTGGATTGATCGGATCGCCGGTATCGTTGTTGATGCGAGCGATAGCCTATTCCATAAATCATAGCCTCGGCCTTCTTTTCTACACTTATCTCCCACCGAATCAATCCTTTATTACCAGACCCTCACTCCTTTTTTCTCCTCCAATATCTTAACACCTGGCCTTTCTCCTCTTAAGCTTGAATCCGTCCTGTACAAAGACACCTCCATCCTATTCCTCTTCTCCCTTTCATGCTCTGAAGCTTGCATCACTTTTCACCTTTTTTGTACACCCTAATTTGGTCTACATCTAGTCTGGTGTCTGGGATTCTCTGACTTGTACTTACACCGTGGTCTCCCTTTCTTTTCATATTTCCTATCTTTCATTATTTTCATCGTTCTAGGGATTACAGTACATGGTTTCATATTCTGGTTGTAATTTATACTAGATTTGATTTGACTTGACCTGGTTTTATTAACATGTAACAATAGCATGTAATATAGCCTGGCAACTACCGTTTCTCGATTCCATTTCGATAGTCATATAGGATTGCTAGCCGTGAGCTTGATAGACAGCTTAGCTGCATTCCATCAATCATTGAAGAATTGTTCGATATAAACTCGGTTCTTTTCGGTGTGATTGAAAGAGGAATAGGTTAGACCTGCTACTCAAACCTACGGATGCAATGCTCCAGTCACTGACACAAGAAAAAAGTAAATAGCTTCGCACTATGCTATGCTTCGCTGGTGTACATGCCAAACTCGCTGATCTGAGATGGAAACTGAATATGCCAGAGAAAAAAAAAAAAAGCAACAAATCTGAAAAATGCCACACCAATAACTCCATGCCGATGACACCAATAATACATATCAGGTAGACATTATTATATACAGTAGTGTGAGAATGCTGATAAGTAGAGAAGATGATCCATTCCCCTTTTTTAAGAAAACGGATAGCCTCCCACGTGCCAAATGAGAAAGAAAAGTAAGAACAAGTTATTAAAAGGAAATATCCATGCAATAAATGCTCCAATTCTATCCGTGAACCCAAATCGAGCGCGCAATGTAAATGAACGAAAGACAAATCTGTCGCGCAAGAGTCTCGTCATTGGTGGCTCTGTTTATTTCTTGATGTTTTCAACGCCCAGCATTGGAGTCTCGACCAACCGGTCGCAAGGGACGCCTTCATCTCTTCTGCGTGCAAAGAAGCTATCGTACTCGGACACAATTAGGGCCCATTCCGCAAGCGCACGACCAACATATTTACTAGTCACGAGCTTGTCATGCGCAGCAGCCTTGGGGACTTGGTACGGGACGACAGGATCCTTCGCAGGAGGTGGAGGGGGTTGTGCATGCTCGTCAGTAGGAGACGCGTCCTGATCGCCATAATCCATGTCGTTCTTTTCCTCCTTTTCGGTTTGCGGGACATCTTTCGATGCACCAGGCTCAGATTGGGAGACTCTGGATTGGCGGAGTTGTTGTATGTGGATTTGTGCAGCTGCTGGCAGAGAAGGAGGGAAAAGACGCCTGTTCTTTCCAGGCCAGTGAGGTCGATCCATCCATTCCAGCGAGAACTTGAAAAAGAAGGACTGATGTACTGGCTTTGGTTGAGGAGGATCGCTTGAAGCCGGCTGAGATTGTGGATGACCATCCAAGCACTTGTCAGTGCTTAATGTGGTATCGGGGGCATGAGTGTCCGTCTCCTCCGATTTATTACTAGCCTGAATATCTGAAGTCTTCGAGCTTGAAGAAGAACCGAACATAGCTTTCAAGAGGTTCCATTTCTTTTTGGGAGGTGGTGGTGGATCAGGAGAAGATGCCGAAGTCGAAGAACTACTGCTGCTCTTCTTCGGCTTCGCCGCAGGCTCCGATGGGGCAGGGGGCACAACGCGATCGAAAGAGACGAATAAATTGGCCGGTGACAACTGACTGTCACAACGAATAATGATGATCCGACGCCCGGGAGCCGGAGTGCAGGGTGCAGATGAGAGTGGAGGAACATGTTCCTCGGTAGCTTTCGTTTGAAAGGCCACATAATGTTCCCACATCCGATGCAGCTTGTTTGCTAATGCCTCATAAATGGCCCTGTACGGGATAGTTCAGTGACTGCATATTAAAAATAGAAAAAAAAAAAAAGGGGGACAAACTTACGAGTCGAGTGGCGAGGGTTCCTCGTTTAATCTGGCTATCCTCCAGCAGACCAGGCGATGGAAATACGAACGAATCATCGGACTCCAGTGGTTGAAATATTGGTAAAACCAATCGTCATGCAATAAGAAGCCCAGACAAAGGTCTGCTTTTCGCTCTTCAGATGCAATCCATGTGTTCCACATGCAGAAGAGGAATGAGAACACTTTGACCTCGGTGAGAGAATTGTTACTCTGTATCATTTGTCGACACACGTCCAGCCAGAATGGCCAATCAAGCAGTACCATCTCGACAGACTGCGAGTATTTGGTGATTATGGGAATGGCCTCCTCCATGAAGTCACACAGCGTGAAGCACGCATTATGATCATACAGAGATGTTCTCCGAGCAGCCACCTTCATTATCCCGCAGAAGGACTCGGCATACAACAATCGCGCATGATTTGGCTCAACAGACGATTCCGAGAGGAAATCCCGAAGAAGGATAATGAG
The DNA here is from genome assembly GCA_039880875.1 of Aspergillus pseudoglaucus. Taxonomy (NCBI): domain Eukaryota; kingdom Fungi; phylum Ascomycota; class Eurotiomycetes; order Eurotiales; family Aspergillaceae; genus Aspergillus; species Aspergillus pseudoglaucus. Next base: position 872,728 of record JBDODC010000002.1, on the reverse strand, counting down.
ACGGTTCTCTGCCATAGAGCGGTGGCTGTTGGCACCACCTAAGGGGAGAGCCGAAACTGAAGCATCGGCACCCTCTATGAAGTCGTCGAAAGTAATGGCGGCTGCCGTGTGAGAATTATCGGGAATCTGGGAAGCAAACTGCTTGTGAAGCGTGTCCTCCAGAACTACGAGCAACTGTGCATGGATTGGAAGTAAGCCCGGAGCCAGGATTCGCTTACCCTTTTCAATCCCTCGTGGTATCGAATCCGCGTACAATATGTGTACGAATTTCACAAAGACGAAGAACAGATCCGTGTCGCGGCCGCACCATCGGGAGATCCAGGGACCGTGCCATGGAATATGGCTGGTGTTTAAAGGAGCATCGGGCTTTTGGCGGAGATACCGCACTAGGGAAGCATGGGAGTGGAAAGATAATGGCCGCAAGGCCGTGGGGAAGCTCAGGGCCAGGTCCTGGGTAAGCAAGCGCGTGGTACTACTTCTGTCTACACTCGACTCAGCAAAGATCCGTTGGTAGGTGCTGGCAGGTGCGTTCCATAAGCGGACCAGGATATCTGCCACACTTGGACAGAAAAAGAAGGCATAGGCGCACGCCTTTCCACAGAACGCTACCAAGCTGGCGGGAGCATGTCTCATGGACATCCGTTCCACAACGAAGGCCATCTGGGACAATAGATTCTGGATGAATATGTTCCGGATGTTGTGGTGTATCGATTCAAGGAGGAAATCCGAACCGGATGATCGCTCCGAACTGTCCGATATGGAAGTCGAGACATGCTGTAACGACTTTGGCAGACTCTCGCTGGGATGGGATAATGGGAACGCGATCCTCCACTCCGGTCGGGTCATAATTCCCACCACAGCCTCCAGGTATACCGGTCGATCAGTACCAGAGATTGATTGGTTATGTCTGCCATTAAGCATCTCCAGCAAACCAGTCCACCATTTGTTGAGGATGTTTACTCGACGGTCCAGGTCTTCGGCTCGCAAGTTCTTACAGGAATGAAGTTGGTGGCGGCTGAGAAACGGTATCAGGGAGGAACGAATGACGTTGGCTTTCAAGGCGCTCGATTTGGATTGGAATCTAAACAAGGTCATCACTTAGCCTACTGTCACGTCGATGAGCAAGCCAGACAAAACGCAATCACTCACTTTTGATAATCTGCCTCCAGTCCGCGAAAGACGCCCCATAGATCATCCTTCTTCCGTGGAGGATCCATGCTGGTGCCGGACAGGGCTGCGGCAGTGGCGGCCGCTCCCTTTGGCATTGGTGGCAGGACCGGAGTCGAGACATTGAGAGACGCAGAGAGCTTTTCCAGGGAGCTTTTGGCCCGCAACGAATTCACTGAAGAGCTGCTTGGTGAGTCTACGCTATCGTTGCGACCATGTGTCACCACAGCTACCATTGGACGCCGTGGTCGCTTGCCCAGGAGTGTCCGCTTGCGAGAAAGTGTTTGAGTGTCTGTATCGGTGCTGGGACCCTGATCCGAGCTTGTGGACGATTGATCCTCTGTTGGTGAGGAGCGGGATTTGGATGATTTGGATGATTTGGTTGAAGATGGAGACGCTGGTCGAGACGGCGAGCCAGAGGCCCATGGTCTGCGCGCAAGGTTAACCAACCTTCCAGACACCGCACGGGTCTTGGAGGGCCGGGCCACGGGCTCTGGAGGCCTTGTCTCAGGCACTGTCATGAGCGTATCCTGCGAATCATGCGTTGGTGCATTCTCCTGCTTTTGTTCGTCCATTGATCCTGACCTGCGCGAGCGACCCCCAGCCCTGTTTTGGGAGCGCAGGGAAGTGCGCCGCAGAATATCTTTGCCGGCGGCGACATCTTCTTTTGTCGGAGACGGGGATTGATGGGTAGAGGTCAAGTCTGAAAACGTCCTTCGCAATGGTGGTGAGACCGGGGTCTTAATGGCCTCGGGGAGATTCTGGTAACTAGCAGCACGAGATAGGACATTTTCCTCTTGGTTGCTCTGGTTCAACAAATCAGGAGAGGATGCCGACATGGTCGATCAATGACGACCACAGCGACTCCTAGCGGTTTGGGGCGAAGTGATGGTTGGAAAGCGGAGGTGTGTGTTCATGTCGGGCCCCCGTCAAGGGGATTTAAGAGGACGTGTTGCGCCGCAGTTGAGTATTGGCAATGGAGAGACCAGCTCCTCCATGCACAATAATATCTGCAAGAGGTCGAAATTCAGCGCACGTAGAAGAGTAGCAACAGCATTTGGAAAGAGAGTCCGGTGGTAAAGAGAGTGGGTATTCAAGGGCTGACGGAGTATGTGTTGGCGGAGCGGGCAGACAGACTGTACGAGAAAAGAAAGGTGTGTAATAATCAAGAAACTGAAAGGCAACCAAGCGCGCTACTCAGAAGCGCTTCCCAAGCAAATTCGCGAGGGAAAAAAAAGCTAGGCTGGCGTCTCACTCCTTCGGGGGAATCGGGTCTGTCATTCGGAATGTACGGTGCAGAGTATGCGGCTGGCAGGCGGCTGGAAGTAGAGAACTGGACGTATCGGTCAACAGCCAATTCCGAAGGTAGACATTCACGGAACTCAAGAATAGCCAGTCACACCGCCGTAACTGACAGTAGCTGACGGCAGCTGACAGGGGAAAATAGAAGGAAGAGACTAGGCAGGGACGGAACTAGGGGACTTACCCTTTCCGGGAGGAGGCTCTGAATAATGAGTGGGGGAGGGGAGAATATTAGGGGAGAGAAAAGGAGAGAGGAATTAGGAGGAGATTAAATAGAAGGTGATATGGTTGAATATATGACTGGAAAGAAGAAGAAGAGGAAGAGAGAGTATTAAAGAGGAGAGGAAAAACAAGCAAAAGAACAGAAGAGGAAATGCAGCAGAAAGAATTGAAGGTTCACGAAGCTCAGCAGAAGCCGCAGAGAAGCTGATCGTCTTATGGGGTGCGGAGTTCTCTCTCTGTACAGAGTACAGCGTAGACCCTTTTTTTTGTTTCTTTTCTTCTCAGATATGACCAAAGAATAAAAGAATTAAAATATACAAAAAAAAAAAAGTTTATTTGCACTTATAAAAGATAACCAAGGTTGCTATTCTCTATACCGTACCGCCTCTTTTTGTGAGATTTCCGTAGATTACCAGGGTCCTTGTATTTACCATACCGTTACTATCATTACCGCTGCCCTGGATCGGAAGGCCCTGCGAGGCTAAGAGACTGATCCGTGGATAAACTGAGATCCTGCGGCCATTTTGGATCTCGGAACTAAATGCCTTGTTGGGTCTTTTTGAATAGAGATTGCCTATATGAATACACTGAAGCACTCTGTAGCTGTTTTACGGAGTACAAGTACATTAATAATGATGTCACATGATGTTATTGTATAGGTACAGTATTATATGTACATTACGGTACAGACATGCAACAGCAATGGTTCCAGGTTTACATATAACCAAAAGATCAAACATACAATAAATAGACAGTGCTATTGTTGCAGCATCAATAATAACATAATAATGTCATGACAGTAAGGCAATTGACCAGTGTTGGCGCTTGTGGCTTCCGATTCTACAATCACGGTTATTCTTTTCACTGTGAACTTATCTACCAGTCCAAGACAATGCAATCTCCGGCCATTGCTGGAATACGAACAAGATCAAAGAATAAGATTTATGGCTAGTTGTGCCAAATTATCCAACTATGAAGCCCTCGAAAGGATCTTCTCCGACTATTGACGGCGATCATTCTCTGTTCCATCCATTCCTTGACTAAGTAAGGTCGAACAAACATTATGCACAATATGCGCAGATGCACAGACGCATTTACATAAAACCACTAATGTCAGTTCCATCAACCGTCAGATCAACCATACCAGTGGTGAATTGGATTCTCAAGATTTCCGGAATGGACACTGGCCGCATACATATACAGCCAGCCACTCTTTACCCCCGGCATTCCAGTTGTTTCAAGGGAGATATATTGAGCCCAGGTTCCTATGAGGACTTTTGCGAAGGCTTCTACTCCGTACATCCACGTACTACACATGTCTGTCCATTCTTCCGTCCAGGTACCGCAGTACGTACTATAGTGTTGACGGATATTCAGTCGAACTCTGGACTTTACCCACGTACCATCTTGGACAGATCACGCAATGAGATCATGCGCACGAAGCACAGAGTGGAATCCCCCCCTCAGCTAATTGAATAAATGTTTCATGGCGGTCTGGTGAGGAACGTTCTGGAGCTGTCACATTAAGCCATGGCTAGATAACGCAACTGGCTGCATTCCTCGGGATTAGACAGCTCCCCTGCCTCAGAGTTCAATCATTGACCTTCCTTGGCATAATACGTATCTGCATAAGAGTATTACTGCGTGCGTCGTACGTGCATAAGTAGAATACGAGCATGTCAAAGTTCCCGGTACGTTGTTCGGTCCAGAGAGCGTTTTGTGCCTGAAAGCGATTATGTGGTGGAATATTCATATGGCGCTGCCGGTACGAAGTACATAATTGGTTCTTCTCTTCGATATTGAAATAAACAAACAACCTTTCGTCATCTCCCTTCGCCTTTCGATACCAATTTCTTTATCAATGTTCAAATTCCATCCCACCCAAGTCTCCACAGGAAACACGGATATTCAATCCAATAAAAAACATATTGAGAAACGAAATCAATTGTTCCGTAGGTTAAATTTACACAAGTTCATTCAGGACATAATGGATGTTCATGGTCTATTCCCGTTACCCATTCGTCCTAAACGCTCTTTTTTGTCCGTGTCAAAAACGTAAACCTAGTGGGCAGGAGCCTCATCCTCCTCAGGCTCAACGAACCAGTGCTCCTCAACAGGGGAAGCCTCGCCGCTAGCGGCCTGGCCCTCAACCTCAACGTCCTGGCTTTCGTAGGCTGACAGCTCGCCGGCGAGATTGGCCTCCTCGGGGGATTGGGGAGCCTTGGGGGCGGCGAACTTGTGGACGTGAGCCTCGGCATCACCGGGCTTAACGGGGGTGGGCTTGTAGGCCTTCAACTCGCGAAGGTAGAGCTCCTGAACGGGGTCGGCTGCAGTAAATGTTAATGCCTCCGGTGTCGGAAAAAACGAATGGAGTTCGATATAAGAATTGAGGAAAGGGCTCAATGTCTGTAATCGAACTAGAATAGGGTCACCTACCCCGACGGACAGCGGAGTTCACGAAGCTGCGGCGAGCGACAGAAACCTGTTGCCGAGAGGCGCGGGAGAAGAGGGAGCGCTGTACCACCACTACCGTCAGCATTCCGTTCGGTCGCAGTGATATAATTACCTATGGGTAGCAGAGAGCTTACCGAGGCTCTGAGAGTCTGAGACATCATTGCGGGCAGACTGGTGGTTGGAACGAAGAGACACACACTGCTGAGGGTGGGAAAGATGAAGTTCCGTCCATCCACCGACGAGGTTCAACTCTTCGGGACGCTTCGGCTTGGCATCGCCCGCCGATGACTCAGCACTGCGGCTCTGCTGCCTCGTCCAGTTTCGTCTTCGGTTCTCTTCTTCTCCTTCTCTACCCCCGAAATACTAAACCCCCCTCCCCCTGTCAAAAGGAAACACCCTTGACGCCGTTACCTCGAGTTCACTCCGCTCTATCGATTTAGACGGCTTCATTCGCTTCGAGGACTCGACGACTCCGATATCGCTCTCGCTCGATATCCCTCGGTGTCGCCAGAGGCTTTACGTCAGGCTTTACGTCAAGCTTTACTCGACTTCTGCTTTCTTTCGTGAGATCGACGATTGCGATCTATTACGGAGACCTTGACTGGTTTATTGCGGTTGGACGAGTTTAAATCCTGACTTCTTGGGATTTTTCTGGGGGCTTGACTTCTTTGGGAAAAGGTGCTTTACTCAGGGCCTGTTCGCAGAACTAGGACCCTATCCGTACTGGAAAGGTAAAGCATCAGTTGACTGGGTTCCCTTGAGAGTTCATAAGGGAATTTTTGCTAGCCATGGCATATTTCTCTTCAACATGGATTTTTATCTTGGGAGCAGTCTGGCTAACAGTCATGAGGCACAGTGCTATAAAGACGTGACTTTATTGTCTTTTCTTAGGTCGAATACGTCACTACCTTTTTCTGCTGCGAGGGCGAATAACCTAAGAGGAATCGAATCTTAGAGGTACAGCTTCCGAAATAATCGAAAATGGCCGCCGTTTCCCCTGCTGCCGCCGCCGCCGCCGCACGGCAAGACCCCAATCAATGGAAGAAGAACCTTTCGGCCCATGTCGTCTGTCCTGAGTGCAAGGAAATGCCGCCCAACTTGGAGTTTCCTGATTCTCACGAGACAGTTTGCGGTTCCTGCGGACTGGTGCTTTCAGATCGAGAGGTTGACATGCACTCCGAATGGCGTACATTCTCCAATGACGACCAGAACAACGACGACCCTTCTCGTGTCGGAGACGCCACGAATCCGTTGTTGAATGGTGATCAATTGGAAACACAAATCGCAAGTGGCGGTTCTGGCAAAATCCGCGATTTGTATCGGGCTCAGAACAAACAGTCGAGTGAGAAGGCGAACAAGGCCCTTCTCGCAGCGTACAAGGAGATTGGTGCGCTATGCGACGGTTTCAACATTCAAAAGAATGTAGCCGATACGGCCAAATACCTGTTCAAGGTCGTTGATGATGCCAAGGCCTTCAAGGGCAAATCGCAGGATGTGATTATTGCTGGGTGCATTTTCATTGCCTGCCGTCAATGCAAGGTTCCTCGTACCTTCACAGAGATCTTCGCGGTTACAAAAGTAACGAGGAAGGAGATTGGACGTATCTACAAGGCTCTGGAGAAGTTCTTTACGAATCAGAACCTTGAACGTATCAACACTGTCGTGTCGAACGGTGGTGTTCCAGACCCCAACGACACTTACACTGCTACCACCTCTACCAAACCCAGTGATCTCTGCAACCGTTTCTGTAACTTGCTTGATCTTCCGTTCCAGGTCACGAGTGTGTCCTCTTCGCTCTCCGATCGCGTCACGACCATGGGTGATTTAGCCGGCCGATCTCCTCTATCTATTGTGGCGGCGTGCATCTACATGGCTTCCTACCTGATGGGGCATGGCAAGTCTGCCAAGGAAATCTCCCAGGTAGCACACGTTAGTGATGGGACAATCCGCGGTGCCTATAAGCAGCTCTACGCTGAGAGAGAGCGTCTCGTTGATCCCGACTGGGTCAAGGAGGGCAAGGGTGATTTGAAGAACCTTCCTGCCAGCTAAGGCGTGATATTCTCGCTCTCCCTCTCACTCGCAGAATGCTTGCTCGCGTGCGTGCATTCGTTTCTACGTTCGTCGCCAGGCGGTTTTCGAACTACCTATAAAAACAATAAGAAAATGAAATGAAATCATCGCTGGAATGCTATCATGCCGTCGCAGCGTCAACCCCCGTCCATGGAAAACCCATACGACTTTGGCTTTTTCTCCCTTTGCATAAAACCTGCTAAGTGACCCAACAGTTTTCTCGCATCTGCACAGCGTCATCTAAATCGATTGGCATCTCGATACTATATTTATTACCCATCACACCCATTTTCTAGCTAACTGAACACGAGTCGTTAAGCCCATTATTTCGCATACAAAAAGAAAAACCAGAATGAAGAAGACAAACAAATAAAGAACAAAAAAAAAAAAAAAAACACAGAGGTTGGCTGATTCATTGCAGATTTTTACTAGCTTCTTGCATTTTTGATACACCGTCTGGCTCAGACACGTTTAGAATTGGCTTGGTACTGTGTTTTACTTTTGAGCTATAATAATATGAAAATATAAAATATATTGAACCACCAAGGGTGGGAGAGTCGTTTATTTTGACACTAAGAATGCTATGAAGTAGACAAAACTCCAACAGGACTAACTGGGTCTGACCAATCGCATAACAGGACACATACAAGTCGTTTAAAAAAAAAAAAAAAAAAACTCACTCCGGACTGCTAAAAATGACTGACATGATTCTCCTCACTGGTCAATCTGGATGTCACCGTCTGACTCTCTTTTGCCATCGGCAGATGCGGCCATACTCTCAACTGTTTTCTCCAATTTCAACTCAGGGCTTGCGTGGCTTGGCTTGTTAGTCTCCTGAGGCTCAATGATATTAGGTTCAAAGGCTGGGATCTCAGCGTTTGGATGGTCAGTGATTGGGGACGTGGTCGGTGATTTGGCTGTGATTGGGATTTCAGATTCAGCCGACGGTCCAGGGACCACGGACTCGATAGGAGATAATTCGTTCTCTTCTTGCTTGACCACAGGCTCAACGACTGTTTCTGGCTTCTTGAGTTCGGCTTCAGGCGTTTCTACCAGTTTAGGAGACGGCGCTGGATCGGTTGGTTCACCAGCAACATTCTTGGAAAGCTCAGGGGCCATCGGAGGGATTTCCGGCTGCGATAGCTCCGGCTTTGACGGTTCTGGCTCCGGCTCTGATGGTTCCAGCTTGGGTGACTTCGGTTTTGGCTTTTCCGACTGGGTTGTCACCGGCTGTAATGGTTCTGGGGATAGCTCCGGCCCCGGCCTCTTGCTAACGTCCTGCCCACTCACCACCAACTGACCATCTTCATCGATCTGCCAAATATTCCATACGTCCGCAATCTTGACCTCCGGGGCAGCAGGAGGCCTCGAACCCGCAGTTTTGGTTGCCGTTGTGGTTGTGGTAGAAGGAGAAACCGCAGGAGCAGGCTTCCTTCGTGCCGGACCACGAGCTCTGCCTTTGCGGGCGTCTTGGAGCGGCTTCTTTTCTGCTGGTTCCTCTTCCTTCTTCTTCTCCGGTGGCTTCGGGGGACCGCCCTGCAAACGTGAGTTAAGATCCGTCAAGAAGCCAGCCTTCAGTGCGGCGATCTTGCTGCCACCAGGACGAGCTGGGACCGGCGGCTTCGGTTTGGCTGCAGCATCCTTGGGCTCCTCTTTCTTTGGCTCTTCAGGACTCTTCTTAGCTGGACGAATCGGGATTTGTGGCTTTGGTCGACCGGGGATGCTTGGTGGCTGTCGCTTTTCAGTAGGCGAAGTCCCTGGCTTGGTAGAGGGATCCACCGCAGGAGGAGTTAATTGTGGACGTCTCGCAGGTCGAACAGGGATGCTTGGCTTTTTAGGCACATCTGGGCTAGTCAGCTCCTCTTTTGGGCTCTCCTTTGGAGCTTCCTGAGCCACCTCATGGGGAACGTCTTCGGGGGCTTTCACGGTGGTCACTAATTGTTGGCTGTCAGGAGCATCTTCCCATACGTCCTTGCTGGGAAATCTCTGTTTAGAGAGACTGGGACGTTTCGTATCATTCCCCTTGTGCTCTTCCGACTCGAGGATATGCGTAGCAACTTCATGAGGATCAACGGAGGCTGTCTGACTTCTACGGATAGACTCTTGCTCTGGCGTCTCGAATGACTCAAGTTTTTGTGTGTCTGGCGTCGTGACAGTAGTGTGTAATTGCAAGCTGTTGGGTGAATCCTCCCAGATGTCCTGACTCGGAAACCTATGCTTGAGCTCTGGTCGATGCTTGAATCGTTCCGCGGTCGACACGGGCTTCTTTTCCTTGTTTTTGTCTTCTGGGAACAGAGGCTCATATTCTGCGACATCCTCCAAAGGCGTATGAGGGTCTTCCCTCTCTGAGCCACGCGACGTCCAACGTGCCAACGCGGGCCTACCATGATTGCTGGTAGATCTGCTGTTGGAACGACTGTGGCCAGTGCTAGGAGTCCGACTGCGGAACTCATCGAAGCTATCACCTCTCTCAAGGGTAGGAGAGATTGCCGGATGCTGGAACGCTGATTCTGGGCGCACTTCGTCGGCTGCCAGAATGGGCTCTTCTTCCTCATGTTTTAAATCACCTGGTTTGGCCTGTTCCTCTGGCGCGGGAGTCGGTGCAAAGCCATCGGGGTGATGACTATGGTGATAGGGCTCGTCGACGTGGATCACACCCGAATCATGCGTAATTTCTTGCTTGCTCTCCTTCTCGGCGGTGGGATGGCTCATCTTCCGCAAGGGTGACTCAATCACAGGACGCGCACTACGATCAGGTGCCGGAGATGCCATGCGCTGAGTATACTCGTCCGAAGCCATATAGCCGACCTCTTCTTCTGGAGTGCCTGTCACGGCAGGAGAGGTTCCTTTGAGCCCGTTAGCTGCATCTTAAAACCAAGGGAAAATGTAGGTACTCACCCAGTCCCGATCCAGTTACGGCTGAGCCACGAACGATCTTGTTCAAGTCATCACTGCTCAAGGCCCAATCTGGCTTGGGAGTACCACCCGGTGCGTGCTGACTCTGTTCTTCTTTGGCGTACTCGTTAGGGTGCTTTTGATACCAAGCTTTCTCAAACTTGTCATTGTTATGTACACCGTGACCATGGAGACCATAGCTACCCGGGGGCAGAGAAGCTTCACGGTTATTGCGAACACGGTGTTGACTACGCCCAGGACGCTGCCCATGTTCCAGATGATGAGGCGCGGGTGATGGAGCTTGCACATCGCCCGCGTTGGGATACATTGGGACTCTCTGTCCTATCTCTGGGATTCCATGCTCCTCACTATAACGGTCTGCAGAGGCAGTGGAGGATTCCTCCCGCGAACTAATCGTTCTGGTGTGAAGGGGGCGGCCGGAACGCTCATGTTGCTCCTCAGATCCTGGAGTTTCCGCACCAATACCAGCTGCAGCCGCCTGACGAGAGTCTGTTCGGGTGACAGCCTGTACCTTTGCAGTGGCACTGGAAGTGGGCAAAGACGGCTTTGGCGCATGAAGCTTGAGTTCGCTGCCGACATTTCGAGTCTCGGGATCCTCCGCAGGCTTTTCAGCATTCAAGTCTTCGTACTCTATGCCCTCTTCGCCTAGAGATGGTATTGTCACACTGGCAGGCCGTGGCACCTGGTCGTTTGAGGTCGTCCGGCTCAGACCCGAGCTACCGGGCTTCTCATTCAAAGGAGACGGAGCATAATTCTGGCGTAGCGGGGACATGGAACGTTCGATAAGCTTATTCGGGCGAGGGGGGATCTTTGGACCGTCTGGTGCCGATGTGGGTGGTGGGCCCTGTTGTGGCTGTTGCTGCTGAGGCGTGCGTGACGGCCGCGGGGGGATAGCCGGAGGTTGTGTCGACATGGTTGACCGGTAGGACGTGTGGAATTACTTCGGACTATAGTAGAAAAGGAAGAACTGGCGCGAAAGTTAGTGACAAAGTTGGGAGAGCTCAAGCAGAAATGCAATTGAGGCAGTTGGGGCTTCTTGGAGGGACGGTTGGCCAACACGACACCACGTTGCTAATCAGGAATCTGCCTGCAATCCTCAACCAAGGCCCAATTGGAAAAGAAAGATATCCAATTGACTTCGAGTCCCTGATAAGACTTGGAGAATAGTGACTCTACTGTGAGGAAAGCAGGACCCGGGCAGCAACAGGAGGGCCGCTACTCCGCATAGACACCAGAAGAGCAATGCCTTTCACCCCAAACTCCCCTAAGATAGCACGGTTGCAATGCTTCCAATGGTTTTGAAATCATAGGAGCAAGGAATACAGATAAATATAACTGATCTACTTACCGGATGGATCGAAACAAGTCTCTTTGTCTCCAAAGACAACGATAGGCGGTGTTGCAACTCCAAAGCGTCCGAAACGAGAGCAATCCAATCCGACAGAACAGCAGACGAGAGGGACTGCCAGAAACAGAAACACAGACACGAAAGCACCACAAAGAAAGCAAAAAGCAACGAAGAGGAAAGAGTGGTGGTGTGATATTATCAACAAGAGTGGGAGAAGGAGGGGAGAGGAACAAGTAGACGGTGACGATGCCAGCAGATGATGTATGCGGTACCGCCCCGTTACTTACGGGACCACCCCATCAATGTAATGCCGATACCAGAGTTGCAACTGGGGCCAATAGAAACTTATTTAATTTCACATAAATGCTGTATGTGGGGCATGATCTGTTGTATTGTATTTACGTAGTTGGGGATCTATGTGTCTACGATCACCAGCATCCTTCCTCGACTACCCCTCTGAGACCTATCGAATATTGTGATAGGATAGAAAAGATATATCATTATAGACTCTACGGAGTATACAGCCAATATTTTGCCTGCTATGCATTGGTGTCTCGGTTGTATGTGTTCTTGTACGAAGGAGTGTACATTGAGGTATTTCTCTCTCCTATACCAGAGGTAATGCTTTAGCATATGCCCGAGAGCAAAGGACCATGTAGCAGATTATCTACAGTCCACAGAGAATACATGTCTTCGCTATGGATAAGAAGAGGGGATAAGTCTGGGCGCTGCACCAACAGACACGTTTGATGTATGGATACTCGGGCGCTTACATGCATCTGCAAGTCAAGTAAAAGTCTGGATTTGCATAGCTTCTTCCTTTGTGGCGTGGTCTAGATGACGAGGACCAGCCTCGTGAAGGCTGTAAATCAAAACTCCATTCCTGAGAATCACGCTATAATAAGCTAATACAGCAGTAACACTATAAATACATGAGTTAATCCACTGACGTAGTCAAGAACAGCAGATCCAAGTTCGTAATCGTTGCGCATAAATGCGAAGTAGAAACTTGCATCCTCTTCTTTACTCCGTTTCCTGCACTTTTGATCATGCCTGTCAGTTCGTTCCGGCATCGACCCCGGGCTGACATAAAGGAGTTCGATTGCCCATTAAACAGGAACCTAGCATACCTGGAGAAAAAGAAAACAGCAAAAGCAAAAGCAAGTCTCCCCCGGTTGTTCCTCCACATTAGACGATCATCTGCGCAAGTCCTTGTCCACCCAGGGTCTTGCTACTGGTGAACTCTTGACTCTTCAAACCAGCAAGTGCGTAGAAAAGACCTGCTAGAAGAAGAACGACGGCGGCCGCGATCAGACTGGATGCGCCAGAGACGAGACTAATCCACTGTATGGCACTCAAGATGGCGTACATCGAAGCGCGCATCCAGTTGGTCGTGAAGCGTCGGATGAAGTCGTCGAATTTGGAGGATGTAGGGCATATTCTTAGGAGGAAAGGTACTTCGACGAAGATGAGAACAAGACCAGAAACACTGTACGCACGTGGACGCATTAGCTTCTAACTTCTCGTGCGAAATAAGCGAAGAGTCCTGACTTACATGGCGAGGACACTGAAGATGATTCGAATCGCGTTGAACGAGAAGATGCTAGCGATGCCAGTCGCGAGGCACAGAATGATGGCTACTACGCCGGTCCTGAATATCCAAATTAGCATCGCTTATAGGATTGAGCCCAATCTTGTAGTAAAGCGATCGCTGCCAGATCCCTTGAGCGCCTGCATGGCAACCGCTGGGTAACCTCGATCAGCAAGGGCCAAGCTGCGCATCCGAGATCCAGGCAACCACCATTGATTCAATTGAAGGGTTTCGACAACGCGCAGGTTTCAAGAGATAGGAAAGAGAAGCGAGAGATGATGCAAAATACTGACCATTGTCCGTAGATACCTAAATAATGTAACTGTTAGCATCATACTCGCGGCAGGTGGACAGGGCGCAAGGCGATCTTACTGAAGTTTCTCGAACGGAACTCCTCCCTGAATGTCATTTTGCGAGTGCGATTCAGTCAGAAGATGAGTGAGAGATGAATGTGAATTGTTTCTCTGTAGCGACGAGGTTGAATTTACGAAAAGTGCGAAAGTTGCTTTGATGCGATGATGTTTGTTTCAGCAAAAGTGGATTGACTGTTTGGGAAATGGCGCCAGGTGTCGTCGATCCGTCGACCGCCCTGGCAGAATCCCCGTTCCAGACACTCGCCGATTCATTTCTATTGATATCCATCCGATATCCTTGATTGACACAGTCAGAGGTGGATAGCAGGGCTTTATTTCTGACAAAGGCACAATTCCACAACACTGTTCAACATGGAGTCCCTAGGACCCAAGCATCCCCGCAATCTCTCCAGATGTAAGATCCCCCATTGAGAGCTACAGCTATGTCATACATGAGCTTGCTGGATGCTAATGAATACAGCATCACGGCCGCGGAGCTCTACCAGAGGCCCTCTCACCGGACCAGATGAGTAAGTAGTATCGCGCTCCGAGCAATAAAAGACATGCTCATAGTCCAGTCCATTGGCCGACGAAGCGCTAGAAACAGATACCTCGGAATTGAAGACAGCAAGCATTGATGAACTGACTGGGGAATCGTTTTACGCGTTAGATCCCCTAGCACCGAATGATCTACCAGAAGCATTAGCGAAAGATGCATCGTTCCTCTTCCGATATGACATCTATCATTCTCTTTCACAAGTCGACATTCCACCCGCATTGCGCTCAGAATTCGTCGGCCTGACACCGGACGAACCATTGACCACGACATTAAGTACTGTTGAGAGACTACTAGCCGAAGGCCACTTCATATTAGCCGCATATCTCTGCGGGTCGATATTAACGTCGGCTCTGGTTTCGCCTACAGACATTAAACTGGTGTTTGGACTCTTCTACACACGACTGGCATGTCTAGAGCTATCCGGCCATGCGATCATCGCAGCCCAAGAATCCAAAGCCCTCGAAGATCTCACCTCTACATTCTACTACGTAGATCTTAACCACAAGGCAACATCCGATGATACCGCCGACCAGAACTATCCAAAACACCTCCGCCATATAGTCCCATGGCCATTGCGCGTCTTGGCCGTGAGACTTCAAAGCATCGGGTTCGGAGACTCACGGAGAGGTATTGGTGGTCTATACGAACTCGGGTTGGAAGCATGGAGGGAAATAATGCAACCAGAGCTAAGTCGGGACGAAAAGGTGGTATGGAAGGAGAGGCTAGCGGATCTGGGTGTCCGGAGTGTGAATGCGCTCGTTGAAATGGGTGATTATGATTCTGCTAAGCGGTCACTTCATAACCTGCGCACGTCTGGAAAGATGAAAGATGGGAATAGATCGAGGAAAGCGCTTTTGTTCCTTGCGATGGGTGATCTGGATGGTGCGGAGGAGGTCTTTGGCGAGTCGGATGAAAACGAGAAGGCTTTGTTCAAGCCGCTTCTCAGTATGGCGGAGGGGAATTACAAGGACGCTGTGGTAGAGTGGCGGACATTGCTGGAGAATCAACCTAAGAGACCTGACGAGGCGATGATCAACCAGAATCTGGCAGTGTGCTTATTGTACACAGGGCAACTGAATGAGGTACGTTAGTTTGCGCTAAAAGTGGACATAACTGACATTCCTAGTCCCGGACACTATTCGAATCATTAGTCTCCGCGAACCACTCTTTCAGCAGCTTGATATTCAACATGTCGACCGTTTACGAGCTTTGTTTTGATAAATCAGGGCAAATGAAGGCGGGGCTTGTAGAAGCTGTTGCTCAGCAACCGATTTCAGGACACACCAACTTGGATCGATCTAATGCTGATTTCAAGCTGTGATGCCTCGAATTGGGAAATGTACTCTATGCTAAGCTGTGCAATCTTGACGATGACATGAATCTAATGAATTGACGCTATAATCATGAATGCTACAAATAGACTTCCCTAAACACCATCCCTAACGCCTCGTATGCAATAATCCGACAGCATCAAGGCTTTGCACTCTCCGTGATCGGGTCGAGCTTCTTCTCAGGCTTCCGCTTCGGTCTTTTAATGATAATCTTCTCTCCCTCCTTCTCCCAACCAATCTTCTCGGTCTCAACCAGCCTCTCCCACGTCCAATCCTTCTCCCCCGTACAACCCTCCAGAACCCAACTAGCTTCGACATTCAGATAAGCGCTTCCCACAGCCTTCAACGCCTGCCTCCTAACTCGATCCCCAGCCCAATTGATCACATTCCGCATATAAGAATCTACCCCGTTTCGAACCTTCCAGAACACAACCCAATTATCCTGCAGCAAAGCTGATAGAAGACGATCAACGGTTTTCGACTGGAACCCATAAAGTCTCCGCGCACGGGCCCGCAACTCAAACGCAGCGATCATGTTATCCTCACGACAGGCGTAGTCCAGAATGAGATACGTGATGAACTCCCTCAGTTCAGACTCAGGCAGCGGATACGATGACTTGTGTAGCGTGTCTATAAGATGGTGGAGAGAAGGGACGTATGACGGCGGGTGCTGAGCGAGAATAGCGACACGGACGGAGAACACATAGACCCTCTGCGAGAAGTCCACGGGCGTGCGAGAGTCGGAGGATATCACCGCCTCTCGAAGTTTGCGGAGGGCGAGAAGGAGGTTCGACAACTCGGTAGCTGCTGATGGACCAGGACTGGGATTGTTTGGTCCTTTTGCAGCAGTGGCAGGACGACCTGAGATGGGCGGGTTCCTAGTTGCGTCGGAGGAGGGACCGGTGGGGAGGGAAGCCATTGCGGCATCTAGGTTCTTGTCATGGCGGGCGCAGAAGGATAGGTATCGCTCGACAATCTTGTCAAAGTATTCCTGTTGCAATTTATGATCAAGGAGTCTTCATGTTCTTCCCGGTCAGCCTACTGCCCTGCAACATGACAGTCATGCGGGGCATACTTGTGATCGCCTTTGGACACAAACCCCACGGATTCCAGTGGATCTGTGCGAACTGGTTTCAAACGGTTTCCGGCCTTCTTCCCCATAGCCTTGGCCTTACCAGCCATCATGATGAATCTCTAATCAGACCGTTGGGAACGAAGATAACGATGGAGACGGAGTAACGCTCGGAGGAGCGATCGGGATCCGCATGTTTGACGTCGCATGTTTGCCCTGTTTGCATCATCTATACACCATACCGAGGTCCCAACGCCCAACACTTTGCTGTAATTCCTCTTCAACTCTTATATTCTCATCTGCTGGCGATTCTGAATTTGTCAACCTAAAACATTCACCTGACACAATGTCCCGCCAACGCAAACAAAGCACCACCCAACCAACCGCCGTCGCCGCAGAGGTCCTCTCACAACCTCCCAAAGCCCTCAAAAAGCTGCTTCACTGGAACGACCTCCCAAGCTGGCAACGTGACAACCACCACATCCATACGGGCTACCGACCAGCCTCCTTCTCCTTCCTAATCTCCTTCCAATCGCTCACTTACTTGCACAACGAGACCATCAACATCTATACCCACCTCCTGCCAGCAATCATAGCAATCCCATCCGCAATTGCCCTGCACAATGCCATCGCTCCGCGGTATGAAACAGCAACGCAGGCTGATATAATTGTGTTTAGCTGTTTCTTCGCGGGTGCCGCAGCATGCCTGGGCATGTCTGCGACATATCACACGATATCGAATCACTCCCCGCTCATCGCGCGCATCGGAAACACATTTGATTACATAGGTATCGTGGGATTAATCGTTGGCTCGTTCGTCCCCAGTATCTACTACGGCTTCTATTGCGATCCAGATTTGCAGAAGTTTTACTGGACTATGATCTGCACAATCGGGCTAGGGTGCATCATCGTCTCGATTTTCCCACAATTCCGCACACCGAAGTGGCGGCCCTTCCGCGCGTCCATGTTCGTGGGGATGGGGTTGTCGGCTGTGTTTCCCGTCCTGCACGGGTTGCAATTATTTGGGCTGGAGATGATGAACAAGCAAATCGGACTTGTGTGGCTGGTGACGCAGGGTGGATTGTATATCCTGGGTGCGGGGATATACGCGGCGCGCGTGCCGGAGAGGCTATATCCTGGCGGGTTCGATATTCTGGGCCATTCGCACCAGATATTTCATGTATTGGTTGTATGTGCAGCGGGTGCGCATTTGATGGGGTTGTTGAGGGCATTTGACTACCGGCATAGTGTTGCGGGAGGTTGCATTAGGATGTAAGCAGCAGAACAGCATACATAGACGACACGGAGTACCCTTGTATAGAATCTTGGTCTATAAAAGCAGTGATATCAATCAACTTCGAAATAATCTGCATCCTGTACTCTGTAGTTTAAATCTAAATCACTTCGCCCTATAGACCACCCATTATGTATGCACTCCACACTGGTACTCGGCGTTATCTAACCGAACACCTCGGCACTCTGTCGCATCCCATCTATATCAACCAGCCCAACATCTACTAACACAAACACTCTTTATATACTCTACGAACAAAAAAAAACACAATGTCTCACCGCGTATCCCAAATAACCCACCAGTTAAACTTCCCCACTGGCCTTCTAGCCAGCAAAACCGCCATCGTCACCGGCGGCGGCCAAGGCATCGGCGCTGAAATCGCGCGCCTCTTTGCGAACGAGGGTGCTAGGGTTGTTATTGCTGATATTGATGGTGGTGCGTATTATTCATAGCATTACACATTGCGCCTGCATATGCTAATGGATGCGTTTGTAGGAAAAGCAAATGCAACCGCAGAAGCCATCACTGCGAACGGTGGAAAGGCCATTGCTGTTGTTGGGGATATACTCGATGACGAGTATATCCAGGGACTGGTGAAGAAGGCGGGAGAATTTGGGGATGGGAAGGTTCATGTTATTGTGAATAATGCGGGGTTTACGTGGGATGGGGTTATTCATAAGGTATTTTCCTCTTCAACCTCCTATATGGGACATATTATGAAGTACTATGTGTGGTGATGGTGGCTAATGGGATGGCAGATGACCGATAAACAATGGGAAACGATGCTAGCAATCCACAACACAGCCCCATTTAAGCTCGTTCGCGCCGCGGCCCCATACTTCCGGGTCAAAGACGGCGAGGACCGTGTCATCGTGAACATCAGCAGCACCAGTGGGATCCACGGCAATGCGTACGTCTACCCAACCACTAACCCGACATCTTAAGCAAACACTTTACTAACAAGAAATGTACTACGTGCAGAGGCCAAGCAAACTACGCCGTCGCCAAAGCCGGCACCGTGGGCCTTACCAGAACCATCGCCAAAGAATGGGGCCCCGCATTCAACGTGCGCTCTAACACCGTCGCCTTCGGCTTCGTCAAGACCCGTCTCACTGCCGCCAAAGAAGACGGCGCGTACGTGACCACGCCTGATGGGACAAAAGTCGCGCTGGGGATTCCGGGGAAGCAGTTACAGAACCGCCAAGGAGGAGCAGGAGTGAGTGGAGGGAAAGGAGGGGACGAGTATCCGGATATTCCGCTACGGCGGCCTGCTAGTCCCGAGGAGGCGGCGAGGGCTGTGTTGGCGGTTGCGAGTCCGTTGTTTTCGTATGTGAGTGGTGAGACGATCCGGGTTACGGGGGGAAGGAATATGTAGGTTAGTTGCAATAGTTGCATTGCATTTGCTTTGTTAGCAATGTCAATATTATTATTACTCCAGTATAGAGGGGCAGAGGGGTTGTGTTTCGGATGCTTCGAATTAATTGCACGATATTCAAGCGAGTCAGCTGGCGCAGTCATCTGCGTCGGATCTAGACTGGGAAGACTATTAATGTTTGGACACGGGATCATTGCAGGGAAGCGCCTGATCTGATGCCCAACCCCGGCTGTTTAATTAACAGGGTATTCTCGACTCGAGTGCGTGTTGATAACAGCGGCAATTGGTGGCCTTTCATGATCAGCTGCTTCACCCAGCATGTACATGTATGTATGTATGTATGTGTTGAAAGGTGTAAGTGCATGCATCTATTAACAGTAGTGTAATGTTGTATGTTGTATGGACAATCAATCGTATGTATGTCGTACTCTGTACAGTAAGTATAGTATCGTAGGTGTAAATCTCGTTTCTCATCAACTGGACCGTGTTCAAACACTTTCTCTCGCGCCTTATCACACTGACCAAAGAACAACCACATGTTGCAGATCTCGAAGTTCGAGTTAGAACACTCCAACCCAAGGTATCGTATCATCAACCCAAAACAAACCGCGCCAAACCGTAATATCGACAAGAATAGACAAAAGTGAAGAGAAAAAGAGAGAGAAAAAAAAGAGAAAAGAGAAAAAAAAAAGCAAAAATGGTATATGCAAAATGTCCCATCTTTGTCTGGGGTCTTTTTCTTTTTTCTTTTTTTGCCTTTTGAGAATAAAAAAACAAGCACCGGGTCATTCCAAGTCAACCAACGTCACACATATGTACCACAAAAAGAAGTAAAATGATAAAGAAAAATCCAAACCGTCATGACACCCTGTACAATACCACCGTAAACCGAAAAATCAAGGAAACCTCCCAAAATTGAAACAGAAACCACGAAGATGACACATTATAAAAATTCCGACTGCGGATGCGGCGCCAACAGAAACCGAGGGTCCAAAATGCGGGTCGAATATGTCCAGGATTGCATCCGGTATGTGGCCAAAAAAAAAACCCCCGGAAAAAACAAACAAACAAACAAACCCGACCACCAGGCTTTTAAAATAGCCAACAAAACAAATAGGTTATCAAAAACCAACCCACCAGATGCAAGTACAAGTGCGCCAACAAATTCAAGACAGCGCCGTACAGCCAAACAAAATAACAAAACACCAGACACCTGGCGTATTATGCTGGGCATAAGTCGTAAATCCTGCGTCAAAAGAAGAAATTAAAGAAGTAAACCAAAAGAAAAAAAAAAAAAAAGAGGGGGGGTTTTTTTTTTTTCAAGAACAGCCTAACAGGCGGAAATGGTGGAAACGGTAGGTCCAAACGGCACAAAGGGCATGTAGAAGGCCTCTGGGTTGTCATCGCACTTGAAAATTTCCGACTTGCAAGGGAAGTCCTTGGGGCAGTCCATATCCGGACCAAACCCGGCTGCCGATGGCACCGCGGATAAAGCATCTAGATCGGAATAATCCTCAGTCAGGGAAGTGACATCGGAAGCGGCGTCGGAGAAATCAGAGGAGTTGGAGGAGGAAGAAGAAGTATCCGATGAGGAAGCGGACGCATGCGAAGCCATAAGAGGTTGAACGGGAACGGATGCCGGAACCTGGGGGAGGACGAAAGGAGGATGCTGAGGAGTAGGAGCACCGTTGGAAACCCACGGCGTAACGGGAGTCATGGTAAACCGCGGACAATCCAGGACCAACCTACGCAGCTCCGGAATTGTGATCCTCTGGGCGGGATCGCAATCGAAGATGCGACTTAAGACGAAAATCATCTCATTGGACAGGGGAAGGATGGTCTTTAGGAAGAACGGGTCTTTTAGGTATGCGCGGAATGTGGGATCCTCAATGGAAGCACGTTTCCATGGATTACGTCCGCAGGTCAGGTTGACCAGGATAACCCCCAGGCTCCAGACATCATTAGGGACGGCGGCGTAGCAAGTCATGGGACGGGGATTCTGTTGTTGGCATTCTTTGGAGAGAATGAGTACGACGTTCGACAAAACAAGACGGGGGAAGGGACGGGGAGAGGCTACCTGGTGACATGTAAAACGTGGAACCGCAACCAAAATCCGGTGAGAGATAATCCGTGGTAGCAAGACCAAAATCGGCTAACTTAACCGTCATGCCCTGGTCGGTGACCAGAATGTTCTCCGGCTTGAGATCCCGATGGTAAATTCCCAAGGAGTGGCAGAATTGAACAGCATCCAGAATTTGGAGGAAAGTGCGCTTGACCAGGGCATCATTTCCGACAAAGAATCCCTTGTCGGTAATGGAAGAAAAGAGATCGCCCTCGGGGCAGTAATCAAGAACCACATAGGTACAATCCGGAGCATCCATAATGCTAACGAGGGAAACGACATTGGGATGCTGGCTGGCCATATGGTGCAATCTGATTTCCCGTTGTTGGTACTTGAGCTGGCGGGGGTCTCCGGTCTTGTTGAGGGCCTTGACGGCATACATGACCTGGGTGTGGATGTCGATAGCAGTATAAACAACCCCATAGGCGCCTACTCCCAGGATCCCGGTCAGTTTTAGACGGTTGGCCAGCAATATTCCCAATCGGTCTTCAGGCGCGACCGGTCTGACGACAGTGGGTGGCGATGGTGGCGGAGTCGGGAGAGTGGTAGGGTACATGGTGTATAGAGGAGATGGAGGAAGCATGGCGTATCCTAGGGGGAAACTCCTGGCTAGAATATAAAAGAGAAAAGCAAGAGAGAAATAGAGAAGTCCAGGAGTATCCAATGGGTCGAATGTATCCAATCCAATCCGGTGGCAGGTTCCAATCAATAATCCACGGGAGGTATAGGCAGTCTTTAAATCCTGTTTTTGTAGTTTCTTCTTTCTTTTTTGTTCAAAGATCCATATAGGAGAGCAAATAAATATCCAAGAGATCCAGCAAATATCCAAGGAAATTCAAATCCACGGGTCGAATAGAGGCACCTTATGTGTTGTTGGGTGGTGATGGTGTTGTTTTGTTGTTGTTATTGTTGTTGTCGTTGTTGTATGGGGAGGAGAGAGGATTATGTGATAAGGAAGGGAATATATGCAGAAGAACAGCAAAGAAAAAAGAGACAAGCAGTAAAGGAAATGGACAGAAAAGAAACCCGAGACAATTAAGAAATGAGGAAGAATTAAGAAGAATAAAAGAAGCAGCAGGAGAAATAAAAGGATTGGCAATAAGCCAAATAATACTAGTACAATTCTCGACCCGCCTCGTGGTGGGCGATGCGGATCCACCGTCAGTGTATTACCGGTACTGGGCGCTGATTCAGCTGTCAGGAAAATACCAGAACAGGTCAGTTACATCTGGGCCGATCGCGGACTGCCAATCAGGAGGGGGAATCTGCCGTGTATGATGCTTCGACTGGGCCGTGCGTGGAGCAGGATATTCATAGTCTGTATGGAATACATAGGGGATAAAATAGAATAACACAAACAATAGAATATAATACAATGGAATAATACAGCATCAGTTCATGATACTACTCAGCACATAGTAGAATATGTGTTTGTACACAGCACTGTACAGAGCACAGAATACAGAATACTATCACATATGAGTATGAGCACAGTGGCTGTGACCACTAACGCACACTACCGCCGCTGCAGCGCAGGGGCCCCAACAGAATCCCTGGCGGTGTGTGTGACACTCCATCTGCAGCTGAGTAATCACAACAGGAATAGTTTGCTTTGAACAAAGAACGGTAACTCTAAGACTACGGAGTATGTACTGACTACTTGTACGGAGTACTTTTACTCGTTGCCAGCTCAGCTCACCCCCTCACTGAGGACGGAGCACAGCCAGTCAGTCATAAACTCACGACTACTCCGTACACAATCAAGTATGAGTGAGGCTAGGCCACGTTGCACCCCCCTTCCACCCCCTGATTGGCTCGTCACCCACGGGGCAGCCCTGTTCTCAGCCTTGCCTTTTTATAGCCGGAGACTTTGTTATTGGTCATCGTTACCAACTAACTAGGGGGGGGGGTTCTTTGTGCTAGACCGAGTACATATGAAGTGTCGAGTAAGATGGAACCATATGATATAACTCATACTCTACAAGTAATAAAATAAGCAAGGTAGAATCCTCACATGCAGCTCTGTATACTTACCCTGACACATACCCTGACTGCGCACGGCTCATCCAACGGCTCCTCTCTCTTCCTGTGAGCTACGATCATCTTCCCGAATTCTTCCATTTTCGTTCTCATATCTCATCATCATTGTTATACAGCGTACGGAGTATACAGGGTTCGTAGTATAATAGAGCGCTAGATACCCATATCTTGCCACCCATGGTTCACTCGGGCGCGGTTCTCCCATTCGATGCGTCAGTGGCGCAGTGGCAACCAACCATTATTTCCACCTATTCGTTCCAGACAAAGAGAGGGAAAAAGAAAAATAGAAGTCTTATGTCATTATCTAATTATGTACGAGCACAAAAATGTACAGATCAATTCTTAGGCCGCAAAATAAACGGGTGTCGCAACGCCTCCGTCGGTGTGCACCGTTTCTCCGGATTCAGGCTCAGGCACCGCTCCAACAGATCCACAAACAGATTCAACTCCTTTGCCTCCCCGTCACTCAGCCTCGTGTCGTGTCCCATTAACCTCGTCTTTAGATCCCGTGTTGGCTTCTTGAAGTCCAGCACCCGCGTCACAATTCGCCCCGTCACCTTGTCTTCTTCCGTGCTCCGGAAATTGAGCATGTCGTCAAAGTGCAGGTGCGCCAGGGTGCCCCGTCGCAACAACTTCGGCGGGTATTTGCCACGGCATTCCATAATTGACCGTAGCATTTGATTGTTGTTTCGGCCCGTAAACAAAATCTTACCGGTGTACAGCTCAAAGAGCGTGCAGCCAATCGACCACATATCGATCCCGTAGTCGTAGGGGATTCCGAGGATTACCTCCGGCGCTCGGTAGAATCGGCTGACCAGGTACGGTGTGATTTCGTTGTCGGACACCGGCGACGCCGATCCCAGGTCGCACACTTTGAGGACATTGCGTTGCTCATTCACCAGGAGATTGTCCGGTTTCAGATCCGCATGCAGAATGTTGCACTTGCGCATCAGACTCAGCCCAAGGAAGATCTGGTGCGCATACGCCCGGATGGCTCGGAGATTGAGGCCCACATCTCGTCCAAACTTCTTCAATACTTCTCGCAGGTTCATGCTGAGATTCTCAAACACCATGCACAGATGGCCCTTGTGGTCAAAGTACCGCACGAACTTGATCATGTGCTTCTTGTCTTCAGGGTCCGCCTCCATCAGCTGTTCCAGAATATCGATTTCTTTCATACCCGCCTTCTTCATCGTATCATTCTGTCGAATGATCTTGACCGCAACCAGTCCGCCCGTCTTGGAATCCGTAGCTCGCACAACAGACGAAAACATCCCCTTACCCAAATTCTGCTGCACATGATACCGGCCGTTGATCAGCTCACCAAGTCGGACATTGTAATACCCTTCGGGGTCGTCCCAGTTGTCCATCATGCTGATGTCTAGCTCCCGCGGTTGGGGTACAGCCGCTGCATGCGCCGAATTTGTTGGTTCCTGCGTTTCCTCAGAGAACATATCATCGTCATCTTCCGCAAACATATCGTAGGGATCTTTCGTCTTTGCCGGCGGTTTCTCAGCCGCATCAGGCATCAGAATATCCTGCTTATTAGGCTGCGTCTCGTCATACGCGGCCGATGAGGTTTCCTGACTAGGACCGTGTTTCTCTCGATCTTCTTTCATATCAAGAGTCGGGTCATAGTCTGCTGCCGATGGTTCGTCCTTTTCAGCACCATCTACAGGTGCAGTGTTGTTAATCAAATCAGCATCTTTGCCAACCTCGAAATCCGGGAACGGATCTGCCGTGTTTTCACCGGGCGTCTGGACGGGGGTTAACTGAGGAGAAACTATTTGAGATGTTAGTATATTCTACTCGTCACCCACAAGAAAAAAGAGCATGCTTACTCGATGCAGTCTGGCTTGCACTGGCACGATTTGAATCTGCTCCTGGTGTCGAAGAGTCGGAGTCTCCGGCGTGAACTGCCTTAAGGTGTAAAGGTGTAGCCTGACTCTTATATTTCGCTCTGATGGCTTCACGTCGCTTCCGGCGGGCTTCCAGTTGAGCTGCTTCGTCGACTGCCTCAGCAGGTTGCTGTTCCTGTGATTCAGTAGGTACACTGAGCTCGTTAGTATTGGCTTGGAATGTTGATACATAGAGTCCTCGAACAACATACCTATCTACAACACGAGAACTAGCATGAGAAGCCTGTTGCTGCACCTGGTTCTCCCGAATTTCAGCATCTTGTTTAGAAGTCTGAGCGACGAATCGAACGCTTC